>CM022303.1:162125451-162469825 GCA_011799875.1 Thinopyrum elongatum | reverse complement strand
TGCAAGCTCGATGTCTGGGTGGAGTCCATTGCGGAACTTCTCTTGTCTACGGGCATCTGTGGCGATGTCTTCTTCAGCATAGCGGGAGAGGTCAAGGAATTCCCGCTGATAAGCTTCGACTGTCTTATTGTCTCACAGAATAGCTTTTTCACAAGAGTAGAAAAGTCGTTGAAGTCTTGAGCAGCAAGTGCAAGCTCGATGTCTGGGTGGAGTCCATTGCGGAACTCTCTTGTCTACGGCATCTTTGTGCGATTGTCTTCTTCATTAGCATAGCGGAGAGGTCAGGATTCCCGCTATAGCTTCGACTGCTTATTGACCTGAGTGAGGTTGCGGAACTGGGTTTTCATCCGGTCCATATTCCTTGAGGAATTATCGGGCACGGAAAGCAGTCTGGAACCAAGCCAAGTAACGGCTGTTCCAGCAGCAGTGTACATTTGTGGGTTCCCACCATTGAGCAGCGGGACCTTTTAGAAAAAGGACGCGAAGGCACAAAGTTGGCAGGGAAGACATTTGTAACTCCACTCGTGAGTGATATCGTGAATCCAGTCATCAGCATCCAGGGCTTCTCAGAGCTGCGGAACTGAGTGGGGTTAAGACCTAAAATTCCGACAGTTATTGAAGGAGGGTTCTGGTTGTTCAGATGCGGGAACTAAGCCATAATCCCAGTCATGACATGACGGTTGAGCTCGAATTGTTGCATCATCGCTGCCAATATGTCTGGCGGTGTGGGGCTGTTCAGGGGCACGACCACGACCACCTGGTCTAACCATCCTGCTAAGTTTCAACAGGGGTATCCAGTAAAAGCGGTTGCGGGTTTTAGCGACAAGCATGATGTAACACGACAATTTTAAGCAGTGTACTAGATACTAAACAGTAGTCAATTAAGACTACAGATCCATACACAGAGTCGGGTACATGCAATAGCATAACGACGCAAATTTAAAAACTAGACATGATAGGCGGCACGCAGGCACGCGTAAGGAAGTACACCACGAGATATAGCAAAGGCTACATCAACGTCGGGAAGATCCACTGAAACGGGGTACTGCAAGTGTGGACGACGAATGTTCGTCGCGGAAGGATCCTGTGCCCCTGTGCCCTCTGATGCAGAACCCGGTCTCGAGCTTGTAGAAGAGGTCCACGTGGAGGTTGCGTGACCTCCAACAGCAGGCCAATCAATACCAGCGTACATCTGAGTCCTGCTCGGATAAAGGATGTGCTCCGGATTTATCCCTGCACGAAACAGCGGTAGCAACTGCGTCATAGCTCGTAGAGACTGCTCGAGTGGCAACCAACTCGACGCAAGAGCCCGAACAGTTGGATCCAGAGCCTGAGTGCACTGAATCAGAACGTGGCGGTCGTAACCGTCGCCGTACGGGGCACGATAGCTGTGTAGTATCCAGTATTATCTCCAGCAGGGGCATACGGAATGTATCGGAACTCAGAGGCATCCAAGCTATCACTGAACTCTCCTCGGAGACGTGCGACACAGAGTAGCGGCATCATGTATTGCCATCTCAATCGTCACGCCGATACCATGGAAAAGGTGCAGCTCAGTGTCTGAGTCATCACGCTGAATAGATACGAACATCACATGGTGCTGCTCCTAGTTGAACTGCGGTAATCCTCGTAGACCATGTACTCTGGGGTACCAGCGGTAGCCCAGCCTGGTCAGGAGGCGATTAGGACAGCTGGAAAACGGGGCACCACGAGCCCAAGTGCGAAGCACAAGCTGCGTCGTAGGGCGTGGTGGAAACAAACGATCCATCTGAAACAAGGAAATTCAGGGTTGTCAAAAGACAATGAAAGTTATACCACCGAAGGGAAAGGTTAAACAAGACATGGAAAGGAAAATGATATACAGACATCAAATCAATGGTAAGAATTAAGCACACATATCCAGCTCTCCGGGTACGAGATTTACGAGATCCTAGTGTCGGCGTGAGTAAAATTCATTAACACCGAATAGAAGAGAGGTCAGAGTCCCAGAGTAAAGACAAGGAATAAAAGATCTAATACCACCCATTGGCGGCGTGGGCCCGTAACCACACAGCCATGTATAAACGGTTTTTTGGACCACTGACTCAAATTCGGCCAAGGAGTTGAAAAGGGAGATTCCTACAGGCAGTCGGCTCTGATACCAACTTTGGAGCCCCCGGCTCAATCATGCACTAATCTACACGCAAATGCACACGATCAAGCCTAAGGACTCACGGAAGATTACAACACAACTCTAAAACATAATAAAGTCATACAAGCTTTATATTCAAGCCAGGGGCCTCGAGGGCTCGAATACATAGCTCGATGGCATACAAGCATCAGCGGAAGCATCAGATATCTGAGTACAGATATTAAAAGAGAAACAGAAAGGCCTTTAGAAAGGCGGGGCAAAATAAAACACTAGAATCGAAGCGCGAGGCCTCCTGCCTAGGACCCTCCGATCCTACTCTGGTCGACGCAAGCTCGTAGTAGTATCCACCCTCGGGCAGTGTAGCGATCGTCGGCGGGGGCAGCTGTATCAGGGGGCTCCGTCATCTGGTCACGACAAACTGATATGGGGAGAAAGAAAGCAAAGCAACCGTGAGTACTCCGAAGTACTCAGCAAGCAAGATCTACACTACATATGCAACATTATCAAAGGAAGGCTGTATATGTGGACTGGGCTACAAAATGCCAGAATAGAGAGAGCCTAGTCCTATCGAAGACTAGCATCTTCAGAGGTCTTGCACATTAGAAGAGTGTAGATATGTACCGTATAAAGTAGTAGTAATCATTACATCTCATCCTCACCCCAGAGATCCTTTCTCACTCACTGCAAGAAAGCAATCCCAGAGCCATACAGTCATCAACCTCGTCCTGAGATCCCTTCTCGACTCCCTGCCAGAAGCAATCCCAGAGCCATAGTATCCAATTCTAATTGTTCAATTGGGATACAACTCCGAGCGTCTGTTACCGTAGGACAGGCTATCGATAGATGTTTTCTCCCTGCAGGGGTGCACCAACTTACCCCACCACCTCGCTTAACTCCGGCCGGACACACCTTTTCCGGGTCATGCCCGACCTCAGCCAAACGACACACCGCAGCCCACCTAGAGCTCAGGAAGAGGTCCCGCCGGTCTACATCCTAAGCGCAAGGGGGTCTGGGCCATCGCCCCTCGCCCTCCGGGTCGTTGTGCAAATGGCTCAGATCCAAGCACCACCTCTGTCGTGAATGGCGCCAATCACTCCATGCCGCATTGCTGAACTGGACGTCTGACAGAGCTTTCGGCTGATCATACATGCAGAACGCCCATACTATGCCCACGTGGTGGTTAGTGCTATCGGCTAGAGGCTCTCTGGATCAAATATCCAAATCGTTAGTGGACTAGGGGCTTGCGGTAACGAGCAGAGACTCACAAAGATGTGACCCCATCGCCCCGTCTCGAGGACTTGCGGCAAGGGCCAAGACTGCCCGGCCACGCCTCGTATTCATCACTCGGGCACCATACAGGCAACCCGTCTTCACAACACTCACCACTTAGGCGCACGTGGGTACCCCTCAGGGTCGACCCGCCATCCAAGTAACAGTGTAAGGTCCAAGTATCCGTGTGTCCATAACATCAGGGGAATCCGAGGTTATCACCCTTGTTGAATTCCCACTCGATGTATCTGTTAAGTGAACTCGAGGAATCACCCTCGCTGGGTTCACACTTGTGGTGTTGTACGACAGCGTCGTTATCGGAAGCGTGGAAGGAGGAATCACCCTCGATGACCACGCCCGAACAACTTCTCTACAGAGTTAACATCAGAAGTGCTACAAGAGGTTTCACCCTCGACACTTGACAGTAACGCTGCAGTGTCGTTCCAACTAAGGGGGGGGGGGGGGGGTGATGTGCGATGCCGGGGCCTGGTCTTCAATCCCGTTATCGGGTCTTCTGATAATCCAGCGGGGCAGTCGGGACTAGCGGGTCACTAATAGGTCTCTACCCAGCCTATACTAAGCAGTTTAGGATATGCAGGTAATTATCAACAACAGGTTACAGTAAACAGGCTATGCATCAGAATAGGTAAAGCAGCAGCACCAGCAATTCTAATGCAAGCATGAGAAAATAGATGGGCGATATCGGGATGATCAAAGGGGGGGCTGCCTGGTTGCTCGGCAGCAAGGGCAAGGTCGTCAACGGTGGCGTCGGGCTCCTGAGCTGCGTTGGTCTCGGGGACACGTCGGTGTCGGGGTCTATCGAGAGAGAAAAGGGGAGGAAACAAATAAATACACGACAAACATAAGCAACACGAGCAGGCTATGCTAACGTGCAGTGCAGGGTTGCCTCAAGGCATGTCTAAGTCATTTAGTTTTTTAGGAATTGTTTGGATTTATTTTATTAGAGCCATGCACATTTCATTTATCGGAAATAGGCAAAAAGTTGCATTTTTCAGTTAGTTAGAGGCATCTAACAGGTATGTGGGTTGCGTAATCGGATCCGTCTCATTTTTCTGATCGTTTTTCATATATAAATTATTTTCATCGGAGTACGGATAAAAGATATGATTTTCTAAAGTTTTAATTAATTTTTGGAATTATTTAATTATTTAAATTTGAATTATCCAAAACAGTAAAAGATGACGTCATCATGATGTAGAGGTGACCGTCACAGCACAGTGCAGCCGACCAGGTCAAACCTGACGTGTGGGGCCCACACGTCAGCCTCTGTTAGTTATTAGGATTAATTGAACTAATTACTGAATAATTAGGGAGGGTGGGGCCACTGTCAGTGTCGTTAACTTAATCAATTAAATAATTAGGTTAATTAGCATTTTAATTAGGTTTTTAATTTATTTTTAAAAATGTTTTAATGGTGGGGCCCGTGTGTCATAACACGGGTGGCCCAGTCAGCAGCGCTGACTGGTCAACGGGGCCCAGTGGGGCCCGTAGTCATGGCATGGTGGTGGGACCCGCGTGCCACGTCAGAGCCGGCCGGCGCGGCGGCTGGAGCATCGCCGGCGACCACAGAAGACGGCGGCGACGCGCGGGATTTGTGTACGGGGCATCTCCGGGCTGAGGTTTGGTCCGTTTGAACGGGCGGTGCACGCCGCGTGCATTGTGGGTGTGGCGTGGCCGGAGACGGCGCGTAGCGGCGGCGGTGAGCACGTCGGCGGCGGCCGGTCTCGGGTGGTGATGGCAAACGGCAGTGCGGTCGCGCGCGAGTCGAACGAGGAGCTAGGAGGCACCTACGCGCGCTGTGAGTTCAACGGGCACGAGCCCAGGCCAGCTGTCGCCGGAATGGCGCCGACTACGAGCTAAGCAGCGACGCGTTCGGGTAGGGTGGAGGAGCTCGCTAGGGGCCGCAAACACGGCGCGAGGAGAGGGAGAAGGAGCGGCAGCTTACAGCGCTCCTGCAGTATGCGTAATGGGCTCGGGAAGGCTCGACGTGGCCGGAATCGAAGGGGAACGGCGGCGGCGATCCGAGGTAGGGGACGAAGCAGGTGCGGCGGAGAGGGCTTCCCGGCGCGAATGGATGGCGCAGGTCGACGCAGTCGACGTCGCGGAACTCGCTGGACAACACGAGGGGCGAAACGGGGGCGGTTGGCCATGCCTACACCGGCAGCGAGGCCACGGTCGCGTCGGCAAGCGAACAGAGGGGTGTGGCGGCGGATCAGGGGCGGAGGGAGGAGTGCCTAGGGTTTGGGGGAGGTCGAGAGGGAGGCCGCAGTGGCCGGCTTTATACCCCCGGCGATGGGGTTCGACGGAGACGGTGGGGCGCCGCCCTGTAGCGACCGTCGGGGTCGCTACAGGGGAGGGGATGAGCGAGGGAAGCTAATGGGCTGGGCCGGCGCACATAAGGGGCACCGCCCACTTCTCTCTCCCTTTTGCAATTCTGCTTTTCTTTTTATTTCATTTTTATTTTCTGTTTTGTAAATGTTTGGGCTCTAAATGAATTTTGTAAAGTGTGACCTAGTCCTATTAGCAATGCATTATACCCTAACACCAAAAACTAGTTTGGGCAAAACATAATTCCATATTTATTTTAGACTAATTAAAAGGTTATTAAATATTATTTTCAGCCACTGTTTGAGGATGATTGAGTCACTTACCCAACTCCAATGATGTTTGGTTTCAATTTTAGAATAGTCTCTGGAATATTTGTTTATTATTGAACATTTGTTTCTATGTTGACAACTTTTATCTTCCACTTTAATTTAATGTGAAGTTTGAATTAGGAGTTCGAAATGCATATGATGCAAATGATGACTAGGAACTGTTGAACTTGCTGACATGGCATTCCAAATGGGATTACTGTGGCTAACCTCGGGGGGTGTTACAAATCTCCTCCACTAATAAGAATCTCGTCCCGAGAATTAAGAGGTAGAAGGGAAAAATCGGGGTATTCTTGGAAGTTCTCCCGAAGGAACGTTCGGAAAATCCCGACGACTGGAACGTTTTCGATCCCCTCAAGCGGAGAAGCGTTCAACGCATTCAAGGTATTCATTTACTCAATGAAGGTATGCATGTATGCAAATTCTTATAGATGAATGAATGTGATGCTGCTGAATTAATAAACAGAAGCAGGTATTGAGTTAACGGGAAGGGTACCCATTTTGGTGGCAGGTGGATCCTGGACTTGTATAATATCAATGTTGTAAGCGTGTCCACGACCATAGGTTTTTCGCTTCTGTCTGAGCCCGAAGATGAGCCAACATCACACGAAGCGCTTCTGCGAGTCCTTATGCTTCAATTGAGCGGTCTCAACCAGATAGTCCTTGTTCACAGAGTAGAAAAGTCGTTGAGGTCTTGAGCAGCAAGTGCAAGCTCGATGTCTGGGTGGAGTCCATTGCGGAACTTCTCTTGTCTACGGGCATCTGTGGCGATGTCTTCTTCAGCATAGCGGAGAGGTCAAGGAATTCCCGCTGATAAGCTTCGACTGTCTTATTGACCTGAGTGAGGTTGCGGAACTGGGTTTTCAATCCGTCCATAATTCCTTGAGGAATATATCGGGCACGGAAAGCAGTCTGGAACTCAAGCCAAGTAACGGCTGTTCCAGCACGTGTACATTTGTGGGTGTCCCACCATTGAGCAGCGGGACCCTTTAAGAAAAAGGACGCGAAGGCGACCAAAGTTGGCAGGGAAGCATTTGTAGACTCCATCTCGTGAGTGATATCGTGAATCCAGTCATCAGCATCCAGTGGCTTCTCAGAGCTGCGGAACTGAGGGGGGTTAAGACGCATAAATTCCGACAGAGTATTGAAGGAGGGTTCTGGTGTGTTCAGATGCGGGAACTAAGCCATAATCCCAGTCATGAACTGACGGTTGAGCTCGATTGTTGCATCATCGCTGCCATTAGTCTGGCGGTGGTGGGCGTTCAGGGCACGACCACGACCACCTGGTCTAACCATCCTGCTAAGTTTCAACAGGGTAGTCCAGTAAAAGCGGTTGCGGGTGTTTAGCGACAAGCATGATGTAACACGACAATATTTAAGCAGTGTACTAGATACTAAACATAGTCAATTGAACATACAGATCCATACACAGAGTCGGGTACATGCGAATAGCATAACGACGCAAATTTAAAAACTAGACATGATAGCGGCACGCAGGCACGCGGTAAGGAAGTACACCACGAGATATAGCAAAGGCTACATCAACGTCGGAAGATCCACTGAAACGGGGTAGCTGCAAGTGTGGACGACAATGTTCGTCGCGGAAGGATCCTGTCCTCCATTGCACTCTGATGCAGAACCCGGTCTCGAGCTGTAAGAAGAGGTCCACGTGGGGTGCGTGACCCTCAACAGCAGGCCAATCAATACCAGCGTACATCTGAGTCCTGCTCGGATAAGGATGTGCTCCGGATTGTATCCCGCACGAACAGCGGGTAGCAACTGCGTCAAGCATCGTAGAGACGTGCTCGAGTGGCAACCAACTCGACGGCAAGAGCCCGAACAGTGTGATCCAGACCTGAGTGCACTGAATCAGAACGTGCGGGTCGTAACGACGTCGCTCGTACGGGGCACAGATAGCTGTTTAGTATCCAGTAAGTATCTCCAGCAGGGCATACGGAATGTATCGGAACTCAGAGGCATCCAAGCTATCACTGAACTCTCCTCGGAGACGTGCGACAGCAGAGTAGGCGGCATCATGTATTGCCATCTCAACGGTCACGCCGATACCATGGAAAAGGTGCAGCTCAGGGTCTGAGTCATCACGCTGATCATAGATACGAACATTAGCATGGTGTGCTCTGGTTGAACTGGCGGTAATCCTCGTAGACCATGTACTCGGGGTACCAGCGGTAGCCCAGCCTGGTCAGGAGGGCGATTAGGACAGCTGGAAAAAAAACAGGGGCACCACGGCCCAAGTGCGAAGCACAAGCTGCGTCGTAGGGCGTGGTGGAAACAAACGATCCATCTGAAACAAAGGAAATTCAGGGTTGTCAAAAGACAATGAGAAGTATTATACCACTCGAAGGGAAAGGTTAAACAAGACAATGGAAAGGAAAATGATTATCAGACTAATCAAATCAATGGTAAGGAATTAAGCACACATATCCAGCTCTCCGGGTAGACGAGATTTACGAGATCCTAAGTGTCGGCGTGAGTAAAATTCATTTAACCCGAATAGAAGAGAGGTCAGAGTCCCAGAGTAAAGACAAGGAATAAAAGATCCTAATACCACCCAATTGGCGGCGTGGGCCCGTAAGCCACACAGCCATGTTAGTAAAACGGTTTTTTGGACCACTAGACTCAAATTCGGCCAAGGAGTTGAAAAGGGAGATTCCTACAGGCAGTCGGCTCTGATACCAACTTGTGACGCCCCGGCTCAATCATGCACTAATCATACACGCAAATGCACACGATCAAGCCTAAGGACTCACGGGAAGATATTACAACACAACTCTAAAACATAAATAAAGTCATACAAGCTTTATATTACAAGCCAGGGGCCTCGAGGGCTCGAATACATAGCTCGATGGCATACAAGCATCAGCGGAAGCATCAGATATCTGAGTACAGATATTAAAAGAGAAACAGAAAGGCCTTTAGAAAGGCGGGGCAAAATAAAACACTACGATCGAAAGGCGCAGGCCTCCTGCCTAGGACCCTCCGATCCTACTCCTGGTCGACGGCAAGCTCGTAGTAGTATCCACCCTCGGGGCAGTAGTAGCGATCGTCGGCGGGGGCAGCTGTATCAGGGGGCTCCGTCATCTGGTCACGACAAACTGATATGGGGAGAAAAAGAAAGCAAAGCAACCGTGAGTACTCCGAAGTACTCAGCAAGCAAGGATCTACACTACATATGCAACATTATCAAAGGAAGGCTGTATATGTGGACTGGGCTACAGAAATGCCAGAATAGAGAGAAGGCCTAGTCCTATCGAAGACTAGCATCTTCAGAGGTCTTGCAGCATTAGAAGAGTGTAGATTAGTACCGTATAAAGTAGTAGTATCATTACATCTCATCCTCACCCAGAGATCCTTTCTCGACTCCCTGCAAGAAAGCAATCCCAGAGCCATACAGTCATCAACCTCGTCCTGAGATCCCTTCTCGACTCCCTGCCAGAAGCAATCCCAGAGCCATAGTATCCAATTCTAATTGTATCAATTGGGATACAACTCCGAGTGTCTGTTACCGTAGGACAGGCTATCGATAGATGTTTTCTTCCCTGCAGGGGTGCACCAACTTACCCACCACGCTCGCTTAACTCCGGCCGGACACACTTTTCCGGGTCATGCCCGACCTCAGCCAAACGACACACCGCAGCCCTACCTAGAGCTCAGGAGAGAGGTCCCCGCCGGTCTACATCCTAAGCGCAAGGGGGTCTTGGGCCATCGCCCCTCGCCCTCCGGGTCGTTGTGCACATGGCTCAGATCCAAGCACCACCTCTGTCGTGAATGGCGCCAATCACTCCATGCCGCATTGCTGAACTGGACGTCTGACAGAGCTTTCGGCTGATGCATACGATGCAGAACGCCCATACTATGCCCACGTGGTGGTTAGTGCTATCGGGCTAGAGGCCCTCTCGGATCAAATATCCAAATCGTTAGTGGACTAGGGGCTTGCGGTAACGAGCAGAGACTCACGAAAGATGTGACCCCATCGCCCCGTCTCGAGGACTTGCGGCAAGGGCCAAGACTGCCCGGCCACGCCTCGTATTCATCACTCGGGCACCATACAGGCAACCCGTCTTCACAACACTCACCACTTAGGCGCACGTGGGTACCCCTCAGGGTCGACCCGCCTATCCAAGTAACAGTGTAAGGTCCAAGTATCCGTGTGTCCATAACATCAGGGGAATCCGAGGTATCACCCTTGTTGAATTCCCACTCAATGTATCTGTTAAGGTGAACTCGGAGGAATCACCCTCGCTGGGTTCACACTTGTGGTGTTGTACGACAGCGTCGTTATCGGAAGCGGTGAAGGAGGAATCACCCTCGATGACCACGACCGAACAACTTCTCTACAGAGTTAACATCAGAAGTGCTACAAGAGGTTTCACCCTCGACACTTGACAGTAACGCTGCAGTGTCGTTACAACTAAGGGGGGGGGGGGTGATGTGCGATGCCGGGGCCTGGTCTTCAATCCCGTTGATCGGGTCTTCTGATAATCCAGCGGGGCAGTCGGGACTAGCGGGGTCACTAATAGGTCTCTACCCAGCCTATACTAAGCAGTTTAGGATATGCAGGTAATTATCAACAACAGGTTACAGTAAACAGGCTATGCATCAGAATAGGTAAAGCAGCAGCAACAGCAATTCTAATGCAAGCATGAGAAAATAGAATGGGCGATATCGGGATGATCAAAGGGGGGGCTTGCCTGGTTGCTCGGCAGCAAGGGCAAGGTCGTCAACGGTGGCGTCGGGCTCCTGAGCTGCGTTGGTCTCGGGGACGACGTCGGTGTCGGGGTCTATCGAGAGAGAAGAGGGGGAGGAAACAAATAAATACACGACAAACATAAGCAACACGGAGCAGACTATGCTAACGTGCAGTGCAGGGTTGCCTCAAGGCATGTCTAAGTCATTTAGTTATTTTAGGAATTTGTTTGGATTTATTTTATTAGAGCCATGCACTATTCATTTATCTGAAACAGGCAAAAAGTTGCATGTTCAGTTAGTTAGAGGCATCTAACAGGTATGTGGGTTGCGTATTCGGATCCGTCTCATTTTTCTGATCGTTTTTCATATATAAATTATTTTCATCGGAGTTACAGATTAAAAGATATGATTTTCTAAAATTTTAATTAATTTCTGAAATTTATTTAATTATTTAAATTCGAATTATTCAAAACAGTAAAAGATGACGTCATCATGACGTAGAGGTGATGTCAGCAGTCAACAGTGCAGCCGACCAGGTCAAACCTGACGTGTGGGGCCCACACGTCAGCCTCTGTTAGTTTATTAGGATTAATTGAACTAATCTATACCTATACTAATTCTAGACTCCCTAGAAATTCCCATGTTAATCAGATTTTACGAGCCGGTAATCTGGTGGGACCGAGTTATAACGGTTTAGATTAATCAATCAAATTCCTAAGCTAATCTAAAATACTAACCTTTTGATTGGTGGGACCGAGTTATAAGGATGTAGATTAATAAAAGGAAATAGAAAAAATATTATTGAAATCCATGTCTCCTCTTTCCTCCCGTAACCCCTTCCATGCCTAATACAAGTCTAACTAATCCTGCAGTGTAAAAGAAGATACGTCTAACTCCTTCCCCACGTCAAAAAAAGAGTCTAACTCCTCCACGCCTCAATCCAACGCCCCCTGTCTTCCAACCCTCAACGCCTCCATCCCCTTACCGAGCTGCTGGTCTCCTCAGATCTCCTAGAATCCATGCTACATGTCCTTCTCCTTTGTGCATCGCTCGAGAAGCCTTTTCTCTCTCGGCCTCAAGGTAGACGACACAGCAAAAAGGGCTGGCTCAAGCCCGATTTGGCGATGTTCTGTCGAGCACTACAATGCTGGCCAATGCTTCCCCCTATTATTCATTGATGGCCGGTGCTTTTTGCCTTACAAATACACACATAGACCAAGCTAGCACAAGACAGGAGAAGCACGTTGATTTATTCCGGCGGCCAGATGCATACATAGATGATGCATGGACGCATAGTGATGGACACTGAAGGTTAGGCATAGACGAAGCTAGCACAGACGCACCTTGATTGATTCCGGCGGCCGGATGCGTACACGCGTACTGAATTATTCTGCAACTATACCTACAACAAACCCACCAGCACAGGGTTTCTTGATACAAGTCACTGAGGACGACGCTGTCCTAAGCTGCTTCCTGGTATGCGCTGATGGCCGGTGCTTTTTTACATGACAAATACTCACATAGACCAAGTTATCACGAGCAGGAGAGGCACCTTGATTGGTTTCGGCGGCTGAATGAGTATGTAGATGATGCATGCGTGTACACTGATTGATTTTGAAGTTAGCTATATATACTAAACTAGCACAAGGCAAGCACCTTGATTGATTCCATTGGCTAGATGCGTACACATGTACACTGATTTTTTAGGTAAGACAATATTTTGTTTATCCCTGTTATATGCGATTGCTGGAGTTATTAATCTCAGGCTCCTGTCGGTGTTTCGTCGCAATTCCGAATATTATCAGATGTTTAGTAGTGGTATTATGCAATCATTGTTGTCTGGGCTTTGGTTTTGTTGCAATCTTTGGGCACATGCACCCCAGCAGTTCACACTATTTTGGGAGAGATACATCATTGGTAATGATGAAAACTGACAACGGAAACGTGTGCGAGCTGACAAGGAAGTGTAGCTTGGTTTGGAATTTTATGACGCTAGATATCAACTTACGTTCGTTTCCTATGCAACCTGTTTTGATTCTGTATTTGTATGATGCACAGGGCCACACGTTGCAGTCCTATATATTCCCAGTTCGTGCCTTTAGATATTGTATTTTTCTTCTTGAAAGCCCTCAAATATAGTGTTCAAGGTAAATGTAATGGAATCATACATATGTTTATAAGATACACATACTTATAACCCAAAAGTTGTTATACATAGTGCATGCAGATTTCATTGCAGCAAGCAAATATGCATATTGATGGGTCTTAGATATGACCATGTCAAATCCTGGCATGATTGCACTGGACGTTTTGGCACAGGATTAGCCAGTTACAGGATAAGCATTATGTGTCTGAACTCAAATTTTAGTGTGAATTAAATTTAATATGATGGACTGCAAGCTTCCAATTTTTCTACTTCAAAACGTACAATTTAAATTTGTAATATGCATAAAGAAAATGGTATTTTTCATCGCATTAATGAACAAAAGTCTATCAATGTCACGTTATTTTCAAATTTCCATTATTGAATATAACTTGCTAAAATTGAGCTCTTATGTGCTTAGTGTAAGACACTAATGTCAAGAATAAACTTGATTGCATTAATAATTTAGACTTGCATGTAAACTTACTTCTGGTACTAATCCCTTTGTGGATTTAATGCTTTTCTTTCTATTTACTACTGTATACAACTAAGCATGCAATGAGCTCTTCGAGAGCATAGAACACCCTTTATGCATTTTGAAAAAAAATGCAAACTTTGGGAGCAATGTCCTCTCAAGCTCCGTGCAATTGGTTGTTGTGTGGATTATTGTTCCTACGTGGCGTCGGATATAGCTGTAGCAGCTTACAACAAAGGTTTAGGGAATAAGAAGGCCAAAAACAAAGCATACGGTTGATCTGTAAACTATTTGATCGGTTTATTTCATGCCTGCTATGATTTAGTTAATTTCCTTGCCAGGTCTCCGGTTGTGATTCTTCTATCTGACAACAGCAACTATGCCTAAGGGTATCAGGGTAACTGAAGGAGATATTTTTGCGGGGGTAACTCAAGATCTTGACCATTATATATTAGTTTAGATTCTGATCTATTTCTTTCTACTTACTCTTAATTTACTTATTCGACTTATATGCATAATAAGCAGCGCTGTTATGAACAACCATTCTTTCTACTTACTATGATTTTTAATGAAATTTATTCATTAGAAACATTACAGTCAAATCCGTATTTCCGTGAAGTGCTTCTTTTACCACAGTCCAAGATGTGTGGAAAAGTCTGGTATCATACCAGTATGTTACACTTCTGTGTGGCATTACTAATTATAGACACCCTAATTTTTGTGTGCCCAATGGAAACAATTATTGACATCTATCAGAAGATGCCAAGTTATAAGTGATTTTCTTTGGACAAACTAGGAAGTCCGATATAACAGAGTTGGGGTTCTGCTTTATGGTGCAAATGAGTTGGTGATGTGTAAGTTCTATTAACAGGGTAAACTATATTATTTTTCAAAACAAGTATTGAAGTGGAAGTGCTTTACGGAATTTGTTTATGGAGTGAATTAAATTAGATTCACATATGCTGATTAATTGACCAAATTTTCATCTCCATCGAATGGATTTTTTTAGAACAATCTACTATTTGAGAGCTTCAGACCGAACTAAACTACATTATTTATGATTAACTAAAATAAGGAGTTTCCCATATAATATGGATGGTATATGTTCTTAGAGAAGAGAAAGACAACCCTTAGTTATATTCCCAACAGAAGAAGGTACGAGCTAGAAATCATGTGTAATTGGTATTCCTTTATTTCGATGATAATTAGAAGTATATGTGAATGGGTTAACAAAGAGCATATCAATATGCTTCATGAATTATATATATTTATGTATTCTACTATATATTTTACCATTTTCTGGTATTCATTAATATTTTCACTTACAATATAGTTTACTAACAATTTTTTATGTTCCGAGTTCTCATGAAGAAATAAATTACTAGCCCGTGCAAGTGCACGGGTTGACGACTAGTTACTAAATAATTAGGGGGGTGGGGGGTGGGGCCTACTGTCAGTGTCTGTTAACTTAATCAATTAAATAATTAGGTTAATTAGCATTTTAATTAGGGTTTTAATTTATTTTTAAAACGTTTTAATGGTGGGCCCCGCGTATCATAGACACGAGTGGCCCAGTCAGCAGCGCTGACTGGTCAACGGGGCCCAGTGGGGCCTGTAGTCAGTGGCACTGGTGGTGGGACCCGTGTGCCACGTCGGAGCCGGCCGGCGCGTCGGCCGGAGCATCGCCGGCAACCACAGAAGACGGTGGCGATGCGCGGGATTTGCGTACGGGGCATCTCCGGGGCTGAGGTTTGGTCCGTTTGAACGGGCGGTCCACGCCGCGTGCATTGGTGGTGGTGGCGTGGCCGGAGACGGCGCGTAGTGGCGGCGGTGAGCACGTCGGCGGCGGCCGGTCTCGGGTGGTGATGGCAAACGGCAGTGCGGTCGCGCGCGAGTCGAACGAAGGAGCTAGGAGGCACCTACGCGCGCGTGTGAGTTCAACGGGCACGAGCCCGAGGCCAGCTGGTCGCCGGAACGGCGCCGGCGATGAGCTAAGCAGCGACGCGTTCGGGTACGGTGGAGGAGCTCGCTAGGGGCCGCAAACGACGGCGCGAGGAGAGGGAGAAGGAGCGGCAGCTTACAGCGCTCCTACAGGTGTGCGTAATGGGCTCGGGGAAGGCTAGACGTGGCCGGAATCGAAGGGGAACGGCGGCGGCGATCCGAGGTAGGGGACGAAGCAGGTGCGGCGGAGGAGGGCTTCCCGGCGCGAATCGATGGCGCAGGTCGACGCAGTCGACGTCGCGGAACTCGCCGGACAACACGAGGGGGCGAAATGGGGGCGGTGGCCATGCCTACGCCGGTGGCGAGGCCACGATCGCGTTGGCAAGCGAAGCAGAGGGGTGTGGCGGCGGATCTGGGGCGGAGGGAGGAGTGCCTAGGGTTTGGGGGAGGTCGAGAGGGAGGCCGCAGTGGCTGGCTTTATACCCCCGGCGAGGGGGTTCGACGGAGACGGCGGGGCGCCGCCCTGTAGCGACCATCGGGGTCGCTACAGGGGAGGGGATGAGCGAGGGAGAGCTAATGGGCCGGGCCGGCGCAACATAAGGGGCTCTAAATGAATTTTGTAAAAAGTGTGACCTAGTCCATAATTAGCAATGCATTATACCCTAACACCAAAAACTAGTTTGGGCAAAACATAATTCCATATTTATTTTAGACTAATTAAAAGGTTATTAAATATTATTTTCAGCCACTGTTTGAGGATGATTGAGTCACTTACCCAACTCCAATGATGTTGGTTTCAATTTTAGAATAGTCTCTGGAATATTTGTTATTTATTGAACATTTTAGTTTCTATGTTGAACAACTTTTATCTTCCACTTTAATTTAATGTGAAGTTTGAATTAGGAGTTCGAAATGCAATATGATGCAAATGATGACTAGGAGCTGTTAAACTTGCTGACATGGAATTATCAAAATGGGATTACTGTGGCTAACCTCTGGGGGTGTTACACTTCCACCGGCTGGAATCTTTGGATGCCATTGTTTGGAAGCACGTTGACCTGGCCACGAAAGCCGCTGCTACTTAGCCGCCGTTTGGTGGGCCGGTGCCCTGAGTCGAGGAGGAGGAGGTCGTCGATGGATGCATATTTCTTCTTGCCTCCTGTAACCAGCACTGCTTCGCCTCGTGGCCTTGATGTTTTATTAGTGTATGGCATTTTTATTCTAGTCATAAATGACATCATTGTTCGACGTCTCGAAGTGTTGAAGAGCCAAGCGCAACCTGATCGTGGGAGTTGCGTACGCTCGCGTGCCAGTCTTATGTGTAGGGGAGGGGGGCGTGGTGTCGCAGTTTTGTGGCATTTCTTTTCTATTGCTGTTTGCATCAAATAGGTGCCACCGTCGGATGCAGATCTTATGGTTATTGTGTTGATCACTTATGAAAACCTTTATAATCCCAAAACACTTAGGCGCGGTGGATTAACTCGACCTCGTTTCTTGTTTCTTGACATGAATAAAGGAATCAACCAATAAGAGACGTGGGCCGTGTATGTTTTTAATGCCTTGAGACTACCTAGCACGGCATGCTGCGGTCAGTTCATTGCATGCAATGGTAGTACTACAGTAAAAATATTAAGTTCTCTCATTTTCCCCTCCGCCCTGGTCGTGGTGCATAATGTAGTAATGACTAGTCTCTTCTTGACCCACATTTACGTTGATACGGCTTAAATGCCAAGGAGGGAGAGGGTAGCGGTTCCGAGACATTGAACAGTCAATGATGCATCCTCAATTAGCATGTAGAGGGAATTAATTGGAGAAACAGAATGGAGCCAGAACGATGTAATGCAACACAGTTTGGACTCTCATATAAAGGCGCCCCACCACTCCAATCCATCTACTCCTAGTCTCTGCGCAACACTGCTCACTCCAATCCAATACCAAGTGACCAGAACCACAGGCACCTATGGATGCGATGGACACGAGCGGCAGTCGGCTGTGCCAGGTCATCCGAGACGCCAGCCTGCGGCCCCGCACCACGCAGCATTTCCAGACGGTGCTGGCGACCAACGGCGTTGTAGCCCTCGCCGACGCCGGCTTCGCCTCTTGCATGGACGACATGATGGTCCGCTCCATCCGCAAGTTCACCGCCATCAAGAAGCGCATGGTCGACCTTGCCGTACTGCTCCAGCCCGCGCGCCTAGGCTCCTTGTTGCCTGCCACCCTCATCGGCCTCCATGGTGATGAACTCTTTCAAGCCCTGGTGGCCCTGCAGCTGCCAGAGGTCGCGACGAAGAATGTGCACCTTGAGGCCGCGCTCGCCGTGCAGCGCCTCGCCATGAAAGAAACCGTCGACCTACACATCCACGTCTATGAGGAAATCGTCTACATAGGCCACTACAAGGCCAAGGAGGACAGAAAGACATTGGCCTTCTTCCACCGGCTGGAATCTTTGGACGCCATTGTTGAGAAGCACGTTGACCTGGCCACGAAAGCCGCTGCTACTTAGCCGCCGTTCGGTGGGCCAGCGCCCTGAGTCGAGGAGGAGGAGGTCGTCGATGGATGCATCTTTCTTCTCGCCTCCTCTAACCAGCACTGCTTCGCCTCGTGGCCTTGATGTTTTATTAGTGTATGGCATTTTTATTCCATTTGTAAATGACATATGTGATCCCTTGCTCTTATTTGGCGTTAATTATATGTAATATCACTGTCTTTGTCCTGGTGTACTACCTAGGTCCTGGTTTATTAGTCCCTTTTGTAATAAATTTTGACCAAAGATTTAACTGGCAAAATGTTAGTGCATGTCAATAAAAATTATATCGTTTGATTTGTATTTGAATATAGTTTTCAATGATATAATTTTGGTGACATGCATGAACCTTTTGTTAGTCAAATTTATGGTTAAATTTTGGCACAGATTACGCTGGGGAGCAATAAACCAGAACGGAGGTAGACTGGTCACCATCATGTTTTGTGTCAAATTTTGACTTCAGTGACCCAACCTACATGGAGGGAGCATATATATTGGCGCAACAACCAAACTTATATATTCAAAACTGAGCGTTACTACATGTCACGAGTTCAAAACGAGAAAGTGGAACAAGTACTACAGCATGCCTGTGCCGTTCGCGTCGCACCCCACACTGTCGTTCTGGCCCGCCGCTCATCGCGCATTGGTTTGGCATTTTCTATGTACAAATTATAAAGGTAAATACTGCCGCGTTCGCGTCGCACCCCCACACGGTCTGTCCGGCACGCCGCTCAAGCATGGGAACGCTTGTTGTCTTAGCATTTTCACTGTCAGGTGGGGCCGCAGTTGAGCAAACCGTCTATCGGCAAATCCCCACCCCGCCCATCGCGCGTCGGCCGAGTTAGAATTAGAAGAGAGAAACGAGGGAAAAGAGCTAGCTGTAGCACGGACGCTGTTGTCAGATGGGACTCGTGTTGATAGAATAGGTGTACTGAGTACTCGTATGTCTAGTACTGAGTACCACTAGGTGGGTGCATGTGACCTATACCTGTCATCACTTTATGTCTCCTTTTTGAACCGCAGCTACGCTTCATAGTACATATTTTTTCACGCATTTTTCCTCCTATATGTACTCCTAGGCTATTTCCACGTGCTTCCTTTTGCCGACACGTGGGACATAGAGCATCTGGGTCGTAGTGCATGCACGACTCGGAGCATATGCAACCATGCCGACGTACTTTACATTTCAGACCTGACGAATTACATGCAAACCCCTCCACAGAAGAATAAATAAGTAAATGAATTACTACATGCAAACTTGATTATTTTCATAGAAATCGGAGCACGCTCATTAAATTTTGGACATAACATATTTATAAAAAACGACCGAACATAGGGCCACTTTGATTCGCAGGATACTGAAAACACAGGAATGGGAAAAGTATGATGGCGGTGAACCGAGAGGAGGAGGAAGAGGTGGAGTACTGTATGTGCTAGAGACTGGACTGTAGTACATTGTTTTTTCATGGCCATACCACCACATTGTTTTCTATGGCCTATCGCCTGCTGGTTCACTGGGCTGCCGTGTTTCGCACTCGTCCGACGTGAGTAGTAGTATATACTACGTAGTACTATATATACCGCATGATTCTTTGCTCCTTCTTACTTCGCCGACATGTGGGAGAGCCAGCATCCGGGTCGACATGTCATGCACCTGATTTAGAGTGGGGAACGGAAGGGGGGCATCACCCCGGTCATAGCGCTGGAGTAATAATGACTATAGTGAGTAGTCATATCATAAGACCCCATCTTTCCAGCAGTAACGAGCCATCAAATCGCACATCCCTACCTTTCCAGCAGTAAGTTGAATCCGCTACTACCTCACCCTCCTCGCCTCTCTGTCAAAGAAGCTACGTGAAACTGCCGCGTGTACTGCCCGAGAAAAGCCCCGCCCTCAACTTTTAAATACTCATAGTATAATTTTGTATCGATGAATTGTGCCATGGAGCAGAAAACCAAAAGAAAAAGGTGGTACATGTAAAAAAATACAGTTCAAGCTCTAGCTAGCGATTCGGAATGTAAACCATGCATGTGTTTATACGTATAGGTTTCTTCAAAGTACTGAGTCCATTGATGCAATGTGGTCAAACTGTACCATCGATATCTCAAAGCCAAAATAGTTCGAGCTGGTTCGTTCTATATAAATAGTACTGTATGTTTATTCACCCGTGGGGTTGTTCAATGAATGGAGGGCCAGGGAGCACAAGTGAACAAAGTGCAAATTGCAGTCAGTCACGTTAAATAGAGAGTTTCTTTTCTTTAATGCCACGTACACAAATTGAAACGCTTGTTGTGGAGAGAAAAAGATAATCACTCCACTATATATATAGGCAGGGGCCTGAGCGCTTGCTTTACTAGGGTTGCTCCCTTCATTCTCTCATCCTCTCCAGATCTAAACAAGACATCGGTAGCAACATTTTCTCTCTGCTGACCGCTGGTCACAGATCCGGCTGGATCCCTTCGGCCAATGTGTGTAGGGGACTAGGTGCATCGTTCACGCGGTCATCGACGGCGAGGGAGGAAACCCACAGCTGCCGGCAGGTCCCGATCCTCTGCCCATGCCGTTCTCTCTGACACAGCGCCGTCTCGGGAGGTCCTCCGACCCCTTCTTCCTCCCTGCCATATTGTGGGCAGATCCGACCTGCTGCCGGCCTCCTAGCCACACCCCGACGACCCTCAGGTATAAGTTCCTTCGAAAGTGGCCCTGCTCTATTGCCCCAACTCCCCACGTGTCTGCATATGGATCTTTTTCTACTTCCATCAGCTCTTCCAAAGCCACCTAAATTTTTAGTATTATTAGAGGTAAAGTTACTTCATGCAGTCGAATCTAGTACTTGGTTCAAACAGCGAAGAGGGGAAAGTTGTAGCACGAATCTAAGACTTGGTTCAAAGAGGAAATAATAGGGGGAAAGTAGTAGAGACTGGATACCCAACCGGTCTCTTGTTTGAAAAGGGAAATAAAGGGAAAAGGCAGTACAAACTGGATAAGGAACAAATCTATTATTGGTTGAAAAAAGGATAGAAAGTGGAGGCTGGTGGACAAGTCAACAGAGTATGTCCAGGATTAGATTTGCTGCCCTCACGTAGTAAAAGGTATCCAGGATTAGATTTGCTGCCCTCATAGAGTATGAACAAAATCGGCATCACCACTTTATGCCTCCTTATAGGTACATTGTGCTGATGCGTCCACTGTCGCATGTCCTTATACCAACTTCTTGTAGTTGTTAATATAAGGACGCATGTAAAATGAAGCAATCACACTGTTACCGTAAGGACATGTCTAACCAATGTTATTTAATCTATTGCCTCCAGTAATATGATGCAATTAAACTATGTTACAAATGGTACTCCTACTATTTTCCCAGTATGATAAGTAAGTTGCTTCTTTACGCTGCTGAGTGTCCTGGTGTCCCCACTGTCCCATGCCCTTAAACCAACTCTTTAGCTACTGTTGATCTATTGTATCTGGTAATCAAGCAATGCCACCATTAAAGTAATCCCATATTTGACGAATGTCATTGTTGATCGTAATGCTTCCGGTAACATGAAGCAATGCTCCTGTTTTAAAGTTTCTACTGTTCTTGCGTGATTGCCATGAACATAATCAAGATGCTTCTTTTCATTTCGTGTATGTTTTGTATCTTCTTATTGACTAGTAACTGTTTTCTTTCTATCTTTTTGTGCGGATAGGGATATCCATTTCACCTTGTTGCTATTGTGACCTTTTGGTGAACTGCACAAAACATTTTTTTGGAATGAGTGTCTTGTGCAGTTCAACTAAAATGTCACGTGGGCAACGTCTCTCAATTTTGGTTGAACTGCACAAAGGTAGATTGGAGTTTCCAACATTTCCGTCAAACTCTGCTGGCAATCTCGTGCAATAATTTATTAGCCTTTGCAAGATGAGCCGTCACTGTCACCACAATGGCACTTTATTTTAGTGGAACTGCACAAAAGGATAAGCAAATTATAGTTGCACCTTGCATGAGCAGGACAGCCAACCTTAATGTTGCTCAATTTTAGTGCAACTACTAAAGAAGAACTGCCAGCTCATGAGAGCAAGTACTTCTTGCTAGCTGCATGCTACAATCTTTGCTTCATTTCAGGCGAACTGCAGAAAAAGGTCGCCTGAATTGAATCATCCGAGTGGATCTACAGGTTCACCACATCGAGCCGTGGCGGCGTAGGGCCCCTCTCTCAGTTATGGTTCCCATGCCGGGTATGTTCCTTCTTGGTTGATTTTGACTCTGCATCCAGCTAGTGATCTTGTGCTACTGTTATGGCACTGCTATGAGAAAACAATAATGATATTGTTTCTGCATCTTAATTTAATGCCACTAATAATTTGTGGCAATCTTTTGGCACCGCTGCTGCCACTGCTACAATGAAGTAATAATACATTTAAAATAGAGCTACTGTCTTAGCTACCATTTCATTTCCAATGTAGATAACTTGCAGAAGGCCTATCCAGCAGAATCAAGTCCATGTGCACTGCATCAATCACATAGCTACAATGAACTAGTTGAGTCCATCACGCCTACCATTGAGGTAGTGCGGGCCCCCTCTCTAACTGGCGGGCGCCATAATTTTAGTTGAACTACACAAAAAAAGTGATTGAAATGAGTCGACGCTCCTCCTTCTACTGCCACACTGAGGTGTTAATGGATGTCAACGAATCGCCTTCATGGCAAGATACGGGGACATGAAAAATTACTTGATCTCCCAAAGTCATCTCACACAGGTTAGTACTGTCCTTTATCAACATGATTATGCTTTGTCATACTGTGCTAACGTTGTATTTTTTGAATAAAGCTATTCTATCACAATCTTTTCTCGTTTTGGAAATAAAGTTGCTTTAACTAGTGCCAATATTATAGTAATCATGCTCTTTCTTATTTATGCAAACAGGAATACTCAACTACAGATGTTGTGATGGTCAAAAGCATTCGCCAAGTTCTTGGGTTGTATGACACGGCTAGCCAAGATGGATTTAATCCTAAGATTCACTTTATCCAAAGGCTCTAAAGTGCCATGCGTGTGTGCAAGGTGGAAAGAGATATTTTAGGACGTTGATTGATGATTCCACTAGATTTTGCTATGTGTATTTGTTAAATACTAAGGATGAGGCTCTATACACAGTACTTCAAAATCTAGAAGGCCCTCTTGTGCATATATTGGAAGTGGTAGTGCCACCAGTGATGCAGAATATTTCAGCTGCCAATGTTTGACCTGTGTGGCCTTAAAAAGGACTGGTTTCAATGTTTAAGCAAATCCTTGGATCAAATTGCTTACATGAAGCATCGATCAATGTTTTATTTGTTCACATTCTCACAACGTTTGAGTTGTACAGTTACGATTGGCTCTGATATGTGAATCATTGAGATGTGTAGGCATCTTTGTTGTACTTATTATTTGAATCTAATGGGTTGGTTCTGAATCTTGCAAGCTGGGAATCATTGTGATGTGTAGGCATCTTTGTTTTACTTATTATTTGAATCTTATTGGTTGGTTCTGAATATTGCAAGCTGGGAAACATGGCATGATGATGCAGAGGACAGCAACCATAACAAGTTGTTCAAACTTGGTAGAATTGTCTGTGAAAGTGCGGCAAATGAGCCTATCGTTTGTGTCATGAGAATAATAATTCTAATTGCTATGCATGTTGATCCTATGGCACTGATAGAACGAGCCAATGTTTTGCTTGTTTTAAGAATAAATTTTAATTAAAGCTAATAAAATTTAAGTAAAGTGACCACTAACACTTGCTATTACAGTACCAATACAGACCCGCTCGTGAACCCGAGGGGGCATGTTCTGCCGGGCGTGCAGCGGGCGAGGGAGGGGTAGTAACTGCTGTCGCCTGTACACACTCAGTTTACTGTTGGATGCAGTTCCCCAAGAGCTGAAAAACGAACTGCGGCCGCCGCCTATCCACTCATTCACCGTCGATTGCAGTTCCCCAAGATTGAAAAAATGAACTACTGCTGCCGCGGTGCCGCCCCCTAGTACCCCAGTACACAACGATCGTCTTCATCTCCCCCCGCCCCCAATCCCCACAAAACGAGAACTGCCACATCAACCCTACGTGAGAAGAGACTCCAATGGTGATCCGAGGGGTGAGCCTGCTGGATATGTTCTTCAGCAAGGAGTTCACCTTTGAGTTCGCCGTTCAGACCCATGGCAGCACCAAGTTGAATGTGATGTACACCAATGATCCAGACTCGGTGAAGCTCTGCCTCGCCAAGTTCAAGCAGTACCTACAGGAGGAGACATCACAAGGTCGTGGGACTAGACCTTGTGCCCATCTATTCGTCTCCTGATAGGGACCAGCGGATCACCGTCGCCCAGGTATGCGTGCGGGACGAGGTTCTCATCTACCACTGCTGTAGGACCATCAGAGGTCCTGGAGCATTTGCCTGTTTCATCGGCACCGCCGACTGCACCTTCGCTACGGTGGAGAGCAAGAAGAACGCGACTGTGCTTTATGATTCGGCCATCTGGTGCAACAAGCTTGTCGACATCCAGAAGTAATACAAGATCATCGGCAGCGGGCAGGAGAAGGACTCCGTGGTTGACCTCGCCGCGACCATCATCGACCCTTGCTACGCCGACATGAAAGAAGACATCGATACCAAGGACCTGAACATGTGGGATGTACCGTTGAATCTAGCCTACATAACCTACGCGGCCAAGGACGCATACGCATGCTACGACTTGTACATGCGGATCTTGGACATGAGGGCGTGTCTGCTTCCCATAACCGACGAGTACATGGACAACCGCAGCGTCATGATCAAGCATGCCAGGAAGGTCTAGATGATGTACTTTTCTGTTTAAGCACCTTTATCATCTGGGTGTTTCATGCATTAGCCTATGTGTCGTAATTATCTGTTTTGTCTGAAATATTTCGTCTAAAAACCCATTAACCTGTTTGCTTTTTTTGAGTGGCTATTTGCTTATGTAAGTAACTAGTTCACTAGGCTGCCGTGCTTTGAATATCCTTCCTCCCAACATATTCCCCTTCTCAGGTGGACCCAGCAGGTCTCGTACACAGACATCTGGGACCAACCACCTATCCATTTGTATTTCTTTATTTTGTTCAATCTTTCGTCCTCTTCCTACAGCGGCTGGTGGCGCTGCCGCGTACGCCTCGGTGACCCATCCTAGCCTATGGTACTGGCCAGGCCATCCCTCTACTCCCACACATTCTCCGGCGACGGCAGCTCCACCGGCCCACCCTGCACCAGAACAAGTCAACCCTCGTACTCCCCTCCACCCGCGTCTTCCCCGGCTCCGGTTCGTTCCGGTCCGAGGTCTCGACGTCGTCCTCCGCCTTGGTGCTCTCACCGTGGCGCCGCCGTCTGTCATTCCCAACATGGTCAACAAAACGAGAGGAATCGGGAGACGACTGTTCATCGAGAGGCTGACAGTCCGGGCCCCAGGTCCATGGCCTAGGTTTTGTTGTTTAACACGCGGAGCCCACGACATGTAGACACAATTGATCCAGCAGGTTTCAACTTTTTTTTGGGGTCCAGCAGGTATCAAGCGGCCTCTGGGCCTCCCGGCCTAGCTTGTCTATAACATCAGTAGCCCAAGTTATGTTTGTTTTTTCAAGACAACGCACAGCTCAGTTCTATTTTTCTATAAGAATGCAAAACTGAACCTATGTTTTCCCTTCAATAATAGTATATATATACTTATATTTATATCTTATTTTATTACATATATATAATAGAAACAACATAAGGTTCCGTTAAACCTGTTGTTCGTCCAACCATTGTACAGACCTTCCCACTTCCTTTATTTTTCGTTTTATTAATCCTATATCTGAATTTTCTTCCACTTTCTTTTTCGATGTAATCTGAGTTTTCTCCCAGTAGTTTTCCCTAGAACCAACTCTACTATCCCATGTCTAGCCTAAAAAATAATAATACCCCATGTCCTATTAACTCATCAAATTAAAATAATATTTTATTTCGTAAATCTAAAGTTCTTACAAAATAATAATAATAATTGTTTATATATAACTTGGCAACTTAACTCCTGGTGATTGCGTACGTAAGCTTGCAAAGATTTTACCGACCAATTAGTAATAGACGTGCAATCATCTGTTTATGTTTTTATAACATTTCTCCGTCCAGCCCAACATGATATTTTCACCCAGCCCAGCAAGTCCGTGGATTTCGAAAAAATGCAAATGGGCTTTAAATTCTAACATAATATATAAACGGGCTGCATAGACTCTACATCATTGTTTCACCCAGCCCACCAAATGGACTAAAAAAACCAAATGGACTGGCTGACATGTGGGCCAGTAGATAGAAGCCTAAGCACTTTCGCAAAAAAATACAAAGGTCGAAGCCTAAGCAAGGCGTTCGATTTACATCCAATGGCCGACATTCTTCTTCAATCTCTCGTCTTCTTCCTCCAGCGCTGCCGGGACCGCATGCTCTAGCCTCCGGCGTCCAGGGGTGCTGTTTCACGCGCCTCATAGCGAAACGCTACCCCACCGACGGCCAGGCCATCCCTCCACTCCTCCGCACCTCCTGTTATTCTCTGCCGAGTGTAGGCCCACCCCGCACCCGAACCAGTCAAGTTTTCCACTCCTCTCCGTCTGCGACTCCACTGCCGTGTCTTCCTCATCTCCGGGTCGTTCTAGTCTAGGGCCTCGCCGTCGTCCACCGGCCTTGGTGCGCTCGGCATGATGTGGTCAACAAACGAGAGTCATCAGAAGATGACTGTACATGGAGAGGCTGACAGTGGGGACGCACCACGCCCATGGACGCATGCATGCAACTGCATCCTTTTTACCCTGAAAAATAATGTTTTCTCCCCCTGACAGCTGGGACCCACCAGCTGCATCTTCGCACGCTAGGAAGTGCGTCCTTATTACGAGCAAAATAAATGATTCCTCCCCCTGACAGCTAGGACCCATCAGCTATATCTTCGCACGCAAGGAAGTGCCTCCTTATTATCCTCCCTGATAGCTGGGACCCATCGGGTGGAACCGTACGTAGGGTTGTCTCTCTGGTAGCGAATGTGTACGTACATACTGGTCGATCGGTCTCTCTGCAAGGATGAACCATGGCCGAGCAAGGAGCGGCACGTGTGACGTAGCAGTTGAGGCAGTCATGTATAAATTATGTACACGTATATACAGCCAAGCTACGAGAAAGTAAATACGACTACGTATGTACATGCGGGCGGGGTCTCGAACGCGTACATCGATGGTGTCCTGTTCATCGGCAGCCAACCGGCTGGGTCGGAACGGAGAAACTGGGTCGTGTTCATCGGGAGGGAACAGAATGCGTCGTGTTCATCGGGAGCCAACCGACTTGGACGGAACAGCCGAAACGAGGTCTGGCGTACCGCATAATGGAGGAAACGGCCTTCTGTTCGTCCGCGTACGGTCGAAACAGGGTACTGTTCATCGGGAAGAGTCTGGCATACCACAAAACGAAGGAAACAGACTTCTGTTCGAGGGCCTACGGTTGAAATGGGGTCCTGTTGATCGGGAGGGGTCTGGCGTACCGCAAAACGGAGGAAACAGACTTCTATTGGAGCGCCTACGGTCGAAACGGGGTCCTGTTCATCGACCGTCTACTGCCTCGCTCCAGCCTCCACGGGCTACTGTTCATCCACCGTCGACTTCCTCCAGCCTCCACCAGCTACTGTTCATCCACGGGCTATTGTTCATCCAGCCTCCACCGGCTACTGTTCATAGAGCCTCCACGGGGTCCTGTTCATCCACCCCCAACCGGCTGGGGTGCGGCAGCCTCCTCGGGGTCCTGTTCATCCAGCGGCAACGGCCTACTACCACCGGGTCCTGTTCATCCAACCCCCACCGGGAACTGTTCATCCACAGCTAACCAACCGGCTCGACTCACCACGTCTCGACTAGTTCTACGTACCGCGCGCACGGTAGCAACAGTCACTGTTCATCGAGAGGCAACCCAACACCGGCTGGCTACGTCTTGCATGGGGGCTCGATCGGCTTCAGTAAGCAGCAGTGATCGATCGCTCGGGTTCAGTTAGCAGCAGAAGTGAAGGAATCGCTCGGGTTCAGTCAGTAGCGAATGAATCGCTCACGTTCAGTTAACAGCCAAGGGATCGATCGCTCGGGTTCAGTAATGTGCGACCGCTCGAGTTCAGTTAGCCAATGCCTCGCACACACGCATGTACACGAGAGAAACGCGCAAACCTCCGTGCATCGCTCGGCCCCGACCACCCACCGTAACCGGGAACTCCCCGATATTTTCCTCGCCCTCGCTTCTACCACAATTTTTTCCATCATGGACGGCCCAAAGAATGTCATGCAAGTGCGTCCCTGGCCCGCCCAGGACGAAAAGCCCATTTTCTGTCATGATTTTTTGTCATAAAAGTAGGAGCCCACCACATCTATGATGATACTTGCTTTTGTCACAATTATCGTCATAGAAGTGCCATAAGCATGACATAATTTTTTTTTGTTGGCCCAAAATGTCACAGATGTGTCTTTTTTTTGTAGTGCAAGCTCAAGAGCCGGAAAAGAAAGAGGGAGCAAAGAGATAGTGTACGTGTTGATTCCACCCAAACCTTTCCGAAGCAGACCCCCTCTTAATAGTACGGTGTTCCTATGACTCAAATCCACCGAAAATGAAATGAAGGAAAAAACACCATCTCCATAATAGCTCCAAGGGGTTTGAATCATCTGTGTGCCATATGATGGATTATCTGAAATGCTCAATGCACACGATTAGTCCGCAAAAGCAGTGTCATCAATCACCAAAACCACTAAGGGAGAAATATGCCCTAACAATCTCCCCATTTTTGGTGGATTGATGAAAATACAGATTTGCACAAGAATATGATAAGATAACATGCAATCCCAACATCTACAAAATATAGAAGGGCTCCCCCTAGATGTGTGCACTATTTGGGTATGCTTTTGGAATGCAAAGCACACACATTAGGATCAACACTCCCCCTATATTATATAGACCGACAATACTTGCATCAACAATATGAGATGGATAAACACAGGTGCAAGTAGATAGCTTGTGAGCATAAAGATAAAGCATAAGATAAATAACATCTCACAAGCTAATACGGTACTTGACATAAAGATAGAGATAAGGTAGCATATGTATCACACCATAAGATAGATACAAAGGTTCCACACACAACCTTAAAGCAAACCAAATGAGAAAGAGTTCACGAGAGAACGAAAGCAACGGCAAAGAAGACACACTCATGACTTGGCAAATCCCTAAGCTCTCTCCCCCTTTGGCATCGAGACACCAAAAGGGCAAAGAGCGCTAAACATGTCCGAAGTGATGGAGATGCTCCAGATCATCAATACTCCTCATGTGCATATGAGTCCTCATGCTTCTCAGACTCCTCTGATGCAGCTGCCTCATGCTCCGCCTTTGAGTCTGACCACTTGCAATGCTACGGGATCCAGTTCTCCTCATCCGTCACCTGCTCCTTAGAGCCACTAGTGATTTCCTGACCCAGGTCCCTCATCATGTTCTTATGGCGAGTGTGAGCAGCCTTCTCAGCCACATGAGCCATGTACTGACCCTTGGCTTCCATGCAGAACAACTTCTTCATCTTCGACTTGAGCTTAGATGCCCAAGATGGCACCTTTTCTAGAGAGGGAACAAACTCATAATCTGGATCCGCCTCATCATCAGAGTCAGTAGGGGCAATCTCCTCACCGGGGGCAGTAGGCACAGTCCCCCAGTTCTCCTTTTGGCGCAGGTTCAGAACCGGATGACACACCATGTGCTCAGTAGGAAGAGCCTCCCCGGGAAACTCAGTAGCCCACTTCTCCTCAATCAGTTTAAATAGATAAGGGCCATAGATGGGCACCTTCCGATCAAGCACAACATAATGGAGCTCACGCCTCATGATGTCGGAAATTTCCAAAGTAGATGACCTGCCCTTCTCCTTGATGCACATTAAGAGAAGGTCCACCAAGTAGGAGTGCACCTGATCCAGATTCCTAATGCGAGGGAATAGAGTGTTGCGAAAGATGCGGTGCATGATGTCCAAGAATAGGATGAGCTCCGTGCGAGTGGCCCCCTTTGTAGTAGTCATGGTCCTGGAGTACCGAATGAGCTTCGACTTGTGAATAGGGGGGTATCCTTGTGAGAACGGAGACCAACTGGGTTTTCTTCTCCCTCATCCGCAATGCCCAAACAGTCCATGAATTCCTTCCAATCAACCTTGAATCTCCTCCCACCGGTCATCCATGTCATAGATCTCTCCTCATTAGCATGAAAGTGAACCGTGGCGTAGAATTGAGCCACAATCTCTGAGTCATAGTCCTTGTTGTAAGTGATGAAGGGAATGAGTCCCCATTGTTGACACAGAGCAAGAGCCTCTCCAAAGTACGCCAGATCCTTCTCCATCCGAGAGATATCAATAGACTTGCACTACAAAAAAACCCACTTCCGTGATGATACGTGTTTGTCACAGTAGGTCACGTTTTCTGTCATGCATGTACATCCATGACGATTTTATGACAGAATCAAGATAGTCATACCCGTGCTGTCGTAGAAGTGTTCCATGACAATACTCAAATTATCATCAGGGAAGTGTCCACTTCCAAGACGATAATCAACGCGTCATGGAAGTGGTTTCGACAAGGGTAACCGACACGTGGTATCCACCGTAACGGGTCACCGTTAAGCTATTGGGTCCGGTTTTGGATCCGATAACCTGTTAATAGCCCGGACCAATGGCGATTTTCCACGTGTAAAATTCTCATTGGACGAAGGAACCACGTGTCAGCTCCTCGGCGAGACAGATTTTAGTTGTCCAATGCACATGAGGCGCCTATGATACGTCGACACATGGCAAGGCCCAAAAGTGGCCCATTTAGGTTAAAAGGCGAGGCCTGTCAAAATAAGCGGGCCGGCCCACTACCGGCATGATTGCATCTGGCCCATTCACAACCACGGCCCATACAAGTTACGCAAAATCGGCCCGTCAAAGGCCCATTATAGATTTGACACCATCTCGGGCCATCGTCAGATCCAGCCCGTTAACAGCCCGCTATGTCTTTGGGCTCAATTGCGGCCTGAGTTTCTTTCGGCCTGTTAGTAGCCCATTAAAGAGATGGGCCAATATACCCACAGGTACGTCTTTCGGCCTTTTGTCGGCCCAATCGGTACTTGGGCCAATTTCTAGCCCATTTTGCCTTTCAGCCTGTTAACAGCCCGCACAATAGTTGGGCCTTTGACAGTCCCACCTGACTTTCGGTCAATTAGCGGTCCATTCTCCACGGCAAAATTCCAGCCCGACCCGAGTTTCGGCCTGTTAAAAGCCTATGTTGTACATTGGGCCACTATTGGACCAAAACACTTTAGGCCTCTTTATGGCCCGAGATGGAAATGGGCCGAAACAAAAATGATGCTTATTTTGGCCTGGTAAAGGCCCGCGGGCCGTCTCCATTACTAAGGCCCTATTGAGCTTTTGACCTGTTAACGGCCTGGTAAGTGCCCTTTTTACGGTGGGCCCACATTCGAAGACGAAATCCACTATTTCTAATGGGCCGAGTTGAATGGGCCATTTGGGCCTGCATAGATTAGGATGCATTAACTAATTAGTTGACAAGCCCATTTAAGGCCCGCTTCGACAACCCACGTTTGTTCTTTCGGATGGCGTCCAGGTAATGTTTGGGCGTGGTCACCGTTTCAACGATAGCATATACAAAGAATTATCCTACTCTACACTATACCCTCTCAAAAACCTACACTATACAATAAAGAGATTAAAGCATAGAAACAAAGAATAATCCTACACTATACAATAAAGAAATTACAGCATATTACATCCACTGGGCATCGTAGTTTGCCACCAGTGATAATAAAGCATACATAAACAACAAATTACATACACTGGGCAAATAAAGCTCACACATCATGGACGCGCATCAACGGAACTTACCATTTGAACTATAGTCTCTTCAAAAAATATGATTGGCTGGATTCAGATAGCACAAATTTCAGTCTGCAAAATCTCCAACTCCTTTGTAGTTACCTCAATGTCTTGTTTCATTTTTTTGACTCGTGCATCTGATATCTGCACCTCCAGTCTCAACTTGTTGATTACATGTTGAGACTCATATGAACGTTGTCTCGCCACCTCTAGTTGATGCTCTAGAACATCAGCACATTCCAATTCCAATCTATAATCATTTGGTAATGGCCATGCTGCACTGCTTTGAGATCGTTGTGTTGATGTCACTTCATCCTGAAATGTTTCTGTAAGTACACATGACTAGGGCAAAAATAAGTTACAACAGTGAAGCAAGCAAGACATACTATCTTGTACATGGAAAAACAGGACTAACAATAATGTACACGTCCTGAAGCATAAGCAGGTGATATTTTAAAAATTATAAAAATGGTTGTCTGTGCAGCCCGCGTACAGAGATTTCCTCGTAGCTCACCAATGGAGTATGATGTTGGGGCCAAATCCAAAACACAGACAGGTCAAAAATTTATATATATCTTGTGTTAAGCAAGCAGTTAGCCATTCTGTAGCTCGTATTAACTAGTTGGAACATTGTGTGCCATGTTCCAAAAGAGTCTTAGGGAGCATAATGAACTGCAGAGGGATTCATACAAACCAACTACAGAAAGCAAAACTATTGAATCATTAGCCTCGTATAAACTAGATTGTAAGCCTCATGCAGTAATAGTTGGTTAATAGACTTCAAAAGCTTCAGGCACACTTCGCCAGAGTAATGAAATGGTAAGGCATTTAATTATGTCAACTAATAGTTATAACCCTACATCAGGCATGATCGTTTGGGCATCTCATTACCTAAGGACAAATAAAGCAATTGAAAAGAGCAATTTAACTATGCCTGAAGCAAGCAAGCAATTGAACTGTTGAGTTGGCAGCATGCATACATGCACGCCTCAATAACATCCTTGGCCTAGCTACATTTGAATCAACTGATGTATCATCTATATAATGGAACAAGTAATTTAACATTGTTTTCCCCCTATGAAGTATCTCGACTAGTATGTAATCAAGATCCTAGTAATGATAGGGTGGCTAATGATGTGAACATGTGTTTGGTTATGACATTTATAGTAGTGAGTGGAGGGAGTATTAATCAGTGGCCCAATGACTGGGTTACATGTGAAGAACCCTACACAAGCACAGTGGCAGACAAATAGGATGTCCTAGTAACTGTAATACAGTGACTTAACATAACTGGTTGTGCAGGCTCAGCGCTGCTCCTCCTTCTCTTGCAAGGCTCCTTCTTAACATCTTGTACTTGGAACTCCTGAATCTTTGCTTCATTGCACCCCCTCTGCAAGGTGACACAAACTAGTTACTGGTCTCCTTACATGGAAGATAAATATGCATACTTTCCAGTCTCTGAACAACACCAAAGCATGAGTTTATAACAAAATGACACCACATAATGAAACATGCCACATCTCTTGGACACACCCAAATGAGCATTTACTATGTGTCACTATGTAAAAACTAGGCGTACCTTCGAACTGGACCTCCAGGTACTCTTGGAGAGCCTAGCTTAGTGTACAGGCAAACCTTTATGTCACCTATGAGTTATACAAGCCCCCACTACAACAGCCCTTAGTGTTTAAATCGTTGACACGCTCTGTTAGGTCAAGAACATCAAGTAATCAAAGCAAACAATTCTAGTATGGCTGGCTGATAGAAACAAGCAATTGAACACATGTGTGAGCAAATCTTGCACAACACTGAATTACATATCAAGAAAACAAGCATAGAAGGAGGCTTAAAGACCATCACTTGACTGACTGACCAGATTTATGAGGCATTTAAACATCATGTGCAACGTATGAACTAACATAAACATTGCATATTTCAGATTCTATAATGAAATGCACATTTATTAGGTTATTCCATGTATGATGCCTAAATCTACACTATAGCAGGCAGGAGTAATTCATCATTGCACGCAGAATGGAATTGCAGGTTAAGGGCCAGTTCTATTCCACCTTGTGAGAGATTATTGTCAAAATAAGCCATAAAATATGTAAAGAACTTGTTTTTGAGTTATGGGCATGGGCTTAACTTATTTCTACCACCAATTCCTTCACAATGAGAAAAAACTTTTGGGGTGGGGGGGGGGGGGGGGGGCGTGCTTCCCATGGAAGCTCACTTAAAATTGAAGGGAAGGGGAATAGCAAAATGACTCTGTTGTGTGCCTATATTACACTCAAAATGCCACTGCTCACGCCCGCGTCACACCTGACCCCCAAGTAAAAACAATCACACAAGTGTTCATTGCCCTGCCCCGCTCGCATCTCCTCTCCCCTTTCCCTCTACCTCGATCCCCTGCCTGCAGCGCTAGGGTTCAGCAAGCGAGCCGCCGCCACAGGTCCCATCAGGCCTGCTCCTCGACGATGCTCTTTCTAGCTAGGCTACATGGCCGGCGGGTAGGGGCCCATCTCCCCGACTGCTCCTCCCTCCGGCGCCGCCCCTCACTCTCATCGTCTCTAGCAGCTGCTCCGCTGTGGTCCGTCCAACGCTCTACTCCGATGATCGCCGCACAACTACGGCCGACGCCCCACTCCGGCAGAAGGCACCTCGTTCCGCCTCCCCTCCTCTTAGGCCGTGGCCTTAAGGTGTTGTTGCGGGATGAGCTCATCCAACAAGGTGAGGATCTCCTCTGATTTTTTGCTAAATTTTCTTTCTGCTCTGCTATTTGATGAATTGCTATGAGCTGTTGTTGTTGCTGCTGCTATATGATGAATTGGTATGAGTTGCTGCTGCTGCTATATGATGAATTGGTATGAGCTGCTGCAGCTGCTGTATGCTGAATTGCTATGAGCTGTTGCTGCTATATGATGGATTGCTATGAGATGCTGCTACTGCGGCGGCTGTTGCTGCTATATGATGAATTGCTATGAGCTGCTGCTGCTGCTATATGATGAACTAGCGGGGTGACTTGCGCGTTTGCGCGGCTAGATTTTTACCAGTTATTATACATATCATTTCAGATTTTTGGCACATGCTCCAATAGATAATATTGACAATATTTTCTATATACACATGATTGCACAAAATCCAAGATTTTTTTTACCATTTTACTTGAGCAGTCGATTTAGTTGAAATGGCTGACTGCCTACCTAAATGTTTCACATAAATAGATTGATCTATGGTGAATCTATGATATGCTTGATCAATATCTCAATTCAATAAGCAGTTACTCCTATAATAATGTTGAAATGATTATTTTTTGTTAGTCCATTACATAGCTTTTGATTTTTCTAGTTCCTTTTATGTATATTAATAATAAAGATTAGTAAAGTTGAGTGGAAAAACTTTTGTAGGTTGATTTAAATCTTGAAAAGAAAATTTAACCGATAGTTAAATCTAAAGACTGAAGACTTATAGGTAAACCTTCTATTGTTTTCTTCCTGCACATCTCATTTATTTTATAAGTATAATATCACACATCCACATGATTCCAAACTATTTCATAGTTTTTCAGGTTTCACTTATGCGCTTAAAGTTGGCACCATGTTGTAATGCAATTTACAAAAAATGCTTATCACATAGCTGCCATAATATTGTGTTGTTTTCTTCCTGTGATACACACACACCTGAAAGTGCGTTATATCGACTAGAGGGGGGGGTGAATAGGCGATTTTTACAAATTCGTCACTGAGGAATTTCACGGTGAGGAAATTCCTAAGTAACGAACTACTTAGCAGCGGAATAAGTACTCAGATGCAAACATAACATGGCATAAGAACAGTCATCATGATGTAATGAAATAGGCATAGAGTACAGGTAGCGTGAAGCACAGGATGAGCAGGCTGAAGACTATGTGACTGAAGAAATAGGATTGAGGAAATTGAGAAAGTCTTCAGTCAAAGTCTTCACACAGTAACGATCAAGTAAATCAACACATGAATGAGGAAATGAAAGAGTTGAGGAAATAGAACCAGTAGCTCGGTGAAGACAATGATTTGGTAGACCAGTTCCAACTGCTGTGACAGTTGTACATCTGGTTGGAGCGGCTAGGTATTTAAACCTGAGGACACACAGTCCCGGACACACAGTCCTCACTGTATTCTCCTTGAGCTAAGGTCACACAGACCTCGCCCAATCACTCGTGGTAAGTCTTCAGGTGACTTCCAAACCTTCACAGACTCGGTCACTTGGTGATCCACAATTCCTCTTGAATGCTCTAGACCATGACGCCTAACCATCTGGAGGATGCACAGTACTCAAAGGTAACAAGCGTCGGTTCCACACAGGAACAATCTCTTCAGTGATGCTCAATCACTTTGGGTTTGTAGGTGTTTGGGTTTTGGGTTTTTCCTCACTTGTTGATTTTCGCTCAAAGTCCTCGGAGGATGGGATGCTCTAAATGACAAGTGTCAATCTATCTCTCGGAGCAGCCAACCAACTGGTGGTTATAGGGGGCGGCTATTTATAGCCTAGGGAGCAGCCCGACATGATAAGACATAAATGCCCTTCAATGATATGACCGTTAGGTGGGTAGATATTTTGGGACAGCTGGCGCGTAGCACAGCAACGGTCGGAAATTTGAGTATCAAATTCCTCAGGGCTATCATGTTCCTCACTTGTAGGCAATCCGCACTGGCGAATTCCTAACTCCTCAGTCAGAACAAATTCCTCAGAGAACAGAAGAACTTCGTCTCTGTCATTGAAGAAATTGACTGAACTGTATGGGATTTCCAATGGCTTCACTCGAAAGGATTGGGTAGGTGTAGGATTTTGAGATGAGCATCACTTGGAACCTTTTCCTTAGTTTTACCTCGACCCCCTTTAACAGTACGGTGTTTCCTATGACTCAAGAAGAAGAAAATGAAACTACGAAAACAAAAGTCTTCACGCTTCATAATCCTCGCATGAATATCAAGTCTTCAGGGTCACACCAATTTCCTCACTTTCAAAGTCTTCAAGAAAACCAAAGTCTTCAACTGAAGACATTCATTTTTAGGGGTCGACTATCATCGTAAATATCAAACTCCTCATAGACTTATAGAACCTGTGTACACTCACAAACGCATTAGTCCCTTAACCTATAAGTCTTCAATACACCAAAATCACTAAGGGGCACTAGATGCACTTACAACACCCACATATCATATTAACACGCACAAAAAACACATTAACATCAACTTGCAATTATTCTTACACGATGTCATGCATGCTCAGAAATCAAATTTTCAGTTGTTCATCACTTCCATTTTTTTGCGGGAAGTTCATCACATCCATTTGTTGCCAACCTTAATAATGAGAACCGGCACATGAAACAATGATGCCTACATTCTACTCAGGATGATCTTTTTCTTGTACTACAAACCCAATCATGTTGATACATCTAATCTGCATTTCATGTTTTTTCCTTTGGCATACCTACATAAGGAACGCGTGCTTGTTAACAAATATACTCTTTCTCCCCTTCTAGGTACATGTGCACCAACTTCAAAAAACACATTTTTAAATGCCAAAATTTTCTGAAATAAAGTTTTACGCGTACATCTCCATGTTCTATCTGCGCGCAGAAAGTTTCCACGAAAAACAATTTCTTTTAGCATGTGTGGAAAAGAGAAAAAAATGTGTCGTGGAACGCTATTTAGAAGTACTGAAATTTGCCTTTTTCGCTAAGGGGAAGTAAAAACATTTATTCGCAAAAATTTGCGCCGCGCATATATTTTGCGCAGATGTATGTTTTTTTTAATTTTTTCGCATTCTAAAACGCGTTATGCATTAAAAAAAGTGTTGTAGATGTACCCGGGCTCAGGCCGTCCTCACTCGTGTTTCTTAGCTATGTAGTTCGTATGGAAACATACTTTAATATATATATATATTTAGCTATGTTTAAAAAGTCATAATTTTCTTTATCCAGCTAATAATAGTTTTATGCATAACTTATTCTGTATTTAGCAATTTAAGTTATATATGGAGTTTGCAGCAACTTTTTCCATTGCTATACTTACTTCTTAACCTTATTGTATACCATCATATATACATATAGTTTTTTCTATAAATCAAAAGTTAATTTATTTATAAAGATGTTTTCAGTTGAGGCCAATCAGTTTACCAAGTGGATCCTTTATGGATTTGTTTCTCTAGGAAACTTACGGATATGTATACATGCTGATATCGACATGACACCCATGCATGCACTTTTGAACTTCAAGGACCCACACACTGGGCCGACCTCTAGCATGTATTTTCTACTACATCTTATGTATGTGTATGTTTGTAGAAAAAATGGATTTTTTGTAAAGTGAAAAATATTTGGTGCTAAGATAGCAATTGTGCATAATTTTTTGATCTTAGTACAACCTCTGTAACTTAGTATGATACTTTTTTGACAATGTCATGGACTCTAAAAACATCTTATAAAAAGTTACAGAGAGTACTAAGCAATTGTACCAATATTTTCTTAATCTATACATGTATTATTATTTGTCTATATCACCGGGTAGCGATCAAATTTTCTAATTTTATTGTCTACGTAGCAGCTGGACGTGCCGATGTCATGCTTCTGTATATTTTATATTTTTTCATACGCTAGACAGTCTATATGCTCTTTTTTAGAACACAGTCTATATGCAGTGCAACGCTGTGTCCATAGGCCGGCACATGTGTTTTTAATTGGCTGGCTGTGTTTTTAGTGGGCTGGTGGTCAGGGGCATGTATACTCCATCTCCATATTTGACTTTTTGACTTCCCTTTTGACCGGACTCTTTCTATCAATAGGATTTGCCTAAATTCTTTGTGTGACCGATTAGTACACCAACTCCACTATTCCCCGGGACTCTGGATGCGTGCGTGGACGTTGCATCCATCTAGACTTTTTTTTTTGACAATTGGGCATCCATCTAGACTTGTTTCTATATATATTACCATATATATGTTTGCACGTGACGGTTCAACATGCTATTATGTCAACAATAGCATGTTACGTAAAATCTTTTAAATCTCAGCCATTAATATTCTAATCAAACGGTTGAAATAGTATTATCATATGTGGACGAATGTGATGGCTTATTTGTCTTCTGTCTTAAGTATATAATAAATTGCGATGAGCTGCAGCTGCTACTGCTATATGATGAATTGCTATGAGCTGCTGCTGCTATATGATGAATTGCGATGAGCTGCAGCTGCTGCTGTATGATGAATTGTTATGAGCTGCTGCCGCTGCTATGTGAGGCTTTCAGGTGGTGCTGCTATATGATAATAACCAACCACTTGGACCATGTAATTTTTTTAAATCATGGTTGTTCATTTAAATTTAGGCAATGGGTTCTTCATTTAAATTTAGGCAATGGGCTCTGTTTGGAAGACATTGGCCAAAATAGATTGTGCCAAGTAGATGGTATCTTTGTATTTGCATTTTGAACAAATAATGATGGTCTATTTTCCTATCATATTAATTACTGCAATGGGTTCAATTCGTGATGTTTGCAAGTCAAATTAATTTCTATATGGGCAACAAAATGACAAAATATAATTCAGTCTAGACTTTTCACTGATCACACCACAGATAAGCTGAAAAAGTAGGCAATGAAAAGAACTGGTTGGCTTATTATCTGGAGCTTATATTCAAAGGAGCTTATTTTCTTAGGATAACTACAAATAACTGTCCCTAAGAACCTTGGCCAACATCACTGACATACAAATAACATGTCAGGATGATTGCAATGGAGTGACCTAGCATACCACGATGTATAGGCTCACCGCTGCCCCTCCTTTTTTTGTGGTGTTCCATGAAAATGCCACATACATCTTGTACTGTTTCATTGTGTCACCCAATCTGCAAGTTGACACGGCTAATTAGAGATATCTCTACATGATAATACATTGCATATTCTAGCAAAGCACACTGGCAGGCACACAACAATACAAGAGAGAGACGCACTTACAAGATCATAGCAATGCCTCAGTACAGGATCTTGGTTGGCCAAGGCGTTAGATCCAGAAGAAACATCGTCCTTGTAGCTCTTGCCAGCTCCATAACATGTAACAACGAGCTGTTAGTATATTTGAAGTACATCTGGCAGGTGAGGCTGGACGGGTTTAAAGGTGACAGTACCTCGGCCGCGGTGGGTGCTTGGCATCGTGGCAGACGATGGGAATCAGGTTAGAAACCTCAAGGGTGATGACGTTGCGCTGGCTGTCTGGGTCCGGTAAGGAGATCTAGGACCATGGAGGAGGGTGTTCGTGAAGCGGCTCTAGTAGGGTGGAATATAGTGTGGACAAAGAGGATCTGAGGCCGTGGACGAGGGCGTCGGTGAAGCTGCTTTGGTGGTTGTGTTGAGGATGCTATCGGCGATGCGGATCTGTGGTCGTGGACGAGGGCGTTAGAAGCTGCTCCGGTAGGTTGGACGAGGGTGTCGACGAAGTGGATCTAAGGCTATGGACTTGGGTGTTGGCAGAGCGGTTCCGGTAGGGTTGAGAATGGTATCGGCGAAGCTGCTCCGGTAGGGTTGAATATGGTGTCAGCGAATCGGCTCCGGTAGGGTTGAGGACGGTGTCGACAAAGAGGATCAGAGGCCGTCGGTGGGGCAGTTCTGGGGGTGTGGACGAAGTGGCTCCGGTATACGAAGGAGCCGCTGCAGATGCGCTGCGGTTGATGAGAGGACCGGCGATGTAGATCTGGCGCCATGGATAAGGCCGGCACTGAATGGGCTGTGGTACAATGGTGGATGAGCAGTCTACAGTTTCTAGGGGAGGTGGGAGGGGTAGATGCGGCCGCAAAAGCAAATCCGGCGAGGTGGACAACGCCGGCAGTGAATGGGCTCTGGTACGCCGGTGGATGAGCAGTCTAAGGTTTCGAGAGGGAAGGGGTAGAATGGCCGATGAAGTACGGACGGCGTGATGTAAGATGCTCTGGTGCTGTGGAGTAGTCATTTTTGCGGGAGGGGAGAGGAAATTGGGGTGCCGTGTGTTCTCCGTGCACCAAGGACAAAAGGGGAATTTCGCATGCTACAGACTTGGTCGCGGAAATTTTAGAAGGAGGCGGGAAATTTTGCTGCCCGCGGGATCGTTCGTATCCAGTTTCAAATAATTTTGGACAGTGCTAGTGGGAAGGTTATACGAGACTTTGTACACGGGGCACATGTCAGCAGTTAATAACTGGTATGAAGTCACCCGAGAAAAAAAGACAATAACTCGGGATGATGCACCGATAGCTTTTTACGATCACACGGGCGCGGCCAATCGTACGGGTGTAGAGGCGTGTTCACAAAAAAAGAATCAAATGCTCAGCCTATGTATTTCTCGTGTAAATATATAATTTAGTGCAATTGGTTATTTATTTTAAACACAATGCATTGACGTGTTAATTTTAATTATATTGCAGAGTAACAAATGGATAATATAGATGCACAAAAGAAATGGATATTGTAGTCCACTACTTAAAAGTGTTACTCATATGATTACATGGCCTCCATTTCATAAATTGCAGTACCCGTTGAATTCATATATGAATATTACATATACTACTTCATAATAGAACCTTAAATCATCCAAGACAAATGAACTTGAATGCAAAACTAACAATGGTGCATGTACATGATAACCATAGTGGTTGTTTGAAGAAATATCACTATAACTTTGGCATGCACAATTGAAAAAGACCATTTGAAAAAAAATGCGATATGTGAGTGTCCAATCTTTATAGCGTTTAACCAATATTATAGCTTCGGCCACGATACGAAGTAGATATCGATTTATGTTCAAGCGATGCACGACCACGATCGCTAGATAGTGACACGTGAATGAATTGTGCAATCTCTCTCACACGCATACATATCTCATTTCTCCGTGGGCATCTGAATCACACACACGCACTTCATGTATTTCTCTCCCTCCATCAAGGTTAGAATTTGGCTTTCTACCCCATCCTACAAGTCTCTCACACAAAAACACACACGCTCTCTCTGTCGAATACGTCCGCCCCTTTAATTCTGCCCACCCACCGCCACTCATGTCTCAAAGTATAACTATGTCTCGCACACATATCTGTAAGGTTAACTCGAGTCCCGGAACCATATGAATACATACAATGGGTTTCCAGCAGAGCACCATTTGTTTTGAGATTTTGCTCTCACACCCACACTCACCCGCGCACACATTGTTTCTCTCTTCATTTTTTTCCGGCACTTGCATGCACACCGCTTGTTTATCTCCGTGATGCTTTAAGTATGCCTCACACACATGCTATCTACCTATCCCTTAATATAGATATGTAACACACAAACTCCTTCTCCCTATCTCTAAGTGTCACTGGCACCCCCCACACACACACTTCCGGACACCGAAGGAGTAGGGTGGCACCTCGATCTTGATATTAATCTATCTACTGGCTTCTCTCTCAAACACACACACACACACACTCGCTAGTTGTGCCTCTGTGCCTACCATGCGCACACTCTCGATACGTCTTTCTCTCCCTCCCCCCTCACCCCCAACAACAATGACAGTAGAAGGGTGACACCTCGATCTTGATCTTAATCTATCCATTGGCTTCTCTCTCAAACACACACGCACACACACACACTCGCTAGTTGTGTCTCTGTGCCTCACTCACACACACTCGACACGTCTTTCTCTCCGTAGCCCCCCTCAATATGTAGATTTCTCGCGCGCGCACAACTGTAGTGATGATGACGCTGAACCCAGTGTGCCTTGTTTTTACCGGCCTCATGTGATAGTTTTCGCCCTGTTTTCTGTTAATTAACAAGGCAACCTTTTCTTTGCTACTATTTGTTACTACCTCCTTCCATCTATATATATAGGGCCTAATGCGTTTATTGAGGCTAACTTTGACCAAATGTTAGAGCAATAATACATGACATGCAAGTTACACAAAGCATACCATCAAATTCGTACGTGAAAGGAGCTTCCAATGATATAATTTTCACATTATACATCTCACTAGCAATGTGCCCGTGCGTTGCAACGGATCCAAAGTAGAATAATACATATTCACAAAATTGAAAGAAAACAGTCTAGTTTTGATATACATATATCACTAAAAATATCTTATCTTTCACTCAAAATATATTTCTTGTGCTGTTTTGATGAGGTAAGGGAGGAATGTGGTTAGTTTCAAGATACTAAGGGGCTTTCTGTAAATTCGAGCAGAGAAGTGGGATATTGTTGCAAAAAGGCCACAACTTACATCACAGTCGTTAGATGCAGATCTAATGGTCAGAAATGACGGATAGCAGACACACCATCATCACCAACTATGTCTTTTATAGGAGTAGAGATGTACTATTAATCTTATCAATAGTCAAAGGCGGTCTTGAAAAATGCATTAGGCCCTATATAGATGGAAGGAGGGAGTAGTGAATTTGAGATCATTCGGGGCAGACATAAAATATATCGCTTCAAACCAATTATCGCAGTAACTATTTAAAAAGAAATATATCTCTTGCATCGTCCACAAAGAACATCTGGTGGACTGGTTAGCGCCGGATGCTCGCAACGCGATGACCTGAGTTTGAAATCTATCTTAAACTTTTAGATTTTTAGATTTTTTAATATATACTTCTTTCGCTACTGTACTGGCAGTGGAACCCACAGAGTACTTAGAATACAAGATTAAGGATTGATTTGTTTCTTTTTAACTTGCTGTACGAATCTGTAGCTACCCTGCAAGTCATGTACACTGTACATGCAATTAACTTTTTATCTTTGAGAATCATACATGCAATTAACTCAAATGGATTGGATGTGACTCTATTATTTCCAGCATAAGAGCATATCTCCAACGGCAACCGGCAAATTTCCTCCCGCTTCCGTCCGCGGAGGACGACATCCAACGCCAGCGGCATACATTTTCACAACTCTAACCAACCAGAGGAAATTCGTGCAAACACAGACTGATTTCATATAAGCATGAAGGCTTTCATATAAAAAAGCCGGATCTTCATATAAACATGACATATTTCATTACATTTACATGAACTAACCGGTGCTAATTCAGCTCCCATGGTATAATTAATACCTAATCTAAATAGCCGCCCGCGGATCCCTTTGTCTTCCTCATGTCCGGCAGACACTTGCGGGGTCGACGAAGGTCCTTGCAAGAGACAAAGCAGCCAAGAGACCAGCTGTGTACATAGTCGTCACCTCGGCGGTGGCCTTCATGGGACCCAAGCGGCGGCAACCTCCCGTGTTCTACTTCTCCTCGATGATGGCGGCGGACACGGAGAAGCTGGCCACCGACTCGTCGCTCTCCGCGCACCTGACTTCTGTGTCTGCCTGCATGGCGCTGCCGCAGGCACGGGCGGCGCGGCCACAGACACCGGGGGGGGGGGCACCACAGACACGGGAGGCGTGGTACGATGCGGCAGCGACAACGCCCGTGCGACCGTGCTCGCTGCCATGCTGGCGTGGAGCAACTCGACACTCCTCATCGAGCTGAACTGGAGCGGCGAGTTGCTGAACCACGCGCCGGCTTGGGGCGGCAACCGGCTCCGTTGGGCCAGGCGAGGTAGGTGAAGCAGTAAGCGGCCTCGCTCGTATAAGGAGGGCTCGATGGGCCACCCAGCCGGCTAGTATGCCGGAGAACGGCTCCTCGGAATCCATCGGAAGAGTGGAGAAAATGGTGAAGAAGGAGATGGGGGAGTGATGTCACTTGAACTACATAGGTATTTCCCCAGAGAGGAAGGGATGATGCAGCACAGCTACGGTAGGTATTTCCCTCAGTTATGAAACCAAGGTATCAATCTAGTAGGAGAACCAAGCAACACTATATAAACGGTACCTGCACACAAAGAACAAATACTTGCAACCCGACGCGTAAGAGGGGTTGTCAATCCCTCCACGGTAAAAAGATAGATAAATTTGTGGTAGATTGGATAAGTAGATCTCGCAATAAAACAAAATAAAATAAAATAAAGAAAAAGTACAGCAAGGTATATTTGGGTTTTGGGAAATATAGATCTGAAAATAAAAGTGGAAAATAATAGATCGGAAAGCAAATATGAAGAATAGACCCGGAGGCCGTAGATTTCACTAGTGGCTTCTCTCGAGAAAAATAGCATACGGTGGGTAAACAAATTACTTATGGGCAATTAATAGAACTTCAAATAATTATGACGATATCCAGGCAATGATCATTATATAGGCATCACGTCCAAGATTAGTAGACCAACTCCTACATGCATCTACTACTATTACTCCACACATCGACCACTATCCATCATGCATCTAGTGTATTAAGTTCATGGAGAAATGGAGTAATGCAATAAGAACGATGACATGATGTAGAAAAGATCTATTCATGTAGGAATAGACCCCATCTTGTTATCCTTAATGGCAACAATCAATACGTGTCTTGCTGCCCCTTCTGTCACTAGGAAAGAACACCGCACGACCGAACCCATCACAAAGCACCTCTTCCCATGGTAAGAAAAATCGTTCTAGTCGGCCTAACTAAACCAAAGATTCGAAGAAGAAATACGAGGCTATAAGTAATCATGCATATAAGAGTTCAAAAGAAGACTCAAATAACTTTCATGGATAAAATAGATCTGATCATAAACTCAAAGTTCATCGGATCCCAACAAACACACCACAAAAAGAGTTACATAAAATAGATCTCCAAGAGACCATTGTATTGAGAATCAAAAGAGAGAGAGGAAGCCATCTAGCTACTAACTACGGACCTGTAGGTCTACAATGAACTACTCACGCATCATCGGAGAGGCACCAATGAGGATGATGAACCCCTCCGTGATGGTGTCTAGATTGGATCTGGTGTTTCTGGAACTTGCAGCGACTAGAATTTTGTTTCGTCGACTGCCCTTGGGTTTTTGGATTTTCGGCGTATTTATAGAGCAAAGAGGCAGTGCGGGAGGCGGCTGAGGTGGGCACAACCCACTAGGGTGCACCTGGGCCCCCAGGCGCGCCCAGGTGGGTTGTGCTCCCCTCGGAGCCCCCCTCTGGTACTTCTTTGGACCAACAGGTATCTTCTGGTCCAGAAAAAATCTCCAAAAAGTTTTGCTGTGTTTGGACTCCATTTGGTATTGATTTTCTACGAAGTAAAAAAAAAAGCAAAAAACAACAACTCGCACTGGGCACTATGTCAATAGGTTAGTCCCAAAAAATGATATAAAGTTGCTATAAAATGATTGTAAAACATCCAAGAATGATAATATAACAGCATGGAACAAGCAAAAATTATAGATACGTTGGAGACGTATCAGGGAGCGGCGGAGGGGTGCGATTCTTGCCCGCCGTCTGGCCTCGTTTAAATAGAGGGCAGACGGTACGAGCTTGGCCGACGTCTGGCCTCGTTTAAACTAAGGGCAGACGGGAGGAGCTCGGCCGGTGTTGCGTTTCTCGGTTTGCATGTGGGTTTAATGGAGGCGTTTGATGGAGGCGAGGAGGCCTGTTCAACCAGGCATGCAGCGGGCGGCGTAGTACTATTTGATTTGACAGCTACTAGTAAAATAGGACGGTAAAAATAAATTGAGACATGGACGGTAAACTAGTAGTAAACCAGGACAGTTCCCGATACGGCTTTAATGCCGACGAGGAAGAGGGTAGCGGTTCCCGAAATGTTGAACGACCAATGATGCATCCTCCTTCAATTAGTAGCATGCTGAGGGAACTAGGGAGGAGGACGCGGAAAGGAGGCAGCACGATATGAATGCAACGTAGTTTGCACTCATATAAAGGCACTCCTCCATTCCAATGCATCCACCACACTGTACGCACCTACGCACCTACACTAAGCGCAACAGTGCTCACTTCAGACCCATGGCGGCGATGCGATCGACCGGGCAGCGGCTGTGCCAGATGGTCCACTACGCCAGTCTGCGGCATGGCACCAAGGATCATCTCCAGAGGGTGTTGGCGACCCGCATGTTGATGGCCATCGTCGACGCCAACTACGACTCTCAGTTGGACAAGATGATCGTTGCCACCATCAACAAGTTCACCGTCGTGAAGAAGCTCACGGATGACATCGCCGTACTCCTCCAGACCGCACGCCCAGGCTCCTTATTGCCTGCCACCCTAATCAGCCTCCACAGTGAGAAACTCTTTCAAGCACTGGTGGCCCTGCGACTGCCCGTCGACGCAACGAAGAATGTCCCCCTCGAGGTCGCGCTCGCCGCTAGGCGCTTCGCCTTGCAAGAATTCATCAACCTACACATCCACGTGTACGAGGAAGTCATGTACATAGGCGTCTAAGGCCGGTGAGGACGCTGCGATGTTGGCCTTCATCAACTGGCTGGAAGCCTTGGACGCCTTTGTTGAGAAGCACCTTGACCTCGCCACAAAAGCCGCCGCTCCTCAGCCGCCGATCGGTGGCCCGGCGCACTGAGTCAAGGAGGAAGAGGTCGTTGATGGATGCATCTTTCTTCTTGCCTCCTGTAATCACCATTGGGATCGCGTCGTCATGGCCTTAATTCTTATTGTACTATTGCATTGCCGTTCCAGTCGATAAAGACATGTGTTATCCATTTGCTCACATTTGGCGTCAATTATATGCATCACTGTAACTAGTACTCCCTCCGTCAATTTATAAGTTGTGCTTACCTTTTGCATCAACTTCGTAATTTAAGTATGATGCTTGACCCGACCTACGCTCTACTCGTAAATTCAAAAACTAAGACCGAACTTATAAATTCAAAACTACTCGTGCAGCACGCCTGTCATGTTCGCAAGTTCAAAACGAGAAACTGGAACACGTACATGAAGCATGTCCCTCCCCATCGCATACCACACTGTCGTTCCGGCCCCCCGGTCAACGCGCATTGGCTAGGCTTTATATCACTACAACATGTGGGACCACATGTGACCAAACCGACGATGCGCCAACCTAGCTACTACTACTGTTGTACCTTGCTTATTGGGCGGGAAAAGCCCCGCCCTAGCGTTTCCAATCGTTATTTCTATCTATCGATTGCGCCAAGGAGCAGAACCAAATGTTACAATTTATACATGTTTAAAAGGAAAAGGCCTGCCATGTTCACATCGCACCCCCACATGCCCAGGAATTGGGAGTACTCCATGGTCCGTCCGGCACGCCACATAGCTATGGAAGGCGTGTTGCCTAGCATTTTCACTTCCATGTGGGACCGCAGTTCAGCAAACCGCACCCCACCCGCCGCGTTGGAAAACAGAAACGAGGAGGGGAAGATCTAGCTGTAGCATAGAAGCCAAGAAATTTGGTGTCAAATGGGACTCGTTGATAGAGTAGGAGCACTCCGTACTACTCCTACTACGAAGTTTGTACTACTACTACCACCACTATACAACTAGGTACGTGCATGGCACAACATCGTAGGAACAAAAAACGGAAAGATCTTGTTTTGGGTGATTTATCTTGTTTTTCACTCAACGTAGTATGAATAATATGATGTGGGGGTACCCATGAAGCCAGGTGGCACGTCTGGAGGTCTTATTGAGAGCTTCTTGTGTGGATCGATCACACTGTCGTGCTGCTCATTCGAGAAGAACGTGTATGGGTACAATTAGGTTATAGTAGATCCGAATCGCAGCCACCTGGACCATTGAATCAATGTCAATCAACGGTTTATATCGCATACGTGCAAATACACGCATTGTCTGCATAAAAATAATGAATATATAATATATAATGCATAATACCGCATATTGGATTTCTCTAAAGTCAAATTTTGTATACTTTCAACAGGTTTGTAGGAAAAAGTATTAACATATACACCACCAAATATATACCATTTGATTCATCATTGCTTTTATTTCCACATTATGTAAATTTGTTAGTGTAAATGTTCATATTGTTTTCACCAAATTTGGTCAAGCTTTATAAAATTTGGTTGCAGTCAAAGCTATGTGCAGAGTAAATTACAAACAGAGGGAGTGAAATAGATATAGATATAACTATACAGATAAAAAATATAGTAATATAGTCTATATATATAGATAAGGCTACTACTTTGTTTCTAGGTTAGAACTCGCGTTGTTGTGTACACATTGTTTTGCTTTGCTATAATTTACATTTGCGGGGTGTGTAGGACTACCGCCTTATTCAGATCCTATACCAACAACCCCACCATTATCCTTATTAATTCATATTAGCAATTAAGATTGCATTATCTTAGTTCTAGCCAGTTCTTCGGTTGCTTGCAGGAATTCCATCTCGTTATTTAGGTTGATTTTGTTCATACGAAAAGATCATCGACCATCGAAGATTGGTTTAGTAACGATTGTCGATTTGTATCACCGAGTACGATATAGCTTTATCGTCAACGTCAAAATCCACAAAATCGATACTTATCTCGACTATCATTGAAAGATTGAGTCGCCATCATAAGACAACCATCTAGACAATTCCTTCCCTCTAACATACACATGAGCACCCATCTCATTATCCAGGTCCACGCCTCCCTCTCTCTCTCTCTCGAAACACACACACCTCTCCACACGATGCGTGTCTCTTGGTCTCTCTCACATCCCATGACAAAAGGCACACCGCCATTCTCTTCTTCTTGCTACCCCCTTCTATGTAGTTAGGTCTCCTTGCAACAAACAAGCATCCATCTCTCTCTTTACTATCTCTTTCTACCACACATAACCTTCCACCCACTAGCCAGCCGTGCTATCGAGGTCTATCCAGCTCTCTCACATGCAAATAGACGCTGTTATTGGGTCTCTTCATCGCACACACACTATCGCTCTCCCATATTCCCAACCTTGTAACCTTGTTGATCCCGACGCTACACGCACCTCTCTCTCTCTAACACACACACGCACACGCACACACCCTCTCTCTCCCTTTTGGACACTCCTCTCTCTATGACACACACAGTCTTTCGAACACGCATATGCCCCTCTCTCGTTAGGTATCGCTGCCCCCTCTTCGTCACACAAATATTGTCTCTATATCTATCTCTCGCAATAATACATGCATAGTCTAAACTGAAACCAACTACAAAAATGAGCTCTGATTACAAAAATCAAATCCACTCCCAAACATAATATGAAAATACGGTGAAATCATGCACACAAATGTTTGTTGCATGCATGAATGTCAGTGATATGGATGTACTACTCGTACATCCACACAGACCCATTTCACACAAATTACATTAAATCCTTCTCAAAATATGGTGCGCATGTGATGTTTATTGTACTGCTCCTGCCAGCCTTCCTCCGACATGTTCCAACATATTGTGCTACTTGAGATTCTATTTTTCTCCTCAGACCATGTGAAACCATAAAAAGGTCACCCCCGCCCCCACTGGTACTGTAGCTCGAAGCTCCCATACAGACACAACACCCACCGGTGCACGCAACCATTGCCGAAGTGAACGGCGCCGCGTCCTGGGAAGAGGATGGAGTCTCTGACATCGCCGAGGTGGAGCACGCCCACGACGGCCGCGAGTAGCGCGCACTGACTAGCCACGAGGAGGACAGTGTGATCTAGCGGCTCACCCTCGTCGGCCACGAGGAGTAGCTGTGCTCCAGCAGCACGCCCTGGTTGGTCACGAGGAGGTGCATCGCATCCTCGCTACTCACAATGTGGACGAGCGCGTTCTCTAGCAGCATGCCCGCGTGCATCGCATCATCGCCGCTCTCTACGTGGACGAGAGCACGCCCCCATACATCGCATCGTTGCCGCTCTCGACGTGGACGAACACGTGCTCCGATAGCACGCCCGCGAACATCGCATCCTCGTCGCTCACAATGTGGACGAGCACGTTCTCCAGTAGCATGCCCGCGAGCATCGCATCATCGCCGCTCTCGACATGGACAAGAGCACGTCCGCGAACATCGCATCGTCACTGCGCTCGACATGGACGAGCGCGTGCTCCGGCAGCACGCCTGCGAACATCGCATCCTCGCCGCTCAGGCGCACGAGCGTGTGCTCCAATAGTACGGCCGCGAGCATGGCATCCTTGCGGCTCACGAGGTGGTTGAGCGCATGCTCCAGACAGTACCCCAGGAGTCAGGACGCGAGCACCACGCCCCCAGCTACAAGGAGTACTGCATGGTGCCCATCGTGGTTTAGGAAAATCCCGTGACTCCATCGCTCCCTGGAGGAGTGTGAGCTCCAGTGGGCGCTCGAGGAGTCCCGCGCCGATATGCAGGTGGCGGCGGACGTGTAAGATTATCCTTTGAGCTCTCCTCCTCTTACGAAGACGCCTCCACCGCCCCCGTCGTACGTCCTCTGCCTCGGCTCCGGCGGACCCTTGGAGTTTAGTTTTATGGAACATTAATATTTGGATTAATCATACCTCTACCAAACTGTGAAGGATCAAGATTAATGCAAAAAACAACCTATGACTATCAGGCATAAATAGATGATGTGGCGGCATTGCATGCTGGAGAGTAACGCAAGTATTTTGTAATTTATGGATTGCATGCATGACTAGCTTATGTGGCATGGTTGCATGGCTAGGAAAGGCTAGAGAAAAATAAATAGATAATGTGTTTAGAGTGCACTCCACTAAATGGGAGCATGGAAATATCTTTAGAGTGCACTCAACTTTTTTTCCAGACTATTAGGTGCATCGGATGCCGTGCCACACTACAAAATGTTAGAAAAAAAATCTGCTACAATGTTTTAAAAATCTATTATTATCTTGAAACCAGCCACACCCGCCCCTCACCTCATCAAAACAGCCCGCGGAATATGTCTTGGGTGAAGCATACTTTATTTTTACTAATATATGTACATCAAAACTAGAGTGTTTATATTTCAAGTCTGGGAACAAGTATTATTCTACTACTTTGGATCCATTGCAATGCACGGTCCGGCACATTGGTAGTAGTAAGAAACAAATTTTGAGTTTGGCACGAGTTCGTACGGCGGGAGCACCACAAGGCCTGGCACAGGAGTTACATTTCCCTCTTAGGGCCCATGGGGCCGAGCTTCAGTGGCTTAGTGCACCTGCCTTTGAGTCAATGACATGTGGACCCCACAGGTGGCAGGCCCACATGTCATTCTCACAAAGCAGAGGGGTGGTGGGACCGAGAGGGGTGAGGCGCAGGTCGGAGGACGTGTGGTGTCATGGGTTCGAGCGGCATCGTGGGAATCACATGTGGCTGTGGTAGAAACTTGATGGTCGCCCCAGTTCAGCTGGCCCACATGTCATGCACACAAAGGCAGAGGAGCGGTGGGGCCGAGAGGGGTGAGGCGCAGATCGGGGGATGTGTGGTGTCATGGGTTCGAGCGGCGTCGTGGGAATCGCGTGTGGCTGTGGTAGAAACTTCATGGTCGCCGCAGTTCAGCTGGCCCACATGTCATGCACACAAAGGCAGAGGAGCGGTGGGGCCAAGAGGGGTGAGGCGATCGTCGGGGGACGTGGTGCCATGGGTTGGAGCGGCGTCGTGGGAATCACGTGTGGCAGTGGTAGAAACATGATGGTCGCCATAGTTCAACTTCCATGGACAAGCTGTCATGTCTACTGACACATGCATTGCATACCGATCACTGCAAGGAGTAGTAGAGAAAATTAGGCTAATAAATAGTTAATTATAGTCAAGCGGACCTACTCTACTACCCTTTTTCCAAAGACATGCACACCAGTGAAATAGTTCATCTATATTAATGTACACACAGAGGAATTTTTTTTACAAGAGAGGAAATAGTTCATCCATCTATAATGCCCTGCTACTGGTGCAACTTCTTCTTCTTTCTTCTTCTTCTTCTTCTTCTTCCTCTTCTTCTTCTTCCTCTTCTTCTTCTTCTTCTTCTTCTTCTTCTTCTTCTTCTTCTTCTTCTTCTCCTCTTCTCATTTTCTGTGGGAGACGGCTTTGCAACAAGCTCTTTCGACCTTGCAGCTATCTCGAAACTCACATGGGCATCGAGGGCAGTATATTTTATCCGCTCGTAGGTCAAGGGATAATTCTCCCATCTAGACGACCTTAATCCCAGCGTCTCGTCACCCTTCTCAAGATTTGTTCCGAGCATAGAATTTGCTACGTCGAATAGGGATGGTGTTTCTTTATCACAATTGTCTACAGGAATTCTGGTTTGTAGGTCAGCGATGTTTTTCAAGTCAAGGTTGTACGGCGCGAGCTTCTGTTTGTCCCCTTCGATGGCTGCCCCACAGAAGTATATGTCCTCCCAAGACATGAAATCGTGGAGCTCACCTGGTATGGAGGGCACGTGTATAATGTGATACACCAAAACTTCATCTTCAAGGCACAGCTGAAGGACGGTGGCGCGTTGGATCATCCCAGTGGCAGGCTCCATGTACTCTGCGTCGAGACCGATGACCTTCATCTCCACCTTTTTGAGGGAGTTGGATACATTGTTGATCCACTCCCAAACAACCCTTGGGTGGTCGGTGACGCTGGCAACTATGCTCAATGAGCCTTCCACGAGGACATGTGTGACGCTAAAAACCTGCATAGGGATCTCTTTCACCATTTGGAACCACTGGACCGGAGGGCTATGGTTTGGAGAATTTGGATTAAGATGGCTAGTCTAACTGAAGAAGATGATTATTTAGAGGGGCTTCGGAATTACTCCAGGAGTACCTGAAGAGGTTAAAACAATGTGAATCTAGTGGGGTTTGAATGCAAATGAAGGAGAGGTGAAGAAGCCGAGGAAAATCGTTCCTGATGGAGAAGTAAATGGGAGAAGTGGCATGCAGGCATTTGATTAGACGGCTAGGTAGACCAACCTGCAAAACGAAAAGGCTATGCGAGTAGCATAGTGAGGAGTGGTACGTGTCCGTGTACGTGCCCATCCTTCTATCACTACATGTGCCACTGGTTAGTTGAGGTCACTCTTTCGAATCACCATGGCGAAACATTTTATGATTCCTTTTTATTTCTGCACCCCTCCTGACAGGTGGGACCTACGCAAAACCCACTTGGGTGGACGAACAGATATACACACATATCCATCTCTTTGAACAAAAAAATGTGTCCTACCTGGTTTGGATGGATATTGGCACGTGCGTGCGAGACACAACCTTTTCTGGTTAAGGAACATGCGGTTATCCTAAAAAAAGAAAAAGCCCTTCTTCGTGCTTCCGCATGCACGAGAATTTGGTTCTGCTCGCAATATGGATGCTACCTGGAGGATGAAGTGAACCCAGAGGCATGCTAGCACATGTGACCTCTTTCCGCTATACAGTACTACTCTGTATGTTACTACTAGTAGTAGTACAACTATAGTACACTTGATGGTCAAAATATTATTCATCCAGTCCTCACAGTGAAGTGACAAGACCCTACGCCTGAGGTGACACTAGTCCAGGAGGCGTGTTTGGGTTACCAAAGTCAGCCTCACCTTGTGCACTGTGCAGTCACTATCACCGCCGCTGTATAGCATGCCTCGCCTCGTCTCCCTCTCCCCTAGCACCACTCTATCTCCATCTCCATCTCGCCGGAGATCCTGAGGTCACTCTTCATCATCTCACTGTGCCCCCGCGTACCCTCGCCTTGCTCGCCTCCCCCAGTACCACTATTCCCTCGCTAGCCGCTCCAGCATCAAGAGCCTTCTCCCCCGTAAATCAAGCCCCCAAAAACCCCAACTTCCAAACTCCACCATGGTTGAAGGCGAACCACGTAGCATCCATACGAGCCACGACTAGAACAATCTCCCCAGTGACATCCTCGACCTCTGTTGTTTGTGTATGGATATGTAGAGCACCGTGCGGCTGGCTGCATGCTCGAGGGACATGCACGCGGCCATCATCGAAGCGAGGCCTGAGCTTTTCAAGACACCCTACTTGCTGCTATTTGCTCTTGCTAGATGCGCACACCATGATACGGAGGCGTACATGATGCCCCTCGACTTCATTCTGACCTCCATTAGTCGAAACTTCTTTGCAGGTATGTACTGGGTCGCCGTACATCATGCCCCTCGACTTCAATCCGATCACCATCGCCCGAAACTTCTTGGCAGGTATGTGATACGTCTCCAATGTATCTATAATTTTTGATTGTTCCATGCTGTTATATTATCATTCTTGGATGTTTTACAATCATTTTATAGCAACTTTATATCATTTTTTGGGACTAACCTATTGACATAGTGCCCAGTGTCAGTTGTTGTTTTTTGCTTATTTTTTACTTCGCAGGAAATCAATACCAAACGGAATCCAAAAGCAGCAAAACTTTTTGGTGATTTTTTCTGGACCAAAAGACACAAGTTGGGCCAAGAAAGTACCTGAGGGGGCTCCGAGGGGAGCACAACCCACCAGGGCACGCCTGGGGGCCCAAGCACGCCCAGGTGGGTTGTGCCCACCTCCCGCACCGCCTCTTTGCTATATAAATACCCCAATATTCCAGAAACCCTAGGGTAGTCGATGAAAATCAATTCGAGCCGCCGCAAGTTCTAGAAACCACAGATCCAATCTAGACACCATCATAGAGGGGTTCATCAACCTCATTGGTGCCTCTCCGATGATGCGTGAGTAGTTCATTGTAGACCTACGGGTCCGTAGTTAGTAGCTAGATGGCTTTCTCTCTCTCTTTTGATTCTCAATACAATGGTCTCTTGGAGGTCTATTTGATGTAACTCTTTTTGTAGTGTGTCTGTTGGGATCCGATGAACTTTGAGTTTATGATCAGATCTATGCTTTTATCCATGAAAGTTATTTGGGTCTTTTGATCTCTTATATGCATGATTGCTTATAGCCTCGTATTTCTTCTTCGAATCTTTGGTTTAGTTAGGCCAACTAGATCGATTTTTCTTGCCATGGGAAGAGGTGCTTTGTGATGGGTTCGATCTTACGGTGCTTGATCCCAGTGACAGAAGGGGAACCGACACGTATGTATCGTTGCTATTAAGGATAACAAGATGGGGTCTATTTCTACATAAATAGATCTTGTCTACATCATGTCATCGTTCTTATAGCATTACTCCGTTTCTCCATGAACTTAATACACTAGATGCATGCTGGATAGCGGTCGATGTGTGGAGTAATAGTAGTACATGTAGGCAGTAGTCGGTCTACTAATCTTGGACGTGATGCCTATATAATGATCATTGCCTGGATATCGTCATAATTATTTGAAGTTCTATCAATTGCCCAACAGTAATTTTTTACCCACCGTTTGCTATTTTTCTCGAGAGAAGCCACTAGTGAAATCTACGGCCCCCGGGTCTATTTTCTCATCATATACTTTCAGATCTATATTGCTATTTGCCTTTTTATTTATTTGCATCTTTTATTTTCAGATCTATATTATCAAAAACCCAAAAACACCCTGATACGTCTCCAACGTATCTATAATTTTTGATTGTTCCATGCTATTATATTATCTGTTTTGGTTGTTTTATATGCTATTTTATATTATTTTTGGGACGAACCTATTTGTCGGCGTTCTGGGAACGGGGGTACCCAGACTTGCCTGCCTGCGGCCCACGGCGTGGCTCCATCAACGGCCTGGTATGGCCCATCTTCAGCAACAACAACTCAATACCCTCGCGAGGGGCCAAGCCTCGCGAGGCAGACGGCACCAAGACCTCCACGAGGAGCGGCCTCCTCAGGCTGGCTCCCGAGGAGCGGAGATCTCTATGCAAGCCTCACCTCGTGAGGTCTGGATGACGTGAGCCATGACGACCAAGGCCAGGCAGGCGTCAGCGGGCGCAGTGTACCAGTTTTCTCTTCGGTGCTAAAGAGGCGAGCGCAGGCGCGGAGTCCCGAGGAATCAGCCAAAGGTTTCCATTCCCGTGCAAAGAGACCAAGACCGCCAGGACGGCAGGACGGAGGTCATCACCAAGCCCACCACGGCGTCACAACCAGAGGCTTTCGCAAGCGAAGACTACTTTTGTCAGGATAGCATGTACTAGTTGTCTCCCTTCGAATTTGGCCGTTGTGGGATCCCTTCCCGCCTTTCATTTGGGAAGAGGACCAAGGCCACTATAAATAGGACCTAGCCACCACCATAGAGGGAAGAGGACAGGTCAAGGACGGATCATTCAGATCACCCTCACCCCACCAGCTCACTCGAGCTCAAGAACACCTCTCCTCCTGAGGCTGTTCGCCACTGTACTAGTTCATCCTCAGCCCCCCGAGGCCAATCCACCACAAAGCAGGAATAGGGTTTTACACCGCAAGGTGGCCCAAACCTGGGTAAACTGCTGTGTCCCTTTTCCTTACAGTTCATCGAGCTAGGCTGTGAGATTAGCGAGTAGGCAGACTGGGGAGGACGAGTTCTTCGCACGCACCCCAGAGTTGAAACCTCTCAAGGGTTTGCGGAACCCGAAATCCAACATTTGGCGCGCCAGGTAGGGGTGCGTCAGAGCCTCTCTTCCGCCGGTCAGTCCACCACCGCTCCACCGCTTCCATGGCTGACGCTCGTCGAGCTCGTGCTGAGCGTCGGGCCGCCCTCGCTGCCCGCGTCGCCCAGACGGCGCCGGCGGGTGACGGCTGCCCTCGCCGCCCCTCGTCTCTAGTGGCAAACGCCGCCTCCGGCACCGTGAGGCACGAGCAGCAAGCTTCATCGCTGCACCCTTCTGTGCGGCGGGATGGACGCACCACCACCCCGTCGCTGACTCCGGCTGGTTCGTCGTCTCATGCTCGTCGCGGGCCGGCGAACACGTAGGCTGAGTTGCTCATGGCGCGCGAGCTCCTGCGCTACCGCCCCATCGACGACCTCTACGAAGACTGGCTGGACCGCATCGCCGAGCTTGTCAGTGCTGCCGGGGACTCTCCTGCACCGTCTAGCTCGCTGCCTCACCTGCCGCCTGCTGCGGGTGACATAGCCCACGGAGCACCTCCTCCACCTCCCCGTCAAGATGTCGCCCTCGAGCCAAGGTGCGAGGCCCCGCGGCGTGACCCGCCGTGCAGAGCGCCGGCGCGTGAAGACGAAAGCTGCCAGATGGTGCAGCGGCCGCAAGAAGATGCTCGTGCACTCCCAGCACCGCCATGTCAAGACCGCGCGCCGCCTGCAGCGGTGGCGCGCGAGCGCCAAGACCAGGCTCCACCTCTACGACGGGCTCCCGTGACCACAGCGGGTTGCCGCGCGTTCACTCTGGAGCTTCGCAGCGTCGTCTGGCCGGGGAAGTTCAAGCCCGACCTGCCTTCACGCTACGACAGCACCCCCGACCCTGCCGAGTTCCTGCAGCTCTACGAGCCGAGCATCGAGGCAGCCAACAGCGACGAGAAGGTTATGGCGAACTGGTTTCCCATGGCCCTCAAGGATGGTGCACGCTCGTGGCTCCTGAACCTGCCCGCGGGATCGATCTCCTCCTGGGACGAAATGCGGGAGCGTTTCGTCGCCAACTTCCAGGGCACTCGCGACCGTCCACCGGCTGCGGGTGACCTGTGGCGCATCAAGTAGCAGCCAGGAGAGACCTTGCAGAAGTACATCCAGTGCTTCAATAGTGTCTGCCTCAAGATCCCCAAAGTGTCGGACGAGGCCATCATCTCGGCGTTCACTGATGGCGTCCGCGACGTCAAGATGAAGGAGGAGCTCACCATACATGAGGACCTGTGCACGGCTCTGGAGATGTTCAACATGGCAACCAAGTGTGCGAGAGCTGAGGAGGGTCGCCTCTCTCTCCTGGAGCTCCCAAAGGCTGACCCAGAAGACAAGAAGGCCAAAGCCAAGGACGTGAAGTGCAAGGGACCGGCCGTGCTCGCGGCCGAGCCAGAGATGAAGTGCGGCTGCGACCACCCAAAGTCATCCAAGGGCAGCCGCCCGTTCTGCATCTTCCACAACATGCACAGCCACAACAGCAACGACTGCCAGGAGCTCAGGGCCATCCGCGATGGGCGCCTCGGTCGTCGCCCCGAGCGCAGCGATCGAGGCTACAGCCGCGGAGGAGGCTGAGGTGGAGGATGCTGGGACGGCCGCGACCCCCACCAAGAATGGCGCGATCAGCCTCGTGAGGACCGCTCGCAGGGCCAGCCTCGTGAGGGCCCGTGGAGGGACCAGCCTCATGAGAACCGTCCTTAGGGAAACGCTGGCCTTCCTCCGCTGCCGCCACCACCAAGAAGGAATGACGACCACCACCAGGACGAGGGGATTGGGGGCTTCCAGGAGCCTAGTGCCATCGCCTGCATCCTGGGCGGCGCTCAGGCCCCTGCCTCTCATCGCATCTTTAAGCAGTTTGCCCAGTGAGGTGAACGCGGCCCTCCCCAAGCTCGAGGCAATGCGACCGCTCAGGTGGTCCAAGTGCACCATCACCTTCAGCCCATCCGATCAGCTCAAGTGCGCGGCAACTGCCGGCACTCTCCCGATGCTCTGCTCGCCTACCATCAGCATCGATGGCTGTGCGGGGCTCAATGTTCTCTCCATCAAGACATTCGACCGACTCCAGGTGCCCTATGACCAGCTGCAGCCTACCAAGCCTTTCTCAGGAGTGACCGACGGCTCCACCACCCCAATAGGGCAGATCCGCCTCCCTGTCACCTTCGGCAAGCGCGACAACTACCGCACTGAGCTCATTGACTTCGACGTTGCCCACATTCGCCTTCCATACAACGCCATCCTTGGGTATCCGGCCCTGGCCAAGTTCATGGCGGTGACTCATCATGGTTACAATGTCCTCAAGATGCCAGGGAGCTGCAGCATCATCACGGTCGCCTGCAAGGAGAAGGACGCGGTGTGCTCTCTCGAGCGCGCCTACCAGGCTGCAGCGGTCGAGAACCCAGACGATGAAGGCGCCGTCTACCCTCCTGAGGCTGTCCCCAAGAAGAAGAAGCAGCTGCTCCGCCAAGGACCTCGGGAGGGCGGGGTGTCCAGCGGCACCACCTCAGGCCCAGCGCCCACTGACGGGGCGCCTCCCTCTCTCACATAGGAAGGCGTGCCTGGCGCCCCTCTCAGGCTGGGCTCGGGGGCTCTCCTTTGGAGGGCCTCTAACTTGGCCAACGTCACGAGGGAGGCGCTCGGGCACCATGTGGAGGCGTGCTTCAGCGCACGCTTCCGCCAGGAGGGTACAAGGCACGAGGCACCAGGTGCTCAGGAGTTCATCACCAAGGCAATCAAGGAGTTTCAGGAGGCAAGAGCTATGCGAGGCGACCATCACCCACCACCCGGTGCGGCTCCTTGTCCCGGCGAGGACAGCGAGCTACGCGTCTGCGTCAACATCCCATGGCTCAACAGGGCCGCATCTCAGGAGCGCTTCTGGCTGTCCCGTGCTGGCCGATGCGAGGGTCCCCCTCACAGCTATGTTCTCATGCCTTTGGGCTTGCCGAGCGCAGCTGCTGCATTCCAGCGCCACATGCGGGACGTCCTGGTGGCTCATGAGGCCAGAAGCCAGGCGACCCTGTCAGAGGAGATGGATCCTCGTGAGCCCCCTGGCCCCCAGAGCCTCCCGAGGTTTAGGGCCTGGGCGGCTCATGAGGAGCGACTTCTGCAGCACGCGTCTTCAGCTACTCCAACATCTCTTCAGCAACGGTGCCAGGGGACATTTTCTGGTTTCTTCAGTTGGGGGCGCCCCTCGGGCTGCATTACCCCCAAGCCACGTGGGTCCGTCCCTGCATCATGTATCATTTTGCATGTATCAGAACTAGCTCTACCTTATCTATGGGTTGATTTATGTTATCACCTGCTTGCCTGGTGTTCTATCGCCTCCGCGGCCTCCCGCATTACTGACCAACCTCTTGCTCATTCCGCAACGGGGGCTACACATGCTGGCATGGCGCTTGTGCTCGGGTTCGTCCTTGCAACGCTGACAAATCTGATAGATCGAGCTCTGGCTCATGGCCCGCCCCACGCACATCACCTCACCATATCCTCAGTACCTTCATCTTCTTGCGGAAAGGTCAGCGGCAGGACAGCAAGCGCGATTATGAGTTATACTCTCCTCTCGGACTAACCCACAGGAATCCATGGAGTTAGGCCACGGGTGGCCCCGCCGGCCGTCCCTTTTTCACGCAATTTGCTTGCACATTAAAGGGGGGGGGGGGCTCCTGAGCATCGCGCCTCAGGAGCTCTTACTGACTCTCTAGCCCTCACCCCCTGGCCTTGACCACAGCATCGCAACCTGGCATACCAGCAGCGGCTGAGCCTCGCTCGAGGGTCAGGACCCAAGGACGTAGAGCACCTAGATGAGCGGGGAGAAGGGGAGGTCGGCGTGAGCCCCACCTGGAAGCATCACTGCCAAGGCACAATCAGGCACTGCGCAAAGGAATCACTTCAGGCCTACTAAGATAAGTCACCCATGCATATCAGAGCGAACCTCACCGTCCGGTAGTTTGATTCTTGCAATCTCGCTTCGGCAATGCCGCTTTCCTTTTCGGCCACCAGGGAGCTGCTTGCACGCCAAAGGGGACCTCTTGAGCATCACGCCTCAGGAGCTCTTACCGGACCTCGGGCTGCTCACCTTCTGGCCTTGACCACGGCATCGCGACCTGGCATACCAGCGACGGCTGAAGCCTGCCTGGGGACTGGGACCTGCTAGTGTAGAGCATCAAGCTACCGTGAGAATGAAAAGGGGGAACCATGCCGAAGCAAGATGCGCGGCTGCAATATCATACTAGGAATAATAAACATTGGAGCAAAAGAATTACAGTTCTTTACATACCCCCACGGGGTTTGTCACAATTCCGCGCAGGGAAACAAAAGAAGGAAACGTCAAGGGACCCCGGCTGCTGGGCATCACCGACAACACCGAGCGGACGCCGCTACCGCACTCCGGGCACGGTGAGAGCTCGACGGCACGTAGCTGTCATCACTGGACTCCGGATAATCGCTGGGCTCGGGAGAGTCGCTGGATTCCCAGGAGTCGTCGCTGCTGCTGGAGGAGCTGCCGGAGGCGGGCTCGATGTCCGCGGCCGCGCCACACGGACTGCTTCTCCCGAGGCAGCACTCCAAACGCCGGCCCTCCTCATCGAAGACCTTGAAGAACAACGTAGAGGCTCCATCGTACTCGAAGTGGATGGCGAGGGCCCCCTCTGGATGGCAGGCGCGGGCGACCTCGCCCCATCCTCGAGTCATGAAGATGTCGCTCGGGGGCACGACCTCGACCTCCGCCCCCGTGGCCAGGGCGCAGCACCCGGCGTGGTGCAGCCATAGCTCAAGTGACCCCCTCGGCGGCATCTCCTCAGCGAAGAACCTCGGGAGCCGGATCCACGTGCGCGGCGGCATTGCCGCCCACACCACGAGCTCGCACGAGGTCCCCTCCCCATGGGTTCGCCGGCCTGCTGGCCGCGCAACCTTGGTCCGTCCGCCAAGACCCCAGCCCGTGCGGCGCTGGGCATTGCCGCCCTATCCAGAGCCCTGCGCGCGGGCGTGCAGAGGAAGCGGGAAGCCAGGCGGAGGCTGCTCGTACCAAGGCCGCATCACCTCTCGCCCTTCGCCGGTGTCATGAGGACGGCCGAGCCTCTTCTTCGGCGGAAGTGGCCCCGGCTCCTCCCGAGGGATTTTTCCCTTCTCTGCTGAAGAGAATCTTCTGATCGGCGCCATGGACGCTACTACAAGACGGCGAGACAAAGAAGAAGAAGAAGGAGCGGGCAGCGAGAAGATGGAGATGAGTGAGCGGGGCTCTGCCCCTCCCCTCATTTATAGCCGGAGGAAGGCCAACCGCCGGCCTCCACGATCCCGCGCAATGATGGTCCTTCTCTGCATGCAGCGGAGTCTCGTCAAGTCGAACGGTTGCCGAGGCAGCGTGGGGAAGCGGAGACGCCCTCGTCCCATCAATCGCCATGCGTCGACCAAGGCCACAGGCGGTTAGGGCCCGCGGCGCTCCGCACTTGCCCCTTGGCTTCGCCTCGAAGCCAGGTGCGAGCGCGCGTTGGGCCCGGGGGCTACTGTTGGCGTTCTAGGAACGGGGGTACCCAGACTTGCCTGCCTGTGGCCCACGGTGTGGCTCCATCAACGGCCTGGTAAGGCCCATCTTCAGCAACAACAACTCAAGACCCTCGTGAGGGGCCAAGCCTCGCGAGGTGGACGACACCAAGACCTCCACGAGGAGCGGCCTCCTCAGGCTGGCTCCCGAGGAGCGGAGATCTCTATGCAAGCCTCACCTCGTGAGGTCCGGATGACGTGAGCCATGACGACCAAGGCCAGGCAGGCGTCAGTGGGCGCAGTGTACCAGTTTCCTCTTCGGTGCTAAAGAGGCGAGCGCAGGCGTGGAGTCCCGAGGAATCAGCCAAAGGTTTCCATTCCTGTGCAACAAGACCAAGACCGCCAGGACGGCAGGACGGAGGTCATCACCGAGCCCACCACGGCGTCACAACCAGAGGCTTTTGCAGGCGAAGACTACTTTTGTCAGGATAGCATGTACTAGTTGTCTTCCTTCGAATTTGGTCGTTGTGGGATCCCTTCCCGCCTTTCATTTGGGAAGAGGATCAAGGCCACTATAAATAGGACCTAGCCACCACCATAGAGGGAAGAGGACAGGTCGAGGACGGATCATTCAGATCACCCTCACTCCACCAGCTCACTCGAGCTCAAGAACACCTCTCCTCCTAAGGCTGTTCGCCACTGTACTAGTTCATCCTCAGCCCCCCGAGGTCAATCCACCACAAAGCAGGAGTAGGTTTTTACACCGCAAGGTGCCCCGAACCTGGGTAAACTACTGTGTCCCTTTTCCTTACACTTCATCGAGCTAGGCTGTGAGATTAGCGAGTAGGCAGACTGGGGAGGACGAGTTCTTCGCATGCACCCCAGAGTTCAAACCTCTCAAGGGTTTGCGGAACCCGAAATCCAACACTATTAACCTAGAGCCCAGTGCCAGTTTCTGTTTTTTCCTTGTTTTTGAGTTTCGCAAAAAAGGAATACCAAACGGAGTCCAAACGGAATAAAACTTTGGAGATGATTTTTCTTGGACCAGAAGGAAACCAGGAGACTTGGAGATGAAGTCGGAGGAGCCACGAGGCGGCCACAAGGACGGAGGGCGCGCCTAGGGGGTAGGGTGCGCCCCCTACCCTTGTGGGCCCCTCGTGCACCTCCTGACCTAATTCTTTCGCCTATATATTCCCAAATATCCCCAAACCAACAGAGGCATCCACAAAAACACTTTTCCACTGCCGTAACCTTCTGTACCCGTGAGATCCCATCTAGGGACCTTTTCCGGCACCCTGCCGGAGGGGGATTCAATCACGGAGGGCTTCTACATCAACACCATTGCCCTTCCGATGAAGCATGAGTAGTTTACCACAGACCTACGGGTCCATAGCTAGTAGCTAGATGGCTTCTTCTCTCTCTTTGATTCTCAATACCATGTTCTCCTCAATGTTCTTGGAGATCTATTCGATGTAATACTTTTTGCGGTGTGTTTGCCGAGATCCGATGAATTGTGGATTTATGATCAGCTTATCTATGACTATTATTTGAATCTTCTCTGAATTCTTTTATGCATGATTTGATATCTTTCTAATTCTCTTCGAACTATCGGTTTGGTTTGGCCAACTAGATTGGTTTTTCTTGCAATGGGAGAAGTGCTTAGCTATGGGTTCAATCTTGCGGTGTCCTTTCCTAGTGACAGTAGGGGCAGCAAGGCACGTATTGTATTGTTGCCATCGAGGATAAAAAGATGGGGTTTTCATCATATTGCTTGAGTTAATTCCTCTACATCATGTCATCTTACTTAATGCATTACTCCGTTCTTTATGAACTTAATACTCTAGATGCATGCTGGATAGCGGTCGATGTGTGGAGTAATAGTAGTAGATGCAGAATCATTTTGGTCTACTTGACATGGACGTGATGCCTATATTCATGATCATTGCCTTAGATATCGTCATAACTTTGCGCTTTTCTATCAATTGCTCGGCAGTAATTTGTTCAACCATCGTATTATTTTCTATCTTGAGAGAAGCCTCTAGTGAAACCTATGCCCCTCGGGTCTATTTTCCATCAAATAATCTTCTATTTTCCATCATATAAGTTTCTGATCTACTATTTTGCAATCTTTTACTTTCCGATCTATAAAACAAAAATACCAAAAATATTTACTTTATCGTTTATCTATCTCTATCAGATCTCACTTTTGCAAATAACCGTGAAGGGATTGACAACCCCTTTATCGCGTTGGATGCAAGTTGTTTGATTGTTTGTGCAGGTATTCGGTGATTTGTGCGTTGTCTCCTACTGGATTGATACCTTGGTTCTCAAACCGAGGGAAATACTTGTCTATACTTTGCTGCATCACCCTTTCCTCTTCAAGGGAAAAACCAATGCAAGCTCAAGAAGTAGCATACCCCGCTGAATTTTATTTGCTTTTATTTGCATCTATCAATCTATTACAACTTTCTCATGTCCGTTTGCCAATTTCTGGCGCCGTTACCCGAAAGGGATTGACAACCCCTTTAACACGTCGGGTTGCAAGTATTTGTTCTTTGTGTGCAAGTGCTGTTTACGTAGTGTTGCTTGGTTCTACTGGTTCGATAACCTTGGTCTCATCACTGAGGGAAATACCTACCATTGCTGTGATGCATCATCCCTTCCTCTTTGGGGAAATACCGATGTAGTTCAAGCAAACATCAAAAGGAATTTCTGGCGCCGTTGCCGAGGAGGATCAAGTCAAGATATTCTTCCGGCCACGTGCCAATTTCTGGCGCCATTGCCGGGGAGACATCATCAACATCTACTAGGTTCCTAATCACAAATGTCATCTCCTTGCAATTTACATTATTTGCCATTTGCCTCTCATTTTCATCTCCCCCACTTCACAAAAAAATGCCGTTTTATTGGACCTCTTTTTCGTTCGCCTTTTTCTCGTCAGATCTCTTGTTTGCTATCTCTACTTATGTTACCATGTGCCTTCTATTTGCTTGCATCTTTACTTGCTAATAATCTATTGATATGGATCCTCATCCACTTGCTAATCTTTTCAAAAGATCCAATTATGATGAACCAATTGCTAGTGAATTGAGTTCACTAGATTATCTTTATGAAGTTTTGCTTGAGATCTATGAATCTGAAAATTGTGATGAAGTGTTAAACGAAGAAATTTATAAAGTGATTCATGATAGCTCCTTGAATGAAAAGCATGATTGCAATGATGTTATTATAAGTTCTATTAATGTCAATTATGTTAATAATATGCAAAACCCCAAGCATGGGGATGCTAATATTGCTATGTCCACTACTTATTGCAATGATCATGATTGGGGTGATAATGATTCTTATGATCTTGGAAATTTATTTAAGCCTCATGATGAATATGCTTGCGATAATATTAAAAGTGGGTTTGGAAGAGTGTCAACTTTAGCTAAAAATAATCCCACATATTTGGAGAGTGTTCAATCTTAGGAAATTTTTGATAAAAGTGGGCTTGGAGAGGTCATGACTTTATTTGATGATAATCCCACTATTTTGGAAGAGTGTCAACTTTGCATGCATGTGGATCATGAAGAGAATATTTTATGTGATAGTTATATTGTTGAACTTGATTATGATCCTACATGTAATTATTATGAGAGAGGAAAATATGGTTGTAGAAATTTTCATGTTACTAAATTACCTCTCATTATGTTCAGATCGTCAATGTTTTATTCCTCTTCTTTGCATATGTTAGATGTTTCTTGTCTTGATAATTTGTGTGCTTATAAAATTCCTATGCATAGGAAGTATGTTAGACTTAAATGTTTTTGTCATATGTTTCATGATGCTCTCTTTGTGTTTCAATTCTTATCTTTTGTGTTAGCATCGTTGAAATCTTAAGCCTATCTTAATGGCTATAAAGAAAGAGCTTGTTGGGAGGCAACCCAATGAATAAAATTTATTTTTGCCTTTTTCTTTCTATTCTTGAGTGTTTGCACAATTATGCTACTGTTATGATTGTGTTTTTATGTTTTAATTAGTGTTTGTGCCAAGCAAAGCCTTTGGGATAGCTTTGGTGTTAGTTGATTTGATCTTGTTGGAAAAAAGAAACTTTTGCGTCCAGTAAAATAATATTATAAATTCACAGAAGTGACGAAAAATTCTTCATTTTTACACAAGATTGATATACAAATTGCCTCTGTTGTCCTAATTTTTCAGAATTTTTGGAGTTATATAAGTATGAGAACAATTCATATATTTGCAGACTGTTCTATTTTTGACAGATTCTATTTTCTTTGCATTGTGTGCTTATTTTGATGAATCTATGGTTTGTATTGGAGGTTATAAGCCATGGTAAAGTTAGAATACAGTAGATATAATGCAAGAACAAAATTTGAATGGGTTTTATACAGTACTTAAAGTAAAGATTAGTTTTCTTATACTAACGGATCTCACGAAGGTTTTGTTGAGTTTTGTGTGATTGAAGTTTTCAAGTTTTGGGTGAGATTACGATGGATGAAGGAATAAGGAGTAAGAAGAGCCTAAGCTTGGGGATGCTCCATGGAACCCCAAGCCATTATCCAAATAGAAGCAAGCAACTAAGCTTGGGGAAGCCCGAGTGGCATCCCATCTTTCTTCTAACAACCATCGGTATTTTACTTGGAGCTATATTTTTATTCGTCACATATCATGAGTTTTGCTTAGAGCGTCTTGTATGATATGAGTCTTTGCTTGTTTTGCTTTTTATTTTTTAGTCATGAATCCTTGCTGGACACACCTATTTGAGAGAGCCAAAATTATGCTATGACTTGTTAGAATTGCTCTCTATGCTTCACTTAAATCTTTATGAGCTATGGAATTGCTCTAGTGCTTCACTTATATCTTTTTGAGCATGGTGTGCTTTAGTATTTTTGAAGAAATGCTCTCATGCTTCACTTAGATTTATTTGAGAGTTAGTAATTTTTTTAGAAATTCTCTCTTGCTTCACTTAAATTATTTTGAGAGAAGAAAATTTTATGCTCATGTTCTTCACTTAGATTTGTTTGAGCTATCAAAAGCAACAAATGAAATTAGTCCCAAAGTGATAGATATTCAAGAGGGATATAATAAAAACTTTCAGGAAGATCATTGGACAAAATAAACTTGATTCCTTGTAATAGTTTTGCGATATGTTGATATAATATGTGAGTCATGTTGACAAGTAATTATGCTTTAGTAAGAATATTGGTGTTAAGGTTTGTGATTCCCTATGCAAGCACGAAAGTCAATAGTTATGCAATGAAATTACATCCTACTTGTGGTGCACTATTCGGTGTTAGTTATGCTTAATGCTCGCTTATGAGATTTTTTGTTTCTTGGTTGGATGCTTCTCAATATTTTGCTAGCCTTCATCTGCACTAAGTATGATCACTACTTGTGCATCCAAAATCCTTAAACCAGTTTTGCCATATGAGTCCACTATACCTACCTATATGCGGTATTTCCGTGCCATTCTAAGCAAATTTGTATGTGCCATCTCTAATTTCAAAATAAATTTCTCTTTTGTGTGCTCGTACCGCTCATGAAACGGTAGGGGGTGGCTGATATATTTCCATGCTAGATGTGTTATTCTCAAGATGAGTGTTTATTCACTTGTCATTGCACGAGAGTACGGCAAAGGTATTAGGGATGCCCAGTCCCGAAATGAAAAATGAATTTACTTTATGTTGTCAAATAATAAATTCCTTGGAAAGTGTTGGTATGGAAGGCACCCATGGATACGGCTAGCCATGGAAAGTGAAAGTATGGTGGAAAAAGGAATAAACTTTATTTTCTGTTTGGAACTGCCTATGATATATCTAGCATGGAAAGTATTGGGAACTACTCGATCGTTTTCGTTGATAGGAAAAGCATGCCACCCAAAATGTTTTATCTCTACTTTATTTCGTTTTGAGCTCTGGCACCTCTACAAATCCCTACTTCCCTCTGCGAAGGGCCTTTCTTTTACTTTATGCAATTTTTATTTTTGAGTCTCCATCTTCTCTTATAAAGCACCAACTAAGGGGCACTATGATCGTACTTGAGCATTGGGTGTAGCTAATATGCGAGTGTGTTTCATGAATGGATCAATGATTGAGCATAATGGGCTAGGGATAACGTGCTTTAGTGTTGATATTTTGAAAGACATGGTTGCTTGTTGATATGCTTGAGTATTGAAATCTTCATGTCAAAACTAGAATATTGCTTTGAATCATATAAAAGTCCAAATGTCCATGCTACAAAGAAAAGATTATGTGATGAACATGTTAGGCAGCATTTCACATCAAAAATTCTGTTTTTATCATTTACCTACTCGAGGACGAGCAGGAATTAAGCTTGGGGATGCTGATACGTCTCCAATGTATCTATAATTTTTGATTGTTCCATGCTGTCATATTATCATTCTTGGATGTTTTACAATCATTTTATAGCAACTTTATATCATTTTTTTGGGACTAACCTATTGACATAGTGCCCAGTGCCAGTTGCTGTTTTTTGCTTGTTTTTTACTTCACAGGAAATCAATACCAAACGGAGTCCAAACGCAGCGAAACTTTTTGGTGATTTTTTCTGGACCAGAAGACACAAGTTGGGCCAAGAAAGTACCTGAGGGGGGCTCCGAGGGGAGCACAACCCACCAGGGCACGCCTGGGGGCCCAGGCGCGCCCAGGTGGGTTGTGCCCATCTCGGCCACCTCCCACACTGCCTCTTTGCTCTATAAATACCCCAATATTCCAGAAACCCTAGGGGAGTCGACGAAAATCAATTCCATCCGCCACAAGTTCCAGAAACTACAGATCCAATCTAGACACCATCACGGAGGGGTTCATCATCCTCATTGGTGCCTCTCCGATGATGCGTGAGTAGTTCATTGTAGACCTACGGGTCCGTAGTTAGTAGCTAGATGGCTTTCTCTCTCTCTTTTGATTCTCAATACAATGGTCTCTTGGAGATCTATTTGATGTAACTCTTTTTGCTGTGTGTTTGTTGGGATCCGATGAACTTTGAGCTTATGATCAGATCTATGTTTTTATCCATGAAAGTTATTTGAGTCTTTTGATCTCTTATATGCATGATTGCTTATAGCCTCGTATTTCTTCTTCGAATCTTTGGTTTAGTTAGGCCAACTAGATCGATTTTTCTTGCCATGGAAAGAGGTGCTTTGTGATGGGTTCGATCTTACGGTGCTTGATCCCAGTGACAGAAGGGGAACCGACACGTATGTATCGTTGCTATTAAGGATAACAAGATGGGGTCTATTTCTACATAAATAGATCTTGTCTACATCATGTCATCGTTCTTATAGCATTACTCCGTTTCTCCATGAACTTAATACACTAGATGCATGCTGGATAGCGGTCGATGTGTGGAGTAATAGTAGTACATGTAGGCAGTAGTCGGTCTACTAATCTTGGACGTGATGCCTATATAATGATCATTGCCTGGATATCATCATAATTATTTGAAGTTCTATCAATTGCCCAAAAGTAATTTGTTTACCCACCGTATGCTATTTTTCTCGAGAGAAACCACTAGTGAAATCTACGGCCCCTGGGTCTATTTTCTCATCATATACTTTCAGATCTATATTGCTATTTGCCTTTTTATTTATTTGAATCTTTTATTTTCAGATCTATATTATCAAAAACCCAAAAATACCCTGCTGAATTTTATTTGCTTTTATTTGCATCTATCAATCTATTACAACTTTCTCACGTCCGTTTGCCAATTTCTGGCGCCGTTACACGAAAGGGATTGAAAACCCCTTTAACACATCGGGTTGCAAGTATTTGTTCTTTGTGTGCAGATGCTGTTTACGTAGTGTTGCTTGGTTCTCCTACTGGTTCGATAACCTTGGTCTCATCACTGAGGGAAATACCTACCGTTGATGTGCTGCATCATCCCTTCCTCTTTGGGAAAATACCGACATAGTTCAAGCAAACATCAGCATGTATTGGGTCGGCATGAACTCCCACTGGATGGCTGCCGTTAGAGAAGAACGGAAAAAGTTGGTGCTCATGAACTTCCACACCTCCCTTGAGATTATCCTTCCTCTGTTGGATTATATAGGGTTTTACCGTCGTGGTCCAAGTCATCTAGATTACCACGTCAGTTGGATGGACCTTATTTTGTAGAAGATTGTAATCTGCCAAGTGCCCACACGATATGCGGATTACGCAGACTTCAAGCTAATTGCCTTGTTCGACCGCAGACTCACCTATCTTTCCGTCGGTGCCTTCTTTAGCTGGAGACAACTCACCTCGCAGTGGATCATCAAAGCTGATACACACTTCTGTGATGCTATTGAACACAATGGCATCATCTACGCGATCGACAAAGAAGATGACACCACGTATTGCTGGGATGGCGCGTGTAAGTTGTTTTCGTCTTATTTTAATGATAATGCCATGGCACTGTTTGAACTTTTTTGTGATGATTGGCATATCCCTATTTGAGCAGAATTTGAGTAGAACTATGGCAATGTATTAGAGACGTCATAAATCAACTATATTTGGAATGAGTTAATTCATGCGATTGTGACCATGTCATTACAGCCAATTTTGTACCCTTGAATAATCAAACGGTTAGGAAGATATGGATATTCTCCTTACTTTATAGTAATCTATATACTACTAAATATGAGTGTGTATCAATAGCCATGTTAGTTTCCTCATTTTCATGATGTAGAAACATGCATCACACTGTTGGTTTCTTTTAACCATACATTAGGGAAGTAAATATGCATATGGAGAACTCTATATTTGGAAGTAGTGAAATCCTGTAATGCTTACCATGTGTACATACCTATATCGCCCTTCAGCAATCAATGGCTAAAATAATATCCTCACAAGAATTTTTACCACAGAACATGAGTATATAACAATGCATGGTGTGTTAGTTTCCTCGAAGAATTTATTTGTGAGGATAGAACATGATTACATAACATGCATGGCATGGTAATTTCCTGTGAAGAATCGATTGCGAGATAACATGAATATAACCATGCATGGCACTTCTATATTTTCGAACCCAGTATACATTTCCGTGTATTTTCCTCTCAGTTTCAACAGGGACAGATCAATGTTGTTTCTTGCATTATCCTACTCATACTCTGAACAATGCTGATCTTACACTAACAATGCCTGTCCTTTTTGATAAGATGCAGTGTCCCTATAGTTACTGCCCTTTGTAATGACACCACCTTTGCCAAAAACAGGGAAGCACAACTGGTTCCTTGCTCGATCAGACGACGAGAAAAGAGTGATGATCATTCGCACACATGAGCCGACAAAGTTATATTGCAAAAACCCCACTGTGTACAAGCACCGTGAAATATGTGAGTATCCGGAGAGTGGCTATTACGTCTATGAGTAGGATACCAGCTTGTTGGGGCCTTCAGGATTTTTGAGTTGGAGGCGGGTGAACAGCCTTGGTTCACACTCTCTGTTTCTCAGACTCAATTATCCAATTAACCAGGAGATCACCGTTGGCAAGGACCTTGTTGGCAGAGAGGCTCTGTTTGCTAGGGAAAACTGTGTCTACACGGCGAGCCCTAGGACTTCGGGAGCAAACTCCCCTGATTGTCAATGATACAACCTGCAACCAAAAGAAGGTGAGAATGACAAAGGCATCTGGATTAACTTTGATCCTTGGATGTCTCAACTCCGACAGGCAGTGATGTGGTTCAAGCCTTCAGGTTGATAGGTAATTTGGTTGTCGCATTGAAAGGCTGGAGTCCTGGTGTCTCCGAATCACTGGTGGCTGATGCGGGGCTGCAAATTATGATGGTGTTGGATCATCCCTTTTTGAATGACTTGTTGTCTTTGCTGCTTGTTCTGGATGGGTAGTTCTCTCTTTTGTTATGCAGACTCCTTGTCAATTGGTCATCCTCCTCTATGTCACTCTTACTATGTAATAGTTGCCTCTCTGTAGAATGTCATTCTCGTCTGGATCACGAGAGTCCGAGCGCTACAGATGGGTGCGTTTTGGTGGTGTAGCAAGACTTCTTATGAACTATCATGTCTTGCTGTTTATGTCAGTAGTAGTCACTAGTCAGTGTTTGAATGTTGTATATATCGTTGTTTCGAACTGTTTATTGTCTCGAACTACTGGTGGGCTAGATGAGGGCATCACCATTCTCCAGTGTTCAGTGTATATATCCTTTTTTTCAAGTTATAATTTGAGCTCAGTGTCTTTTCGATGATGTACACTTGTTTGGGCCAATGTGAGGTGTCGTTGAATATGGGCTGAGTAGTAACACAATGCCAAACAGGTCAATTATGACTCTCAGGCTGAGCGCCCATAGAAAGAAAGAAAAAGGACTCTTAGGCTGACATGTGGACTCCACTGGTGTTTTCGTGCGCTTGCGTGCCGAGAGCGTATTGGCGCGTGTTCGAAATTCATGCTACCTTTTCATCCCCAATCTCCCGCCCCTCCCCCACCTCTGGAATCTAGATTCGTACTCTAGTGTCCAGTTCCCCCAAATCCCCCTCCTGTACTCCCTATACTCAAGCGCACTATCATGTCGTCGGTCAACGCGGATCTCTGAGCCGGAGATCCTGAGGTTCGTCCTGCCTTCGGGCGCTGCGTGCTGTCGCTCAATAGTGGTATGGCGATGCTTGATGACCACTTCGCCGGCAAAGTGCTGATGGTAACCATCAATGGCAACTGGCCTCCCGTCTCGCCGGACGACCTTGTCAAAGCTCTTGGCATGGCGCACGACATCCAAATAAGCGACTTGCTCGTCGAAGTCTGTTTGCCACCGGCTAATTTCTTTGTCAGGTTCTAGACAACTTTCGATTGCAGTGGTGTGTTCGAATCTTCCCGACGTTTGTTCTGCGATGGCGCACTGGTGAGCTTTGATCGGTGGCACCCAGGATGGGGCTCGGTGCCCTCTGCGCTTGAGTTTTTAACAAAGCTTACCTTCCATGGCATGCCTCAACGTGCTTGGAATAGCGAGTCCATGAATGAGCTTATCAACAACCTAGGAGGTGAGCTCGTAAGTATGTTTGTTCCTCCAGACAGCTAGGCTCTGACGGTTATGGCATGGATGAAGAAGCCGTCCACCATAACGAAGGTGATTGGTGTTGTGATACCGGTGCAGGAACCAGGGTTGTACTATTCATCGCCACCAAGGCCGCCACAGACCACGTTAGGGATGTACCTGTATCGAGTGTTCGTGCATGTCGAATAAGTGGTCAATCCATCAATCAAAGTCCTGCCGCCACCGCTGGTGCTAGGGTCCGTCGACGACGTCCATTACAGGAGTCAACGTTAGACTTTCCCTGTGTTGCTCGGAACAATGGACGGCACAGGGCCTACTGCATCGCGCGGCGGAGGCCACTTCTTCTTTGGGAGAAGAGGCAGGGCTGGCTGCCTGGATGTGTTCTAATTTGAGGTAACAACTGAATCTTCTCAGATACTAGTTAAATCCGAGCTATCGGTGTGAAGCACTGATGTGCCAGTACATTTGATTGTGACCCGTTATATTTTTTTACCTGAACTTTGTTTTAGAAAGGGGTGTACGTCAACTTAATGTGCTAGCAAAACTTATTGTGTTGTCTGTCTATTTTCTTTGCACAGCATTCAAGATATTTCCCCGTTATTGATAAAGACGATGAACGGTAATGTACAAGTTTGTTGGTTTCAACATAGCCCTACCCTTAGCGATCCACTGCTTCCACCCTGATTGTGCCGCCTGCGTGAAATTTTTGTTTGCAAGTTCAATGTGCTATGATGTTGTATATGATTGTGTCAACTATATAAGTTTTTACTGAGCATCTACAATGCATATGGGTGAAAGACGTATTCATGAGCATCGATCGATGGGTCTCTCTCTCTCTATCACACACACACACACAAGTGGGACCCGTTGAATTATTTCTTCGCTCGTGACAACTTTTAATTAGGTTCCACTGTACTCTAACTTTTTTCTTTAAGTTATAAATTGAGCTCAGTGACTTTAAAAAGTTGTACACAAGCCTTGTTTGGGCCTTTTCAGGCGTTGTTGAATGTGGACTGAGTAGCTATGTAAAGTTATACTGTACTACTACCCATGTCTTTTTCGTTGAATATCAGCAATGCAACTCGGCCGACAAATTGTACACAAGATCCTAAAATAAGCACAACCTAGCCTATGTTTCTTTTAATAAAATGCACAACTCAGTTCATTTTTTATATAATAAGATTACCAAGCACAACTTAAGTTTTTTAATAATATTCCTATCTCAATATTTTTTTATACGAAATGCTCAGTCCAGACCATCATTGTTTTTTCACCCAGCCTAGAAAATGGGTCCATTTTTAGTAAAATCAAATGGGTTGTAAATTATCAGAAATAATAAATGGGTTGCATATACGCAATATTATTTTTTCACCCAGCCCAGTAAATAGGTGTATTCGAATAAATAATCAAATGCGCTGTAAATTATCATAAATAGTAAATCATCTATTATTATTTTTACCTAGCCCAGGAAATAGATTATTTTTTTGAGTCAAAGCCCAGGAAATAGATGTATTGGCCACCAAAATGAAATGGGCTGTAAAACCTAAATAAATGGGCTGCATTCGGCCACATCTTTCGAAGCTGACTTTGTTGGCCCACTAGGACGAAGCCTACGCAAGGTGTTGTCCATTTAGCGAAAAAACGATTTAATGGTCTAAAACAAAAAAGTCAACAAATTATTCTCACATCTGTATTCGTTGGATTGACATCCAACAGTGATCCTGCTTCTTCAATCTCTGATCTAGTTGCTCTTGCTATAGCCGCCAAAACCATCACCGGCTGGAGCGCCTACATCTACCTCCCATGGCCGGCTGTGCTGCCGCGCAGGCCTCGTTGCCCCACCCTACTCCCAACGATGGCCAGGTCATACATGTACTCACCCACACCTTCTGTTATTCTTCAGCAACGACAGCCTCACCACGTAGCCGAACCAGTCCCTCATGCTCCCCTCCGCCAGGGACTCCAGTGCACCTTGTTCCACGACTCCAGATCGTTCCCATCTTAGGCCTCACCGTCGTCCACAGCCGTGGTCCGCTCGATGATGCGTGGTCAACAACGAGAGACAACATGGAGTACGTCGAGAGTCTGACAACAGCGAACCACCAGCTACATCTTCGCACGCAAGCTAGTGCCTCCTTATTATGTAGGAATAAATGATTCCCCCCCCTGACAGGTTGGACCCACCAACTGCAATCTTCGCATGCAAGGATGTTCCTTCTTATTACGCGAAAAAAGTTCCCCCCATGACAGCTGGGACCCACGAGCTACATCTTCGCACGGAAGGAAATGCCTCCTTATTACGTGCAAGAAAAATGATTCCCCCCTTGCTAGCTCGGACCCACCTAATTGGGAGGCTGACTTGTGGGCCTACTAAGTTGACAGGTACGCAGGGCTTTGTTATTTTGTTAACCTAGTCAACAAACGATTCTAGCAGCAGCGACCGTTGGATTAACATCCAACGGCCGCGTTGCTTCTTCAATCTCTGATCTTCTTGCTCCAGCCACCGAAATCAGTGCTGGCTGGACCGCCTGCTACTGCCTCCCGTGGCCGGCTGTGCTGCCACCGCTGGCCATGCCATCCCTCTACTCACGCACACCTCCTGTTATTCTCCAGCGACGATAGCCTCACACCGCGGCCGAAGCAGTCAACCCTCGTACTCCCCACCGTGTGGGCATCCACTGCCGCGTCTTCCCCGGCTCCGTGATGTTCCCTTCCTAGGCCTCGCCATTGTCCACCGCCTTGGTGCTTTCGGCGCGGTGTGGTCAACGTGGTCAACGAATGACAGCCATCGGAAGACAAGTGTACGCAGTGACACTGACAGGTGGGACCCACCACCTATATCTTCGCACGCAAGGAAGTGCCTCCTTATCCTCCCTGACAGCTGGGACCCTCCCGGTCGAAGCATACGTAGCGTTGTCTGTCTGGTCGCGAACATGTACGTACATGCTGGTCGAACGGTCTCTCTGCAATGATGAACCGTGGCCAAGCAAGCAGCAGCACGTTTCGTAGTAAAGCCCCCGACGTAGCAGTTCAGGCAGTCCCGTCTAAACCGTGTATATGTACACTAAAAAAAAAGACACATCCCTGACATTTTGGGCTGAACGAATTTTTTTCTGTCATGCTTATGACACTTCTATGACGATAATTGTGACAAAAGCACGTATCATCATAGATGTGGTGGGCTCCTACTTCTATGACAAAAAAGCATGACAGAAAATGGGATTTTTGTCCTGGGCGGGCCGGGGACGCATCTGCATGACATTCTTTGGGCCGTCCATGACGGAAAAAATCGTGGTAGAAGCGAGGGCGAGGAAAATATCGGGGAGTTCCCGGTTACGGTGGGTGGTCGGGGCCGAGCGATGCACGGAGGATAGCGCGTTTCTCTCATAGACGTACGCGGGTGTGTGCGAGGCGTTGGGCTCTAACTGAACCCGAGCGATTGCACTAGCGAGGTTACTGAACCCCGATCGATCCCTTGGCTGTTAACTGAACCCGAGTGATTCCTTCGCTACTGCTGCTAGCTGAAGCCGATCGAAGCTGCCTCTTGAAGAACAGTCCCCGGTGGGGGTTGGATGAACAGTTCCCGGTGGGGTTTAGATGAACAGGATCCCGTGGTAGTAGAGGCCGTTGCCTCTGGATGAACTGGACCCCGATCGAGGAGGTGGGGGTGGATGAACAGTAGCTGGTGGAGGGACCCCGTGGAGGGCTGGTTGAACAGGACCCCGTGGAGGGCTGGATGAATAGGAGCTGGTGGAGGCTGGATGAACAGGAGCCGATGGATGAATAGTAGCTGGTGGAGGCAGGAGGAAGTCGACGGTGGATGAACAGTAGCAGGTGGAGGCTGGAGGAAGTCGACGGTGGATGAACAATAGCCTGTGGAGTCCTGTTTTGCGGTACGCCACACCCCTCCGATGAACAGGACCCCCGTTTCGACCGTAGCGCTCCAACACAAGTCCGTTTACTCCGTTTTGCGGTACGCCACACCCCTCCCAATGAACAGGACCCCCATTTCGACCGTAGCGCTCCAACACAAGTCTGTTTCCTCCGTTTTGAGGTACGCAACACCCCTCCCAATCAATAGGATGCCGTTTCGACCGTAGCCGGTCGAACAGAAGGCCGTTTCCTCCGTACTGCGGTACGCCAAACCCCTTTTCGGTTGTTCCGTCTGTGGCACCCTGGCTTAGAGAACGGATTACCAGTGTTTCCAACCAAGAGATCATGTCTTCTGGAAACACACAACAAATTGGAACAGAACATAACTGATCTTTATTGATAAGCTTCGGGTACAAGCTCATATTTTACATTGATAGCGAGGCCAAAAGCACACCTAGTGCTATAACAATATCTACATTATTTATAAGATATAGCGGGCCTCGAAACTACTAGGGAAACTCTACGGCGTAGCGAAACATAGCGGAAACTGCATCTACAGGGACACTGCTGGGACACAGCCTAGTTAGCGTAGCACGAACCATCGGGACCTCCGTCCTCGGCTTCTCCTTCATCTGGCATGATATGCCAGGTGAGTACTTTGAATGTACTCGCAAGCTCACGACAACCAAGTAATGCATCAAACAATAGCATGGCAATCAACATGTTAAATTCTTAAGTGATTCACTTACTGTCACCGGTTATCAACTTACTCTCTTCTGGGTTGTCCCACAACCCCCGAAATACTCATAACTCATTGAGTACTTCCGATCATACGACGAGTTTTTCCATCATTATTATAACTGTTATGGTTGACCACCTAGTGAGGCCTGGACGGACTATACAATACCTTGGATGCGGCTATTCGAATAGATTTTACAATCTGCAGTGGTTGCACACTTTACCCACAACATGGAGCACCTGACCTCGTGATCCCATTCGGGTGGACCAGTGTTGCTCCAACGAAACCCGCCTGACCCGTGACTCTCCCATTGTACCACCGACATTCATCCTCCCCCGGAGTCCTGCCCTGGGTGGCCCCTGTGTCACCTGCCACCGTTGTGGCCAAACTAAACTGTCCCAAACTAGGACGCCTGCACAATACTCAACTGGGCTCACAGGGTTATCGCCGTCTACCTGATCAGGGTAGCACGCACGCATAACCCTCCCTATCTGGAGGTACCGGTGAAAGAGCACGGAGCCAGACGAAGTCAATGCCGTCCCATACCGGCAAATGTGGTTGCACGGAAAAGCCCGGACAGGTGACTCTAGATCAACCGACTAAGTTTCATTTAGCAAGCATAGTGGTTTATCATAATAACTTATGATGACAACAACTAGGCATTAAATTAATTTACTATGAATTATTATATAGCAAGAAAATGGAAGTAATTCATTTAAATATGCAATGCTATTGAAATGCTTCATGAAATGGGTGTCCTGGCTTGCCTTGCTCTGTTGGGTTGCCCAAAAACTCCTGGTCTTCAAAAGCACCAAAGTTTCCTTCTGAAAATATTTTGAAACAACAATTTAAAATGTCTCTTATCACTGTTTTGACCACCAAAAATTCTGTGAGTAGGGGAAAAAACCAAATTTGACCAGAAATTAGAGGAGCTCAAGACAAACCCAATGGAAAAAGAATCAACTGATTTGGACTTATAGATAAAAAGTTATTAAGGGTCAAAGTTCCTGGTCAACTCTGGAATTTAAATAAAAATCAGAAAACCTCCCAACCGGCCACGTCGATGGCATAATATCCGAAGGCGCCTCCACTAAAAAACGGTTCGGGCGTGGTCGGGTCGATGACAGGTGGGGTCCCTGGCGATTTCAAAGAAAGGGAGGAGGGAAACAGAGGTGAGGCGGCTCACTGGCGGCGCTCACCGGCGATAGGGACGGCGGCGGAGTCGGGCGACTGCGGGGATGGGTTGAGCGTGCGACGCTGGTCCTCCCTATACCAGCAGCTCCTCTGGGGATGGCCTAACGGCGTCGCCCCCTTCCTCTCTGGTGGCGGCGTCATTCGGGGCTTGTCGGCGTCGGCGATTCCAGCAAGGATTGGGCTGGGCAAGGGGTCAAGGAGGACCAGGGAAGCTCACTGATCTCGTGGGTGAGGTCGGGCAAGGCTGGGATGGGGTGGAGGGTGCTGGTGGCAGAGCTCCTCTGGGCGGCAGAACTCCGGCGATGTGCTAGGCCAGAGGGCCTCTCGACCGTGGCTCGGCACTCTGGGGGTCGATTTGTGGCGGAGGGAGTGGGGTGAGGATCTCGGAGGGGCTGGGCATGGATTTTTATAGCCGGAGTCGAGCTCGGGCGAGCTCTCTGGAAGAGGCGGGTCTCGGGCCACGTCGCCGGTGCGAGGATGCCATGCCGGCTGGCCGGTTGCGGGCGATGGGATAGGAGAGGGTAGGCACAGTTAATGCATGCAGTGGCCGCACGCGGAGGAAGACGACGGCCGCAGAGCCACTGTGCCCGCACGGGCGGCACATTGCCCCTGTGCGTGGTGGCCACCGGGGACGATTCTGGCGAGGAGATGGATCCAGAACGGCCAGGTGGGAGGAGGGGAAGACATCGGCATGCTAGGACAAGGCGAGGCCATGCGGGGTAGCATGGACGCGTCACTTCAGACACGGGCGCGGTGCAGAGTGCGTGCATTGGCATGCCAATGCCGTGCTCACCACGGGCAGTGGTGTCTAGAGGCCTCCCCTGTCCAGCGCACCATGTCCAGAGTGTTCTCCCTTGGTCATTTAGTCCCTCCCTGCCTCTGTTTTGTCTAGGTTCATCCTGACATGAAGTGTAGCTTCAGCTACAGTTTCTGACAGAAACTTAGAGAGAGATCTAGAGGAGAGGTGAGCTGGAGATGAAGCCAGTGGAAATGTCTGGAGTGGTTTAGATTGGGAGGACTACAAAGTAACCAATTTTGAAGTTGTTTGGAAAAGTTTTGAATGGGGTTCATGTGTAAACTGCCATACTGGTCCAGAAACTGGATCAGCTTGGTTCACTCACATGGTAGATCTTCTGAAGATGATTTTTGGCATCAGGGAGTCATTTGATGTGTGGAAGATGTCATAAAATTTTCATGGCCATTGGATGCCTCTAGCTAGCACTTCCTTCATGGAGGTCCCAAAAGTGCAGCAACTTGGCATAGCCTTGTTGCTAAAAAGTTGTTTTGGCCAAAGTGATATTTTTGGATATTGTGGCTAGATAGGTCCCCTAATATCTCAGGGAATTATTTGGGAACCTTCTGAGCTAGGAAAGTAGAGGTTGCTTCACAATTGACCGATTCTGACCAGAAAGAAAATAATTATTCTGGCCAAAATTTTGTACTGGACTATGGAATGTTTTGGAAGATTATGAGATTTTATGATGATAAGAAGGTGTGGCATGAGTTTGGGATTCTTCTGATCATCAGAACTATAGGTTGCTTCACAACCCATAGTGATGACATAGTTTCCCAAAGGAAGAAAATAAATTATTGGAAAAGATTAAAATTGAAGTTGAATCCAAGAGATGTGTGGCAAAGTTTTGGCAAGGTGGTGAGGGCTTTAGGTCACTTGGGAAAAGGGTCAAGATTCATAAGTCCAAAGTCAACTGAAAAACCCACTAAAATGCAAATAAAACCAAAGAGATTTTGAAAAGAAAAAGTTGCCAAAAACCAGGGTGTCACAAACCTACCCCCCTTAGGATGAATCTCATCCTCAAGATTCTGTTACTCAGGGAGCAAGTACGGGTATGCGGATCTTAGAAAATCCTCTCTTTCCCAGGTAGCCTCTTCCTCAGTATGATGATCCCACAATACCTTGTAAAACCTGATCACTTTACTCCTGGTAGTTCTTTCCATCTCATGCAAGATTCTGACAGGTTTCTCTTCGTAGGTCAGATCTTTAGCCAGTTCTAGCTCACCCATATCTGCTTGCTTGATCGGTGGTGCAATGCACTTTCTTAACTGTGATATGTGGAAAACATCGTGAACGTCAGACAACTTCGGTGATAGTTCCAACTGGTATGCTACCCTGCCTTTCCTAGCAATTACTGGAAAGGGACCGATGTATCTTGGTGCAAGTTTTCCCCTGGTATGAAACCTCTTCACTCCCTTCATGGGGGTTACTCGAAGGTAAGCATATTCTCCGGGCTCAAAAGTCACTTCTCAGTGCTTTGGGTCGTAATAACTCTTTTGACGAGACTTGGCTTCCCGAAGACGCTCCTGAATATCCTTGACTTGTCTCTCAGCCTCGAGCATCATGTCCGTGCTAAAGATACGACTATCTCATGTCTGGGACCAGTTTAGTGGGGTGCGGCACTTCCGCCCATACAATGCTTCAAAAGGTGACATCTTAAGACTTGACTGATAGCTGTTGTTATAGGAAAATTCCGCATAGGGTAGGCTATCTTCCCATTTGGGTCCATAAGTGAGAGCACAGGACCGAAGCATATCCTCTAGTATCTGGTTTACTCGTTCAGTGTGTCCGTCTGTCTGCAGATGGTACGCCGTGCTATTCTTTAGCATGGTTCCCAAGGCTTGATGCAATCGCAGCCAGAACGCCGAGGTGAATAAGGAGCCCCTATCCGAGGTGATGGACTTAGGTACTCCATGAAGACTGACTATCTGGGACATGTAGAGTTGCGCAAGCTCATTTGCGTTAAAAGTGGTCTTTACCGGAATAAAGTGAGCCACTTTTGTGAGTATATCCACGATGACCAAGATAGCATCATGACCTCTTGTTGACTTGGGCAGTCCAACAATGAAGTCCATACATATATCATCCCATTTCCACTGGGGAACTGGTAAAGGTTGCAGTATCCCAGCGGGTTTCTGGTGTTCAGCCTTGACTTTGTTGCAGATGTCACAGCAGGCGACATAGTATGCTATATCCCTTCGCATTCCTGGCCACCAAAAGGTTTCTCCCAGGTCCTGATACATCTTTGTGCCTCCCGGGTGGATAGAGTACACGGAATCATGAGCTTCTCTGAGTATTTGCTGTCTCAGATTGTTCTGATCGGGCACGCATATCCGTTTCTCAAACCATAAGGTGCCTTGGTCATGCACACGGAAAGACTTGGCCTTCCCTTGCTGAATCAGCTCCTTGATCTCTTTTATTCCTTCATCTGGTTCTTGAGCCTTTTTAATTTCTTTTATAAGTGTTGGAGTAATTTCCAAGGTATCCGGGTTAATTGGGCTGCATAGCACCATATTGAGTTTGGCAAACTCTTCTCGTCTGGCTAGATACCCGCGATTAGTGTATTCACGGTGCCTTGTTTTCTGCTAAGAGCATCAGCGACCACATTAGCCTTTCTCGGGTGATAATTTATTCCAAGGTCATAATCCTTGACCAGTTCTAGCCATCTTCGCTGTCTGAGATTCAGGTCAGGCTGAGTGCAAAATATATTTGAGACTCTTATGGTCTGTGTATGTCGGTGCAACAGACCCTGGGTCCATTGCACAGACTGTGCACAGGCCAGAGACAAGATTACAAGACCAAGATCAGACCAAGCAAGGAGGATCAATTCCTTTGAAGGATCCAAGTGCAAGTCAAGAAGGCCAGGGTGAGCCAGAGGAACAAGGCATCGCTAAGGGAAGGGCCTACCTTGTCGGGCAGGCGAGCCTGGCAGGGATGGGTTTTGCCCCGAAAGCAAGCTCACAGATCGTCCCGGCAGACCTGCCGGGGCTGGCGGAGGCAAGCCACTCCACCGCTCCACCTCACAAGTGACGCAAGTCAGTAATCAAAGCGGTGTCGAGCTCCAAGGTGAATAAGTGGCTGCTTTCTGCCACATGGCAGCCACTTCCTATAGCAAACACCTCCATATGACATCCGTCCTGAGACGTGTCAAGCAAGCAGGCGCAAAGCTGGCAAAACAGCCCGGCAGGGCCTGCCGGGCGAGCTGTGATGTGACACTGAGCGGCGCATTTAGTGCGCTCTGTCAGCCTGCAGAGTTAGATATGATAGCACTGTTAGCTATCTAATCAGTACGCAAAGACTGATTTGCCACTGTGGTGACCCCTTAATCTATAAAAGGAGGCCCATGGCTACCGTAGAAAGGGTTGGACCCTCGCAGATCCATACGCGCGTAGCCACTCTCGCCCCAAGAGTGACCTTGCCGGGCGAGTGTGCTACGTTCACCACCATCAATCCGCCAAAGCAGGAGTAGGGTTTTACGCCTCACGACGGCCCGAACCTGGGTAAAGACTGCCCGTGTGATCTCTGTCGTGTTGCGCGACGCTTCTCCGCTCTTTGTGCAACGTGCCCATCCCCTCGCCGAACCAAAAGGGGCTGATGGCCCCATAGGTGGCCGTGGTTTCCCACGACATCTTTGGCGCGCCAGGTAGGGAGATCGCTTGCGCGAAACCGAGAGCGTACGCTGCGCGTCATCTTCATCGACATTTTCATCGTCGACGGCGTCATCGACTATGGCGCCCAAGAGGAAGCCCGGAGCTTCCAATCACCCATCCACCTCGAAGGCTCCGCCGCCCGCGACCGCTGACGTCGCGGGGAATGCGGGGGCTCACGAGGGTGTGGATGCTGCGGGGGATGTGGTCGGCGCAGGCGGCGCCGTCACAACCTCCCCCACAGTCGAAGCAGGAACGGGAGGTACCGGGGAAGGATAGCATCAGCAACATCCCGACGGCCATGCTCCATGAGGTACAGATGGAGGGATCGTTCCGCCTGAACCCCTTCTCCCCGCTAACAGCACAGCCGTAGTGATGATGCTCTCTCTGGGGCGAATCACAACCCTTCGGCCGCCCTCGCTGCGGGCGCGACCGCAGGGCACGCGCCACCCCCGGGGTGGGCTGACCCAGCTACTGTGCCCAACGGAGCCGCTGGCCCTCAGGCGCCTCCGCCGCGTCACCATGCCATCCAAACGGCTAGTTCACAGTAGCAAGGGCATGGCGCAGTCGCCACCGGCAACATCAGGAGCCGAGTGACGCTACGATCTACATCGTCATCACCTATGCCAAGCACTGCCTCAGAGGCCATGGCGCGAGCCCAACTGCTGTTGAGATTTCCACCGGCTGCAGACCAGATGGATGAGTGGCGAGACACCATCCAAAGTTTGATTGGTTTTGCCGAGGCGGAAGGATCACAGCGGGCCGGACCGCCACGGCCTTCCCAGGTAGCAACGATGGCTCGTGCGGCTGGTCGCGCGGGAGGGGCGACCCTCATGGTGCAATCTCCACCACGGCATGCTGCCTGGGAGCCGCAAGACCAAGCGCCTGATGACGTCTCGATGGCCTCGTCAGATCCTGGAGCACGTCAAGGCCGACAGCGTGCCCCGGAGGGCAGGCGAAGGGAAGGCGCGCTCTTCATCGACGAGCGGCGCCGCGACAACCCCCGCTGGTCCAATGGGTGCGACGGCCCCGACGTCGATGAGCCCGCGCTCGGAGATGGCGGGTGCCTACCTTTCGAGGTTGGGTGCCCTGCCTTCACCCGTGAGCTGCGGCAAGTCCGTTGGCCGTCCACTCGCACGTTCAAGCCAGAGATACGCGAGAAGTATGATGGGAGACTAAACCCGGTAGAGTTCTTGAGCATCTACACCATCGCTGTTCAAGCTGCCGGGGGAAGAGATAAGAAGGTGTTCGCCAACTACTTCCCTTTGGCCCTCAAGTCAAATGTGAGGTCTTGGCTGATGCACCTGCCAGAGAACTCCATTTCGACTTGGGCTGACCTGTGCCATGAGTTCATTGGTGCCTTCACAGGCGGCCATCAAGACCCAGGGCGGCCCAACGACTTGCAGCTTCTCCGGCAGAAAGAAGGAGAAACTCTGCGGAAGTACTTGCAGAGATTCAGTCGAGTCCACAGAAATATCCCAGATATCCACCCAGCTGCCGTGATAGCTGCCTTCCAATCCAACGTGCGCAACCGCAGGATACATTCCAAGATGAACGTTCGGTTGCCCAAGACTGTGAAGGAGCTCTACACTTTGGTGGACAAGTGTGCTCGGGTGGAGGAGGGGAGGAAACTTCCTGGAGAGGAAGATTGCGTCGACATCGACTCAGAAGATGACGACGAAACCATCAGTAAGAAGAAGAAGAACAAGAAGCACAACAAGAAGCGCAAGGATAAGACAGTGATGGCTGTTGAGGGGTCAGGCACACCTAGTACCGGCAAGAAGGCCAAGGTTGAAGCCCCCGGCAAGGAGGCTACCGCATGCGCTGACTGCCGAGAGGCGGCGGCTGCCGAGAAAGCTGGGAAAGGTGATGGGCCGTACTGTAAGATTCATCGGACCAAGGGCCATGATCTCCAGGAGTGTTATCAAGTTGAGCAGCTCGTCAAGAGACAGAAGGCTGAGTATGAGAAGCGTGATAAGGAAAAAGGTCAGAATGGCGCTGGTGGGAAGGGCCGGGGTGGTGAAGCAAATCGCCCCGGCAAGGCTCCTCGGAACCAAGGGAAACCCGCCAAGGGCCGACAGAAGGAGGATTGCAGTAATGAGAGTGATGGAGGGAATGAAGAGGAAATCAGCGAGCAGGAATTCCAGAAGGCCACTGACGCCCTGTGCATTGACGGGGGTGCATCTTTGCACTCCTCTCACCGCCAACATAAACAGTGGGCGCGTGAAGTCAATGCCATGGAGCCAGCGGCAAATTCTCAGAAGCCGCTCAAGTGGTCACGCACGCCCATCATCTTTGATGAAGATGACCACCCCGACCGCATTACTGCGGTAGGGTGCTTGCCGTTGTTGGTCTCACCAACAATTCGCAACCTCATGGTCACAAAGATGCTGGTTGACGGCGGGGCCAGGTTGAATCTGATTTCCCCAAAGGTTATCAGCAAACTCCAGATAGCAGAGGAAGAACTTAAGGCCACAGGCATGTTTCAAGGAGTCAATCACAGCAGGAGCCGTCCTAAGGGAAAGGTTACGTTGCCAGTGAAATTTGGAGGGGAGTTGAACTATAGGACTGAGAAAGTTTTGTTTGATGTGGTTGACCTCCCTCTGTCGTACAACGGGATCCTTGGGCGCCCGGCCCTGGCCAAATTCATGGCAGCATCCCACTATGCCTACAACACCTTGAAGATGCCAGGGCTGATGGGCGTCATTTCCGTTCCGTCGGACAAGAAAGACGCAATTATTTGCGTGGATAAGATGTACCGGGACACCGTCGCGGCAGAGGTCGCGGAAGCCACAGTTCCCGCCAAGGAAAAGCATAGCAGAGGCACTGGCAAGGAATCCAGGAAGCGTACCTCTGTGGAATGTGTCGCGCCCGTTGACGACACGCCAGGGAGTTCCAACAGCAAGAGATCCAAGGCTACTCCACCCCAAGTGAAAAAGGTCGCAGCAGGGCTGGCTAGTGCTGATGGTACTTTCACTATTAGTGCCACCCTTGATGAAAAATAGGAAAGCGCGCTCGTTGCCTTCCTGCGGGCGAATATCGATGTGTTTGCCTGGTAACCATCTGATATCCTCGGTGTTCCTAGGGAGGTAATCGAGCACCACCTTGCTGTCTGCCCACATGCCCGGCCCGTCAAGTAGAAGGTTCGGAAGCAGGCCTTGGAACGGCAGCAGTTCATTGCCGAGGAAATCAAGAAACTTGAAGCAGCTGGTTTGGTCAGAGGAGTACTACATCCAACATGGTTAGCAAACCCAGTGGTTGTGCGCAAGGCTAATGGAAAATGGAGGCTTTGCATAGATTTTACGGATCTGAACAAGGCATGCCCAAAGGACCCATTTCCCTTGCCGCGCATCGACCAGATCATGGATTCTACTTCAGGATGTGAGTTGCTCTCTTTTCTGAATGCATACTCTGGATAGCATCAAATTTGTCCAAGGAAGACGAAGAAAAAACCTCATTCATCGCCCCATGCGGCACGTATTGCTTTGTGCGCATGCCTTTCGGGTTGAAGAGTGCCGGGTACACTTTTGCAAGACCTGTCCAGATTGGCTTTGATCCACAGTTGCATAGGAACATTGAAGCCTATATGGATGATAATGTGGTCAAGAGCAAGGACAGATCAACCCTCATCCAGGATTTAGAAGAGACATTTGCTAATCTGCGCAAGATCAACTTGAAATTGAATCCGGAGAAGTGCGTGTTTGGCGTTCCCTCCGGCAAGCTACTTGGGTTCTTTGTGTCCGACCATGGGATAGAGGCCAACCCCGATAATATCAAGGCTATTGAGCAGATACAGGCACCCAAGGCAGTTAAGGATGTGAGGCGTTTGATAGGATGTGTTGCCGCACTTAGCAGATTCATCTCCAAGTCTGCCGAGCGCGCCTTGCCGTTCTTGAAGATTTTGAAGAGAGCATGACCCATGAAGTGGACCCCGGAAGCAGATGCAGCATTGCAGGATTTGAAGGCCTACTTATCTTCTGTGCCTACTTTGGTCGCACCCAAACCACAAGAGCCGTTACTGCTATATCTGGCAGCAACTAATCAAGTGGTTAGTGCAGCCCTAGTAGCGTAGCGAGAAGTGGAAGAAGCAGCCACCTCAGCAAGTGTCCCGCCCGGGGAAGAGGAAGAGAGCGGCCCGGCAAGGCCAGATACGGATCAGGACAAAGAAGAGCACGGCAGCGGAAGCAACCCCAAGGACACGGCAAGGAAGAAGGTGGTGCAGCGCCCAATATACTTCGTCAGCTCCCTGTTGCAGGGGGCTAGATCCGGGTATTCTGGCATGCAAAAGTTGATCTTTGGCCTTGTCATGGCCTCAAGGAAACTGCACCACTACTTCCAAGCCCATGAGATCACAGTTGTCACCCGCTTCCCGTTGCAAAGGATACTTCGAAACCCAGAGGCCACCGACAGGATAGTGGAGTGGGCATTGGAGTTATCCAGCTTTGGCCTGAAGTTTGAAAGCACATCAACAATCCAGAGCAGGGCGTTGGCAGAGTTTATTGCAGAATGGACGCGAACCCCTGATGAAGAAGTACATGAAACAGTTATCCCCGGCAAGGAAGCGCCCTAAGAATGGATCATGTATTTCAATGGTGCCTTCTCCCTACAAGATGCAGGGGCTGGCGTGCTTCTCGTGGCTCCCACTGGAGAGCACCTGAGGTACGTCGCCCAGATGCACTTTCCCCGGGAGGAGGCAACCAACAATACAACAGAATATGAAGGGCTTCTTGCCGGGTTAAGAATTGCCACATAATTGGGAATCAAGAAGCTGATCATTCGAGGAGATTCACAACTAGTGGTGAGACAAGTCAACAAGGATTACCAAAGCCCATTGATGGAGGCATACGTCGAGGAAGTGAGAAGATTGGAGGAGTGCTTTGACGGGTTGCAAACAGAGCACGTACCCCATGCGGAAAACAACATTTCTGATTACCTGTCAAAGTGCGCTGCGCAGAAGCTTCCCGTGGAACCAGGGACTTTTGTTCTCCATCTTACTCAGCCCTCCGTATCCCCGACAACAATGGCCCGAAAGAGGAGGAAATTGGACTCCGGTAAGCCTCTCCCGGTAGAGCCTTTCGGGGCTCCTGGCAGGGACCCTGCCGGAAACAACTCCCCTTCGCTTGCCGGGCTGCACCCTCCTGCTGGGCCACTGGTCCCCGCAGTCAAGGGATGCGCCCCCACGAATGAGGAGGTGCCGCTAGTCCTCGTTGCCGAGCCTCAGGCTCCAACTTGGGCAAGGCACATAGTCCATTTCCTCCAAACTGGAGAACTTCCCAAAGAGCAAGAAGAAGCTGAAAGAGTAGCCTGGAGGGCCAGTATGTATCAGTTTTTCGATGACACACTATACAGAAGAAGGCCCAACGGTGTGAAATTGAAGTGCATTTGCCGAGAAGGAGGAAAGGAACTGCTGGCAGAGATACACAAAGGCATGTGCGGTTCCCACATTGGATCAAGGGCTTTTGTTGGGAAAACATTCCGGTAAGGATTCTATTGGCCCACAACCCTCCAAGATGCGGTTGAGCTCATCATCAAGTGTGAAGCCTGTCAGTTCCATTCCAAAAATATCCATCTGCCTGCCCAAGCACTCCAGACAATCCCTTTGTCATGGCCGTTTTCAGTCTGGGGGTTCGATATCCTCGGCCCTTTCCCCCGAGCTGCCGGGGGCTTTGAATTCTTGTTCGTTGCAATCAACAAGTTTACAAAGTGGCCGGAAGTAGATGCCGTGAGAAAGGTGACTGCTCAGTCAGCTATCATGTTCTTGAAAGGATTGGTGTGCCACTTTGGGGTCCCTGCCCGGATCATCACCGACAACGGCACCCAGTTCACGAGCCGCGCCTTCATGCAATATGTTCATGACCTCGGAAGCAAGATCTCATTTGCATCTGTCGCACATCCTAGAAGCAATGGACAAGCTGAGAGGGCGAACGCTGAAGTGCTGCGAGGACTCAAGACGAGAACGTTTGATAAGCTGCGGAAGCATGGCAAGCAATGGATCAATGAGCTGCCGGTGGTTCTTTGGTCCCTCAGAACGACACCAAACCGAGCTACCGGGCAGACTCCCTTCTCCATAGTCTATGGGGCAGAAGCAGTTATCCCCACGGAACTCATTTACGGTCAACTCGAGTGCTTGCCTACAATGAAGTAGCGCAGGAACAGCACATGCGTGACGACACCGTGCTTCTCGAGGAGAACCGTCTCCGGGCTGCTACGCATGCTGCACGCTATCAGCAAGCCCTACGTCGCTATCATAGCCGCAGGGTTCATGCTCGGTGTTTTGAGGAAGGCGACCTTGTCCTTAGGCGCGTTCAGTCTGCCAAGGGTACAAACAAGTTGTCACCGAAGTGGGAAGGCCCTTACCGGGTAGTACGAGTCACCAGACCTGGCGCAGTCCGTTTGGAGACCGGAGATGGCATTCAATTGCAAAACTCATGGAATATTGAGCATCTCCGCAAGTTCTACCCGTAAGGCGCGGCTGTCGGGCCCTGCCCGGCAACCACCCTTTTGTACAGGCCTTGCCTCAGCTGCATGTATCCCCTTGTACATAGCCAGGCGCAGACCCTAAGCAACAGAGAAATAAATGAAGCGCTGGGGCCCCCCGACAAGTTGCATGCATGCATAAGCATTTCATAAGCATTGCATGATTCATGTAGATAGGTTGCATGATCATGTAGGTAGATTGCATCTAGCATCATCTTCATTTGCATAGATTGCAGGCTCCTGCCGTGGACTTAGTCCTAGGAAGAGGATGCGAAGACAAGCCAATACTGCGATCTTCGGCAAGCCGAACAAATAAGTTCCATCTCTTATCCATGCATGTTCTGTGAGTAGAACTTGTGCATACGAAAACCTCGCTGCCTCGGAAACAAAGGTGCTCCCATCTACTGGCACGAACACTGCTTCGGTCAGGATGGTCATAGTGGCCTTTGGCTGAAAGGGGTTGACGGGGGGCTGGTCTCTCCCAATGGGTTCTGCGCCCGGCAGGCTCAGCCTCATGACAAAAGTCCTATGGGGTGCCGGCAAGGTGGCTTACCGGGATCTACTTGTTTACATGAAAGTATGGAGGTGTTTCACCTCTGCATGGATATCATACATGCACAAGTGCCCGGCAAAGCTTATCTTTTTCATTAATATGCTGATCAACAAGTAGACATCTCACGGAACATAAACATGGATACAAGAGGTTACATTATTTGAACTAAAATTTGGCAAGTGCCTGCAGATTTAAGACTAAAAAAAGATAAGTGCCCAGTAATGCCTTTTCTTGTCCCTCTCCTCCTAGGCACGGTGGTAGAAGGCGACAAATGGCAAAAGGAGTGCCTGGGCAGAAGCCCAGCCTAACCCTGTCAGGCTCCAGGAGAGGATGCCTGGTGGGGGCGGGAAGGCGTGGACGAAGACGTCGATGGAGAGCATGGCGGAGGCGACCCGACGACCGCCACCACCAAGGCTAGCAGGGCACGGCAGGGCTAACGGAGCTGCAGCCCGAGAGGAAGCCTGCCGGGGTCCAGCTAAAGGACTGCTGGAGGAGCTAGGGGGCACCATCACCACCTCTGCATCCAACTTCCCCGCAAATCACCTTGCCGGGGAGAAATCACAGATGCAGATGATGGTGCTGCCGCCTGATGAAGATGGTGCAGGCGATGTTCAGCCGGAGACGGAGTCGTCGCCCTCCCGGTCGCTGCCGTCGTCATCGCCATCAGTCTCCTCCTCGTCGCTTTCGCTCGAGGAGGAGCTTTCGTTGTCGGTCGAGCTCTGCGCACAGCACCCTAAGCGAGCTCCCGAGCGCCCAAAGACCTTGACGGAAAGCAGGCCGCTCTCCATTAATTTAAACTGGAGAACGTGCCCCTCTGACAAGCTATGTGCTCAAGCAAAGGTCTTCCAGCTGCGGTGGAGGTACATAACATGAGGAGCAGGGAAGTCAACATCCACCGGCATGCCGCCATTCCCACAGCCCCTCATGTGCAACCTCAGCGCACGAGGCTGTTTGAGCTCCATCATCCTTGCAAATGGAGTAGGGAGGCGGAGGCGGCCACGCGGAGGCTTGTACAGCCTGATGATGAACTCCAAGGGTTGATCTCCGACGTGGCCTTCCATCGGGGGAGGAGCGTCCGATGCGGGCGCAATTGAGGCGCCGCCCCGGCCTCCTCGGCCGCGCACACCACGACGACCTAGACCACGCCCCCTTCTGCCTCCTCTCACAGCGGGTTCCGCCCCCACATCATCGAGAGGAGGGGGGAGACGCTGTCGAGCAGAAGTTCTCGTTGCCACCACCGGAGTACTACCACGCCCTCGCCCCCTCACCATGGCAAGCAAGAGAAGCTTTGAAGAATGGGAGAAGGAAGGTGTGTGAGCAGACACACTACTCCTGCCCCCTTTTATAGAAGAACGAGGTAGGGGGCTAGCCTCTCATTCAGCAGGCGACCGCCTTGCTCCTCCAATGCGGTTCCCCTTGTGCCTCCAACGGCTCGGGGAATCAGAGCCGCCCCTCTACACCACTCGGCGATGCCTGGCTTTCTGCCATGGCGCCCGTTCCCGCGCCCTCCGCCTCCACCACCTACCCTGCGCAATGCATGCGGTACACATGGCGGAGGCGCTTCGGGACAGGAGGCAAGTGGGATGGCAGTTTCCTACCCCGTGATCATGGGGCGTGGGCCGCCCACAGATCGTGGTTCAGTTTCTCCCCTAAGCATTGCACGGCGCGCGGGAAAACCGGAAACTGACCCGAGCTCAGGTTAATGAAGAAGCAAAGAAGATATCAAGGGGTGGAGCCGCCCTTACATTTCTGCCTGTGCACTAGTTAGGGCCTACCCCGACGACGCCCACGGCGCGTCCGTGCCAGGCCCGGGGGCTCCTGTCGGTGCAACAAACCCTGGGTCCATTACACGGACTGTGCACAAGCCAGAGACAAGATTACAAGACCAAGATCAGACCAAGCAAGGAGGATCAATTCCTTTGAAGGATCCAAGTGCAAGTCAAGAAGGCCAAGGTGAGCCAGAGGAACAAGGCATCGCTAAGGGAAGGGCCTACCTTGTCGGGCAGGCGAGCCTGGCAGGGTTGGGTTTTGCCCCGGAAGCAAGCTCCCAGATCGTCCCGGCAAGCCTGCCGGGGCTGGCGGAGGCAAGCCACTCCACCGCTACACCTCACAAGCGACGCAAGTCAGTAATCAAAGCGGTGTCGAGCTCCAAGGTGACTAAGTGGCTGCTTTCTGCCACATGGCAGCCACTTCCTACAGAAAACACCTCCATATGGCACCCGTCCTGAGACGTGTCAAGAAAGCAGGCGCAAAGCTGGCAAAACAGCTCGGCAGGGCCTGCCGGGCGAGCTGTGATATGACACTGAGCGGCGCATTTAATGCGCTCTGTCAGCCTGCAGAGTTAGATATGATAGCACTGTTAGCTATCTAATCAGTACGCAAAGACTGATTTGCCACTGTGGTGACCCCTTAATCTATAAAAGGAGGCCCATGGCTACCGTAGAAAGGGTTGGACCCTCACAGATCCATACGCGCATAGCCACTCTCGCCCCCAGAGTGACCTTGCCGGGCGAGTGTGCTACGTTCACCACCATTATCCACCATCAATCCGCCAAAGCAGGAGTAGGGTTTTATGCCTCAAGGCAGCCCAAACCTGGGTAAAGGCTGCCCGTGTGATCTCTGCCGTGCTGCATGATGCTTCTCCGCTCTTTGTGCAACGTGCCCATCCCCCCGCTGAACCAAAAGGGGCTGATGGCCCCATAGGTGGCCGTGGTTTCCCACGACAGTGTATATTTCACATCGTGGCCCAATGAGGTAATGCCTCCAAATCTTTAAGGCATGAACCACGGCTGCTAATTCCAAATCATGCGTGGGATAGTTTTCTTCTTGAGGTCATAGCTATCTGGATGCATATGCTACAACCTTCCCTTCTTGCATCAATACACAGCCGATTCCACGCCTGGAAGCATCGTAGTATATATCAAAACTCTTGTGAATGTCTGGAAGGACTAAGACAGGGGCCGTAGTTAGCCTTGTCTTTAGCTCTATAAAGCTGCTATCGTACTCTGCCGTCCAGACAAACCTTTGATTTTTCTTCAGCAATTCTGTTAGTCGTTTGGCTATTTTAGAGAAGCCTTCTATGAAACGACGGTAATAGCCTGCCAATCCCAGAAAGCTACGGACTTCGGTCACCGAAGCTGGTGTCTTCCAGTCCAGAACTGCAGTTACTTTGCTGGGATCGACACCTACTCCTTGTTCTGACAGAATGTGTCCCAGAAATCCCACCTCTTTTAACCAAAATTCACACTTACTGAACTTGGCATACATACGATGGGTCCTTAATCCTTCCAAGACAGCACGGAGATGTTGTTTGTGTTCTTCTTCATCTTTGGAGTATATTAGGATGTCATCGATGAGCACTACTACGAACTTGTCTAGGAACTCCATGAAGACCTTGTTCATCAAAGTCTGGAAGTCAGGAAAGTCCAGCATACAGAGCGGATAACGGAGGGCATGATTCAGTCCTCCTAGGAATCGGTCTATCTTCCTTTCTTCAGTGGACACATCATGGGCAGAGTACCGTGCCAGATTGTTAAACTTGTTCAGATACTCCCTCACGGACATATTTCCTTGCGTAAGAGCAAGAAATTCCCTTTGCTTCACCTTCATTATGCCAGCAGGGATATGATACTTGCGAAATAACTCCTTGAACTTCTCCCAGGGAATATCTTCTCCGGAAGGCCACATTATCTTTGCATTGTCCCACCCTATAGCTGCTGGCCCTTCTAGGTAGTGAGTGATAAAAGGAACCTTATCTGACTCCTCACAGCGAGCTATTTCCAGCTTCTTTTCCATGGTTCTCAGCCAATCATCAGCTTCCATAGGGTCCACAGCTTGACAAAAACTGGGTGGGTTGGTGTGCTGAAAGTCAAACAACCTAGAGTGTGTCCCATTATTGTTATTCTGGCCCACCATAGTCTGCATGCTTTTTACAAACTCCATGAGATCCTGATTTCTTTTTTCTTCAAACATCCTCATGATCTGATCAGTGGTCGATGCCTGAGGCGGTGGAGGTGGTAGATCTTCTGGTGGCTGTCCTGCCTATCTAGCGGATCGACAAACAGGAGTTCCATCGCCGCCTTCGCTACTACCTCTCTTCATCCTAAATTTGTTCCCATTGCAAAATACCGAATCGATGAGCAACATCCATAAGGGAAGCATAGTAATATGACACCAAAAGAAAATTCACGAAAAAGGGCGAATAAAGAGGGCAACATAATTATACAAGATAACCCAACATCATACATGGCAAGCTAGTAGGGGGATATCATGGCTAAACTGCTCATACGGCAGTTGCCATATGCAAAGATGCATGCACTACAACTCAAGCCTCCACTCTAGTGGCGCGGGTGGCACGAACACTACCAGATTGAAGACTCCTCGTCATCTGATCCTGAGTCGGAATCGGAACTGATGATGTGGATCACATCCTCCGGATCAAAGGAAACACGACGACGCTGCTGCTGAGATGGTTCTCCTTCTGAGGAAGAAGGAGCACGACGCCTCAGCATCGAAGCAGCTGGAGTGGCTAGGAGTGAGGCCCACTCTGCCGGGGTCTCACGTCGGCCACCAGACGAAAAGCCTGGTGGTGCAGTGGAGCTAGAAGGAGTATCAAGCGTACGTGGAGGTGGAACTGGCAGGGGATACATAGGTGGAAAGGCAGGATGAGGTGAAGATGGTACTGTAGTCGTGGCTGCAAGTGCCTCCTAGACATGAGACAGCTCCTCAGCCAAGGAGATGATCATACGATAACTGTCGTTCAGATAACGAGATAGAACACCAGTCGCACGATCACTCGCCGGGTCAACTGGCGTGAAAATGACTCGCCCTGTCGTAAGCGACAGGGTGGGGTAGTGAAAGAAACATGGATGAGTTTGCATCTCGACCTCGTGGAAGTGCAAGTTAGTGAGAGCCTCCATCATAGTGAACTGGATCGCCAGCTCTGGAGTAGAAGCTGTCCCACCCTTCGAGGAGCGAGAGTAGCTACCAATATCCAAGCTCGCGGCCAGAAAAGCCTCCGCGTGATACTCATACACTGACTTGGCAAGCTGCTCCCGAAACACCTGGTATACTGGGTCTTCGCCGTTGGGATACAGCCGAAGCCAGACGTTACGGAGCAGTACTGGAAAAGTGAACGGTGCTGGCTCATGATGGTAGTGGTACGGAACTGGTGCCATCTACACTCACAATGCCAACGGTTAGTAAAACAATGAATCATGATGCATGCCATGCAACAATCAAATGTAGCAAGCAAGGTGCACACTCAAAGCCCTACACTAACCGTGGTTCTAGCGCAGGTTAACTAGGGTGTCCTACAGTCAGCACGGCTCTGATACCAAGTGTTGTGGCACCCCGGCTCAGAGAACCGGATTACCAGTGTTTCCAACCCAGAGATCATGTCTTCTGGAAACACACAACAACTTGGAACAGAACTGAACAGATCTTTATTGATAAGCTTCGGGTACAAGCTCATATTTTACATTGATAGCGAGGCCAAAAGCACACCTGGTGCTATGACAATATCTACATTATTTATAAGACATAGCGGGCCTCGAAACTACTAGGGAAACTCTATGGCGTAGCAGAACATAGCGGAAACTCCATCCACAGGGACACTGCTGGGACACAGCCTAGTTAGCGTAGCACGAACCATCGGGACCTCCGTCCTCGGCTTCTCCTGCATCTGGCATGATACGCCAGGTGAGTACTTTGAATGTACTCGCAAGCTCACGACAACCAAGTAATGCAGCAAACAATAGCATGGCAATCAACTTACTCTCTTCTGGGTTGTCCCACAACCCCCGGAATACTCATAACTCATCGAGTACTTCTGATCATACGTCGAGTTTGTCCATCATTATTATTACTGTTATGGTTAACCACCTAGTGAGGCCTGGACGGACTGTCCAATACCGTGGACGTGGCTACTCGAATAGATTTTATACTCTGCAGAGGTTGCGCACTTTACCCACACCATGGAGCACTTGACCTCATGATCCCATTCGAGTGGACCAGTGTTGCTCCAACGAAACCCGCCTGACCCGTGACTCTCCCATCGTACCACCGGCATTCATCCTTCCCCGGAGTCCTGCCCTGGATGGCCCCTGTGTCACCTCGTGACACCTGCCACTGTCGTGGCCAAACTAAACTGTCCCAAACGGGGACGCCGACACAATACTCAACTGGTCTCATAGGGTTATCGCCGTCTACCTGATCAGGGTAGCACGCACGCATAACCCTCCCTGTCTAGATGTACCGGTGAAAGAGCACGGAGCCAGACCAAGTCAAGGCCGTCCCATACCGGCAAATGTGGTTGCACGGATAAGCCCGGACAGGTGACTCTAGATCAACCGATTAAGTTTCATTTAGCAAGCATAGTGGTTTATCATTATAACTTATGATGACAGCAACTGGGCATTAAATTAATTTACTATGAATTATTATATAGCAAGTAAGTGGAAGTAATTCATTTAAATATGCAATGCTATTGAAATGCTTCATGAAATGGGTGTCCTGGCTTGCCTTGCTCTGTTGGGTTGCCCAAAAACTCCTGGTCTTCAAAAGCACCAAAGTTTCCTTCTGAAAATATTTTGAAACAGCAATTTAAAATGTCACATATCATTGTTTTGACCACTAGAAATTCTGTGAGTAGGGAAAAATACCAAATTTGACCAGAAATTAGAGGAGCTCAAGACAAACCCAATGCAAAAAGAATCAACTGATTTGGACTTATAGATAAAAAGTTATTAAGGGTCAAAGTTCCTGGTCAACTCTGGAATTTAAATAAAAATCAGAAAAGCTCCCAGCCGGCCACGTTGATGGCGTAATATCCGAAGGCGCCTCCACGCAAAAACGGTTCGGGCGTGGTTGGGTCGATGACAGGTGAGGTCCCTGGCAATTTCAAAGAAAGGGAGGAGGGAAACAGAGGCGAGGCGGCTCACCGGCGGTGCTTACCGGCGATAGGGACGGCGGCGAAGTCGGGCGACTGCGGGGATGGGTTGAGCGTGTGACATCGGTCCTCCCTGTACCAGCAGCTCCTCCGGGGACGGCCTAACAGCGTCGCTCCCTTCCTCTCCGGGGGCGGCGGTGTTCGGGTCTCGTTGGTGTCGGCGATTCCAGCAATGATTGGGCTGGGCAAGGGGTCGAGGAGGACCAGGGAAGCTGACTGATCTCATGGGTGAGGTCGGGCAAGGCTGGGACGGGGTGGAGGGTGCTGGTGGCAGAGCTTCTCTGGGCGGCAGAACTCCGACGAGGTGCGAGGCCAGAGGGCCTCTCGGCCGTGGCTCGATGCTCTAGGGGTTGATTTGTGGTGGAGGGAGTGGGGTGAGGAGCTCGGAGGGGCTGGGCATGGCTTTTTATGGCCGGAGTCGAGCTCGGGCAAGCTCTCTGGAAGAGGCGGGTCTCGGGCCATGTCGCCGGCGCGAGGACGCCGCGCTGGCTGGCCGGTTGCGGGCGATGGGATAGGAGAGGGCAGGTGCAGTTAATGCGTGCAGTGGCCGCACACGGAGGAAGACGACGGCCGCAGAGCCACTGTGCCTGCACGAGCGGCACAGTGCTCGCGTGCGTGGCGGCCGCCGGGGACGATTTTGGCGAGGAGATGGATCCAGAACGGCCAGGTGGGAGGAGGGAAAGACGTCGGCACGCTCGGAGAAGGCGAGGCCACGCGGGGCAGCATGGACACGTCACTTCAGAGACGGGCGTGGTGCAGAGCGCGTGCATTGGCATGCCAATGCCGTGCTCACCACGGGCAGTGGTGTCTAGAGGCCTCCCCTATCCAGCGCACCATGTCCAGAGTGTTCTCCCTTGGTCATTTAGTCCCTCCCTACCTCTGTTTTGTCTAGGTTCATCCTGACATGAAGTGTAGCTTCAGCTACAGGTTCTGACAGAAACTTAGAGAGAGATCTAGAGGAGAGGTGAGCTGGAGATGAAGCCAGTGGAAATGTCTAGAGTGGTTTTGGTTGGAAGGACTACAAACTGACCAATTTTGAAGTTGTTTGGAAAAGTTTTGAATGGGGTTCATGTGTAAACTGCCATACTGGTCCAGAAACTGGATCAGCTTGGTTCACTCACATGGTAGATCTTCTGAAGATGATTTTTGGCATGAGGGAGTCATTTGATGTGTGGAATATGCCATAAAAATTTCATGGCCATTGGATGCCTCTAGCTAGCACTTCCTTCACAGAGGTCCCAAAAGTGCAGCAACTTGGCATAGTCTTGTTGCTAAAAAGTTGTTTTGGCCAAAGTGATATTTTTGGATATTGTGGCTAGATAGGTCCCCTAATATCTCAGGGAATTATTTGGGAACCTTCTGAGCTAGGAAAATAGAGGTTGCTTCACAATTGACCAATTCTGACCAGAAAGAAAATAATTTTTCTAGCCAAAATTTTGTACTGGACTATGGAATGTTTTCGAAGATTATAAGATTATATGATGATAAGAAGGTGTGGCATGAGTTTGGGATTCTTCTGATCATCAGAACTATAGGTTGCTTCACAACCCATAGTGATGACATAGTTTCCCAAAGAAGAAAATAAATTATTGGAAAAGATTAAAATTGAAGTTGAATCCAAGAGATGTGTGGCAAAATTTTGGCAAGGTGGTGAGGGCTTTAGGTCACTTGGGAAAAGGTTCAAGATTCATAAGTCCAAAGTCAACTGAAAAACCCACTAAAATGCAAATAAAACCAAAGAGATTTTGAAAAGAAAAAGTTGCTAAAAACCAGGGTGTCACACCGTCCAAGCCGGTTGGCTCCCGTTGAACATGACGCATTCCGACCCAGTCTGTTGCCTCTCGATGAACATGACGTTGTTTCTCCGTTCCGACCTAGCCGGTTAGTTGCCCGATGAACAGGACGCCGTTGCTGCCGTCCGTTGCCTCTCCATGTACACGAACCCTGGCCGTACGTAAGCGCGAGTACGCGTTCGAGACCCCGCCCGTATGTACGTACGTGGCCGTATTTTTTGGCATGTGGCTGTACGTACGTGTACACGGTTTAGAATGGACTGCCTGAACTGCTATGTTGGGGGCTCTACTACTACACGTGCCGCCGCTTTCTCGGCCACGGTTCATCGTTGCAGAGAGACCGATCGACCAGTATGTACATACACATTCGCGACCAGAAAGAAAACACTACGTACGCCTCGACCGGGTGGGTCCCAGCTGTCAGGGAGGACAAGGACGCACTTCCTTGCGTGCGAAGATATAGTTGGTGGGTCCCAGCTTTTAGGGGGAAGAATCATTTTTTTGCCCGTAATATGGACGGACTTCCTTGTTGGGGAACGTAGCAGAATTTTAAAATTTTCTACGTATCACCAAGATCAATCTATGGAGTCATCTAGCAACGAGTGAGAGGGGAGTGTATCTACATACCCTTGTAGATCGCGAGCGGAAGCGTTCAAGAGAACGGGGTTGATGGAGTCGTACTCGTCGTGATCCAAATCACCGATGACCGAGCGCCGAACGGACGGCACCTCCGCGTTCAACACACGTACGGAGCAGAGACGTCTCCTCCTTCTTGATCCAGCAAGGGGGGAGGAGAGGTTGATGGAGATCCAGCAGCACGACGGTGTGGTGGTGGAAGCAGCGGGATTTCAGCAGGGCTTCGCCAAGCGCTACTGGAGGAGGAAGAGGTGTCACGGGAGGGAGAGGGAGGCGCCAGGGGCTGAGCTGTTTCTCCCATGCACCTCCCCACTATATATAGGGGTGGAGGGGGCTGGTTTCTTGCCCTCCAAGTCCATTGGGGCGTTGGCAAAGGTGGAAGGAAAGAAATCCCATCCTTTCCCTTCCCCACCGATTGTTATCCCCCTTTTTTAGGGATCTTGATCTTATCCCTTCGGGATATGATCTTATTCCTTCTAAGGGGGAATCTTGGTGCGCCTTGACTAGGGGTGTGGGGCCTTGCCCCCACTACCCACGTTCATGTGGGTCCCCCCATGCAGGTGGCCCCACTCCGGAACCTTCTAGAACCTTCTCGGTACAATACCGAAAAATCCCGAACATTTTCCGGTGGCCAAAATAGGACTTCCCATATATAAATCTTTACCTTCGGACCATTCCGGAACTCCTCGTGACGTCCAGGATCTCATCCGAGACTCCGAACAACCTTCGGGTTACCGCATACTAATATCTCTATAACCCTAGCGTCACCGAACCTTAAGTGTGTAGACCCTACGGGTTCGGGAGACACGCAGACATGACCGAGACGACTCTCCGGTCAATAACCAACAGCGGGATCTGGATACCCATGTTGGCTCCCACATGCTCCTCGATGATCTCATCGGATGAACCACGATGTCGAGGATTCAATCAATCCCGTACGCAATTCCCTTTGTCTATCGGTACGATACTTGCCCGAGATTCGATCGTCGGTATCTCGATACCTTGTTCAATCTCGTTACCGGCAAGTCTCTTTACTCGTTTCCGTAACACATCATCCCGTGAACAACTCCTTGATCACATTGAGCTCATTATGATGATGTCCTACCGAGTGGGCCCAGAGGTACCTCTCCGTTACATGGAGTGACAAATCCCAGTCTTGATTCGTGCCAACCCAACAGATACTTTCGGAGATACCCGTAGTGCACCTTTATAGCCACCCAGTTACGTTGTGACGTTTGGTGCACCCAAAGCACTCCTACGGTATCCGGGAGTTGCACAATCTCATGGTCTAAGGAAAAGTTACTTGACATTGGAAAAGCTTTAGCAAACGAACTACACGATCTAGTGCTAGGCTTAGGATTGGGTCTTGTCCATCACATCATTCTCCTAATGATGTGATCCCGTTATCAATGACATCCAATGTCCATGGTCAGGAAACCGTAACCATCTATTGATCAACGAGCTAGTCAACTAGAGGCTTACTAGGGACATGTTGTGGTCTATGTATTCACACATGTATTACGATTTCCGGATAACACAATTATAGCATGAATAACAGACAATTATCATGAACAAGGAAATATAATAATAACCATTTTATTATTGCCTCTAGGCCATATTTCCAACATACCTTGCGTGCGAAGATGTAGCTGATGGGTCCTTCTGTCAGCCTCACCGCGTAGAGTCCTCTTCCGATGGCTGTCATTCATTGACCAAGTTGACCATGCCGCGCGGACATCACCCAGGTGGTGGACGACGGCGAGGCCTAGGAAGGGAACGACGCGGAGCCAGGGAAGACGAGGCAGGTGGATGCCCACGCGGAGGGGAGTACGAGGGTTCACTGGTTCGGCTACGGTGTGAGGCGGCCGTCGCCGGAGAATAACAGGAGGTGTTGGTGAGTAGAGAAATGGCCTGGACGGCGATGGGAGTAGGGTGGGCCGGTGAGTCCTGCGCGGCAGTACAGCCGGCCATGGGAGGCGGTACCACCGGCGGTGGTTTGGGCGGCTGAAGCAAGAATATCTGAGATTGAAGAAGAAGCACGACATCCGTTGGATGGACATCCAACGGTCACTGCTGCTAGAATCGTGTGTTGACTATAAGTTGACAAAGCCTTGCGTACGCGTCAACCTAGTAGGCCCACAAGTGTGTGACAGAGAACATATAGCCCATTTGCGATTTGTAAGAATGTACAACCCATTTTTGAATTCTAATGGAATTTACTACAGTCCATTTACAATTTGTTAAAATTACAGCCCATTTTCTAGCTAGGACAACGATTAATAATTTCAACCAAACGCTCAAAACAGAATTGAATAAAATTCCCACATTTTGATGGGATCTGAAATATTTTTATCCCGCAATTTCAAGTCAGATTAAATATAATTTCAAAATAAATTTGTATAACGTAAAAATCCAACGAAATATTGCGCACGCAACAAGTAATGAAATTAAAATTTTCAAAATCCAATAATAATAATTTTTTAACTAATTACTTATTTGGTGCTTTATTTTATAGTTACAGCCCATTTTTTATAATTACATCCCATTTATTATTTGTTAAAGCCCATTTTCTTGTTAAGCCTAATGCATCCCTCCTAGGAAATATTTGCAGCCCAGCGGGGCGGAGAATAACAAGTTGACCTGGAGTGGGTATTCCTCAAGAAAAAGTATAGCTGGGCAAGCCATTTTCAGCTTGAAAAAAATTAATATCTGGGCTAGATATTTGGTCAACATAAAATAATAGCCTGGGCTAGACAGGCCACAGCACGCCCAGGTGATCTCCTATGAACAACAACAAAAACATCGCTCAAGAAAAACTCTGCTCACACCTCAAAAGCACAAATACTGCTCGAGCTGCTGGGTCCCAGCTGTCAGCCGCTCCTGGTGTAATTCTCTCGTTTATTGACTATATAGGTTGACAATGGTGTGGGACCGTGATGTCAAGAAACCAGGAGGAAGTAAAAAAAATAGTTGTATATAATAAGGAGGCACTTGCGTACGTGCGGCTATGGCCCTGGTGGGTCCCCACTGCCATCCTCTCCAATTAAAGACATCTCCTGATTCCTCATGTTCGTTTACCATGTTGACAACGCGAGACGGCGGCGCCACGGCGAGCGCAACAACTGGAAGGATGGCGGAGAGGGCCTCGCGGGCCCTACGGATGGTCTGATACAGCGCCCGCTGCTCATTCAGGAAGCCAGGATCATAGGGCCACATGTCCGCGATGGCATTGTCGTTCGCTTCTTCGCCGGCGATTCGTCCTTCCGCGAGCCGATGCTCGTTGAGGAGACGGATGTTGCAGCACAGGTCCTCCTGCGCTGGTAGCTCTTCCGCCATTAGAGTGTCGAAGTGCGGCCGCACCTGCTCTATGGTGAACACGGCATGAACCGGCTTGGGCGGTGGCGCCGGCTCCTGGTTGGAAGCCACGTCCGTCGTCTGATTGTCGTCGCCGACCTCGCCGGCGAGCTAGCATGTCCGGCTGCTGGACCGGACCGCTGCCAAGCATGAGTCTGACCGCCCTGGCCCACCCAGACCCCCTCCCTCACCCGCGCCGCTTGCCGGTGCAGGTGATTGCTCCACGTTCAAATGACACAAGTGCCGTCCGTCCGTATGTCTGCCGCCCGCATTAATGATACGTGGTTGCCAAGGCGGCTACTCCGGCAACACCCATCAGTCCCTCTGCCGCTCACCATTGCTATATAAACTGCTGCACCGACCATAGCCGCAGTCATCCGCCTCCGTTCCCTTTCTCCTATCCACACCACTCCCACCATGGCTTCGTTGTGCTCCAGCGCTCTTCGGGACGGGCGGACGACGGACCAGAAGGAGATGGCAGCCATTGCTGCCGACTGGCTAGCCGGCAGGCAGCTGGAGGACGATGACGTCCCAATGGAGAACGTGGTAGTCGATGATCCGTCGCCAAGCCCCTCCTCAGCGCCATCCTCGCCGGTGCATGGCACCATGACCATCGGCGAGGCCCGTGCCCAATACATGGACATGGTGAGGCAAAAGCGTGCGGAGCAGTTCCGGGAGGCATAGGCCGACGCCGCCTACAACCACCATGTCCTCCAGGAGCACCTGCAGGCGGAGGAGCAGATCGCAGCGCAGCGGGCGGAGCAGGAGGCGCTGCTCGAAGCATACTGCTCAGCCCCCGAGAGCCGCCTCGCGCGCTGGCGGTACCGCATGTGGGTGGCGGAGGTTGCGGCCGCCTACAAAGAGGGCGATGAAGCGGGCGAGGCGCTATTTGGCGAGACTGACGACGAGGTGGAGGACAATGCTGGCTCCGCCGAGGCCCCGCCCCGCCGGCACGAGGCAGAGGTCTTCGCCGGCTTCCGCGAGGCCCTGCTCCGCCGAGGCCCTGCCCCGCCAAAAACGAGGCAGAGGACATTGCCGGCTGCGCCGAGGCCCCGCCCTTCCGGAAACGAGGGGGAGGATTTCCCCCGCTCCACCGAGGCGCCGCCCCACCGGCAACGAGACAGAGGACATCACCGGCTCCGTCGAGGCCCTGCCCCGCTGCCAACGAGGCCGCGCCACATAGAAAACAAGGAAGAGTAGAACACGGTAGGTCGCCGCCGCTCGGGTCCAAGTAAGGCCACCGCTGCTACCCTCCGGTTGAAGCCAAGCTTGGCGGGTTGAACATTGACGGCCGATTAGCTTCTTGGCGGCGACGTGGAGTCGGAGAGCTGAGCTGGAGAAGAAGCTTCTGTTCGGCTCAGCCGGACACGGGAAATGGGCACTGGAGATCATAGATTAGGTTAATTAATTATACCTCCAGCGCACCCCCTTTTTATTTGAAGAATGTATGAAATGTAATGATTATGCATCTCAATGTTTCACACGTCAAAGCCAATATTTACTTCACAACTAAAGAATAAATAAAAATCGATCGATGCTGCTGACGGCAAAGGGCGTCCCATTCCAAAATATCAAATGCATGTCTTCTTGCTAACATCAATGAGCAAAATTTGAGAAGGTTGTCCATTCGAAAATATCAAATGCGTGTCTTTTTGCGTACATCAATGAGCAAACTTTGACAAGGTTTTCCCATTCCAAAATATCAAATGCTTTTTGCGTACATCAATGAGCAAACTTTGACAAGGTTTTCCCATTCCAAAATATCAAATGCCTACGATTGTTGAATGGGCCGAGTTTGCCATCAGTTCGGACATTGACATGCCACCTCGTGCTAAATAAACCAGCTATTCTTTTTGTGCAGTTCCACTAAAATCGACCAACTTCGCGCGTAGCTTGTATGATTTCGCCTTTATATGTTGCAAGGCCTTGAACATATCGGCATCTCCTTTCTTGCAGCTAATCTTGTGGCTAGAGGTGGAAATGAATGATTCGAGAACATTCGATCTATTGTGCATGATGAAGTATAATGGAGGGCACGAACCATCAGAATATTTTGTGCAGTTCCCATTGAAATGAAGCTGAGCATCCCTGTTTCCATAAATACAAAAAAGTGATTAGTACAAAGCAAACTGTATTATGAATTTACAGTTTAAATAGGCAACCTACATGATCCATGCAGAGCACACATTTAAAAAAATAGAACTCACCAGAAAGAATCCTAAAACAACATTGTATTGGCCATCACAGCAACAAAGATGAAGATCGGTGAGTCCTTCTGAGCTGAAGTTAGTTTGTTCTTGTGCGTAGTAATGTAACCATCCTTCAACTGCTCCTTTTGATAAGAAGAGAGGCTTGGCTTCTTTATCCTAGCATATTCTTCTTCAGAGGAGGATGATCCTGTTGTGCAAAGACAAGAGAACAACTAAATGCTAGCATCCCTGTTTGCTCGAAAAGAAGGAAAGGAAATATTTAAACAGCCATTACATTAACAATGGGAGTAACTGATGAAATGTATAGTCACAAAGAGATGCATCCTCATTATCCTCATAGGAAATGATATGATACCAAACACAGCAGCTCAACTTGAACTGTATTATTACTTAATTTTATCAGTGGCTATAACGGTGGCAAACCGGTGCCTCAATTTATTAGCAGCTTTAGATTAACATGCGAAACAATACCACTTTCTCATGACAGTAGCTAAACAGTAGCACACCACCAATAGAGATGACAAAAGCTCGATCATATGGATGAAATCCGTGGGCCGGTACCAACCTTTGTCAGGAGGCTTATTGTGTAGAGCATGCAAATGAAGCACTTCTCCGGAACCATCCATTATTATCTACTGTGATTGCCATGCTTACTATAAACTCCTCAATTAGTTTAATGTTTCCAACATCTTCTGGTGCAGTTCCACTAAAATATATGTTATCTTCAAACACGATCCCTGTTTGCACAAGTAGAGATAATTACATATTACATTAAGAGTGGCATCAAATCACAGTGGCAAAACAATTGCTCGTTCCAGCCATAGCAATAAATTAAGATGCAAAACTATATCATTACTTGTGTCATCATAGTTCCAGTGCTTCATTACAGCACTGGGAGTTGATTTTTGTTCTTCTTCCGCTTGTTCTTCCCCTTCATCACTTGGGTCAATAACAGACAAGCTTCGCCTTCAATGTAAGATTTGGCATGTCAATTAGGGAGTACAAGTATAGCACTAAACAACAACATTACTTTTCTGATGACAGTAGCAATATACAGGCCAACAGTTGTGAAATATCATTATCTTATCTCAATGGGATATTACGGTGCATATACAGATTGGAAGTCTGGTCTCCTTTTTTGCAGTTCACTAAAATCAAGCAACATTACCGTATAAGTAGTAAAACATATGAAAGCACACTACACAATCATGTGGAAGAAGGCCAGTACTGACCTCTCATGTCGCGGAATTAAAACAACTCTCAAGAAGAAGATCTGAAACAAATTTGCCAACACAGATAGGAAGTCAGATCTCCTCTTGTGCAGTTCCACTAAGATCAAGCAATCAAGCAACGTTGTCGGTGTGACATTTTGGTTGAACTGCACAAAACACTCTTAAAACAAAAGTGTTTTGTGCAGTGCAACAAAATGTCGCAATAGCAACGAGGTGAGGTAGATAACCCTGTTTACACAGAGGTGCAAAGGAAACAATTAGAGGTCAATAACGGTGGATGACACAGAAGCCCACAAAAAGAAGCATCTAACTTATCTAAATGGGAAAGAAAGCAAGACAGTAGCATTTCTCAAACAGTGGCATTGATTCATATTAACAAAGAGATTATATTAACAATAAAATTCGTTAAACAGGTAATTTGCTTTTAACTGTGGCATTGCTTCAATTTCCCAGCGGCATTATTAGATAACAACAGCTAAAGAGTTGTATGGAACAGTGGACGCACAAGCATCATGTGCATGTACCGATGTATAAAGGGGTGATGCACAGTCTGTTGCAACAAACAACCAAGGAACATATTTGTGTTGGTCCCATTTTTGTTATCTTTAGACACCTTTCCCTATGTGAGGGCAGCAAATCTAGTCCTGCTCAAACTATAGAGCCTTGTCCCCCACCCACAGAAAGATTAGTTCCTTATAGATGTGTGTACTGCGTTTGTCATTGTTTTCCCTTTTCGACCAACATAGGTGTTGGATAGCCAGTCTGTACTTCTTTCCCCCTTCCTTTCCTCTTTGAACCACATCCTAGATTCATGCTATACAACTTTCCCCACTACTTTCCTGTTTGATCCAACACCTAGATTCGAGTGCAGAAGCAAAAAAATTCCACATGCAGCTGGAGCAATGCCTGTGGATTAAGAAAATTATACCTTAAGGTTCTCGGGGTGTGGCTCGATGGGCGGCCGGAGGCCGATCTGCCCACACTATGTACGGCGGCGAGGAAGAAGGGGTCGGAGGCCCTCCCGCACCGCCGCTGGGTGAAAGAGAACAACGGCGCTGGTAGTGGATTCCCTCCCTCGCCGACGGCGACAGCGTTAAGCCTCCTTGCCTTCCCCGACGGACGGGATCCTGCCGGCTCTTTGACCAGCAGTGAGGTGAGAGAAAGAGAGGAGAGGCCAACGCAGTCTTGTTTAGATCTGGATAGGATGAGAGAGTGTGTAGAGAGCAACTACAAGTGCTGAGGCTCCAGCGTGTATATATATAGTGGAGAGAGAGTGTGAAGAGAGCAAACCCTAGAAAACAAGCGCTGAGACTGCAGCGTATATAGTTAGAGTGGTTTTCTTTTTCTCTCTATAAAAACCGTTTTAAATTGTGCACGAAATGGAACTCTTTATTTAACGTACTACTAGTGAAGAAAAATCTATCTATCTATACCTATACTAATCAGAGACTCCCTAAAAGTTCTCACGTTAATTAGAAATTAGGAGCCGTTAATCTGGTGGGGCCGAGTTATTACGTTGTAGATCAACTAAATTCCCATGTCAATAAAAAAACCTAGAAGATTGGAACATGCGTTCTGCCTGTGTCCCAATCTCATTCGATTCTCTCCTTCGTCTCTGATCAGGATTAAAAGTAGAGCCAGTTCAAAAAAATAAAAGAAGAGTCCATCTAATTTAAAAGAAGAGCCCGTGTGAATATGCACTTCCGTGTACTTGGCTGCTCGTCATAAAACGCTTCAGTTTAGATGTCAGTCAATCAAAAGAGTTTGGCTATCCTATGACTCTGCAAAGCATATTATCAACAAAAGTCATGAGGCACGTAGTGCTTTAGGAAGACAAAACATCTATTTTCCGTAAAAAAAACTACAGATCGTGATTGGAGCCATGGCGTTCATGATCGTGTATGCATCACATATCCTAACCATCTTTGGTGTGCTTGGATTGCTACGTTTGGCTTTTTCCTCTGCGTCCCCTGCCTCTGAGCAAACAAAATCCAAGAAAAGGAACGGCAAGGAAGAAGGATACCTCCGCCAATCCCCACCGATCCCAAGTCGCTAGCACCTCTCCTGTCCGGCGAATCGCTGCTGAAGCGCCCCTGGCCGATAAGCTTTCTAATCACACCTCCTACTGGTAGCTACGTGGAACAAGTGCCTCCCCCATGGCGGGAAGACTTGCCTACAGCAGCATGCTCAACCCCAAGGTCATCGGCAACTTCATCGTCTTAATCAATCACGTTGTCAAGTCACAGGCTCGCAGCAGGTCGCATGAAGGAGCATATCTCATGTTTGGTTTGAGCTCTACATAAGCATGTACGTATCTCTTGATGCAGGCAATGTTAATGGCATGAATCATGCAGGTTTAATCTGATGTTTGATTATTACTCTAAGTATGCTCTAGATCTCCTTTTTGAAAAGAAAATTGTACATATGCATACGGCTGCTGAGTTAATAAGAAATTTATAAACCCTGCCGCCGGCCAGTGCTACCGTCAAACCCGCAACCTCTCCTCCATGGCGCCATGGAGATTGATAGATTCCCCGGTTTGTATCAGCATCCAGAACAAGACATGAATCAGCCGACTCATTTTTATACTGCAAGAAAGGATTAGCCGTCTATGATTCCACATCAATTCACCATGCCCCAGCAGCCACATATCTTGAGGAGGATCGTGATATTTGAGGACAATGAATTAGGTAAGCATTTAATAGAAAAAGAGTCTGCACATTTCTATTGGCAATCCGCAGAACCAAATTCTAATTTTGTTTGCGACTGCAACAGAGTACGTTTGTCCACAGATTTGAGGTGTGACTCAATCTTTTGTGTTGTTATCAGTAGATCTGCAGTGAGAATCTTATCTTTTTCGTGTAATTTGTATGACCAAGTTTGAATTTGTTATTGAATAGGTATTAGTTTCTCCCAAAAGCAGACGTGTGGATGTTTATCTGATTTATAAAGGCAAAGACACAACGTCTCCCGGGCTATTGTACGGTGGTCTGCCAATCTTAACATGGCTCTCGCTGTATTAGTATCATCCATCACAGGTAAGCTAAGCGATGCACCTCTTTTTTTTCAAATCCCGGGCTATTGTATGGTGGTCTGCCAATCTTAACAACGAAGATAGGTTTCCCCTTCCGTGGCCACTAGAGGGAACTTACTCTCACTTGATGAGAGTATCATATTGTGATTGTAGCCGTGTGATTTAAAACTCAAGGTTTGTGTATTCAGTTGAGTCAGATGTGCTAATTATCTGGCATCAAATATTTGGTAGTTCCATCCATGTGAAACTCAATAGATGTGAACTTGGTCTGATTTGCAGTTTGGACACGCAGAGAAACGATAAATTGATAGTGCAAGCGCATATAGATCGATCAAGGTTAACTTTTATCAAGCTTTTGTTGTCGAATATACATATGCAGAGGCGTAGTGATTTCTTAGACCATATATGACATTTATCATCCATTGCAAGCTTCCCCTGTGCCTTTTTACATGCTGTTAAATCTTAATAATGGGTTCCAACTGAGTCTCAGTTAGTCAGGCAGATAGTTTTTGCGAAGAATGTCAGCAGATTTTTTACTAATAAGGACGCATGGATTCCTGCATTATGAATTTTGTTGGGTGGAGTGACACTGCACTCTCATCTGTTTTTGATTTTGCTCCAAGCGACGAACTGGTATTAACACTCACTAACACTAACAGCCAGGACTGGTATTGTTTGCAGTCTTCGCATGATGTTCCCTTACGACCTACCAAGGTATAAATGCATTTTTCTAGGTTGGGATTCATCTGAATGCTCAAGCCAAACGATCTTCAAAGTTTGTTTTTATGCATAATAGTCTAGACGTATGTTTTGGCTTCTAATATATATATTTTCTAATGTGTTTCACTAGATCCGAGGAGACGATCTTTGAGAAAGCTAGCAACCAGATTTTATTTTACTAATATTTTCTTACAAAAGTATATAGATGTCTAAATAATAAAGTCGTTCGCTAACTATAATTAGGGCAAAGAATATACAAAAATGTTTAGTCAGATATTACTCACAAAATGTTGTTTAGTCGGATATTATATTTTAAGCTAATTTGTTCTTATAGAAAAATAAATCAACAGACCACAGCTGGATAGCTACGAATCACAAGAGATCGATATACTTTAATTTGTTGAAGAAATCAAGATTGGAAAACAGATATATTCATGCAGTTTCCTTTGAAGTCCAGCTGCATCGATTTGATGAAGTCTTCTCTTCTTTGGTAACAAAAGGAAAGCAACAACAACAGTACTTTTTTCCCCGGAAAAACAACAGTAATGTATACTTACGTGATGATGGGTGCAAAACGTTCCCAAGCACGCCATGCTAATGTGCTACCCCCAACGAGTTTGCATGTTGTGTCTTCGTTGGTTGACAGGTATATATAGAGCCATATGAGCAGAGACCATATCACTTGAAAATATGAACTTTATGTTATACGGTAGCTTCATGCGGATGCTGTCTTAACCTTTAATCTCATAATTATATGTTTATAACCGAATGATATGCCATTCTATAGAGTACTCTTACAGTCCACTTATGTTATTAATTGTTCTTATTTGCTTTTTCTATGTGCTTCTAGGGCTGCGCGTCACCGACTAAGCACTAGAGGAAGGAGGCTATCTAGAGGGAAATTGGGCAACCGCACCAGGAGGTGGAACCAGGGAGTAGAGATAAATTGCGACATGGTGAGTTCCAACTGCGAGAATGGCTCAACCATACAATGTGTTTTTGTTCTTCAAATAATCTCCATGCCGTCTTTAATCATCATGCTTGAAGTATATGTTTGGTCCCGTCCATACATGCATGATATATAGGCAAAGCGCATGCTTACTCACCATTCATAGCTGTACTGATTTCTGCTATTACGTGGTTATCTACTACAGAGTGACATGTTATTCATGAAAGGAGTACTCTCAGTATCTCCTTAATCTCGGATGATAATAGTAAGAAATTCCAATGTTGACAAGACAATAAAAAAAAAATCATGGAGTTCTGAAGCCATTTATCTAAGATATTTTTTTGCGAATGTATCTAAAATTATACTATTGCTAGACTAACACACCCACACACACATGCTTACAGAAATATTATCTTAGTTTTGCGTTAATTGCACCACAAATGTGGATATATGTTGCCATGCATTATTGGTTAATATAAGAGTAACTGCATTACTATTTGTATCTGGGATACATTTTTATTTGAGAAGTTGATGATTCAAAATGGTGAAATAAGTTGTTGCATCTATGTGACACAATTGGAATAATACTGTTCAATCATGAATGAGTTGGAATAATGTAACATTTACAAAAATTGCTTTATGTTTTAAATGTTCATTTTATAAAGTATGCTTCTAACTCTATTTCCTATATTTGGATACTTGGAGATATCGATGCAAAATCTGTTATTTGAAAATATTTTTTTTGTTTCTTGAAATAACTAGCCCGTGCAAGGGCACGGGTTGACGACTAGTACTACTAGTAGGGCAAAGCTAATACTACTACGTGAAGAAAATTTAACGCTCCAAGGAGTCAACTCGAAATTAACGCTCCACGCCTCCCGGTCGCACTTACTATCGTTCACGTGTGGTATGAAAAGCAACAACTGAATCACACACGGTCAAAATATCGGAAAGGTGGGCTGCACCATCCTCCAATTTTAAATATTTTGGGCACTTGTATTCGGCCTAAGTCAGTGTGCCACCGTATGTACTAAGGGTTACAGCGGGTGCTAAGAAACTAGGGCGTATTGAGAGTAATTGCCATGCCATTTATTTGTAGGGTCTCTTGCAAACTGTCAAACTCTATTCTCCTCTTATTTAATGGATGAGGCAAATCTTTTGCTTCCGTTTCAAAAAAAAATGAGAAATTCAATTTTAATTATTTTGTACGTACACTTTGCTCTCTTCCAATAATTTTGGGCACTTGTATTCGGCCTAAGTCAGTGTGCCACCGTATCTCGTACTACTCCCTCCGTCTAGGTGTATAAGTCATGTTAGAAGGTGCAGCGGGACCAAGGTGCAAGCAGATTGGAGGAGAAGGAGAAACTTGACCGGTCCTTCCTCCAATCAAAGTCCTGATTTCTCTCTCTAAACGCAACAATTAATCACAACAATTAAGAGATGCCGTTTTAGCTACCATACAGGGCCATGTATTAAGTCGCATGCAAGCCGGCTTCGATTCCTTGACTAATCAACGCGTAGTTGCGCTCCATGCATTGGGTTTCCGGGGGAGATAACAAGGCAGAGTAAGTAACGCTCGCTAGCAACGAGGCTAGAAGGGGATTGAGATGCGAAGTTAATGGACAACGCCCAAACATTTTGGGAATATCTGATTTTCGTAAGATGGCTTAACACCTAGAAGGAGGGAGTACTACCTCAGTCCAAGTTTTTACGCTACGTTATATATTTTTTGTCAAAATTTGACCAATTTTTTTAACTACTCACTACTTTCCGGTTAATAGGGCATAAATTTGAAATCTCATCAACCAAGGCAGATGATGAATGGAGAAATGTAGTACTCCATCTCGTAGTTTACAAAATTACTCAAACTTTAATCTGTATTAATTACAATATATTCATGGACGACCACTAAATGAATAGGAATGGTTACATGCACTGCTTGGTTTCTTTTAATCCTTCATCAACGACATTTTGATACTGGGAAGTACATTCACCAATTCTTTACTAGGAGAGCAAGACCAAAGAAAATAAGAACCACAATTAGACATTTTAAAAGATATCCAATTTCCATAATTGCTCCCACTAATTGTATTAATATCTTCTCTATGTCTTCATTGTTGATCCGTGGCTTCTCGAGCTTGCACACTTCTTTCTTCTTTGATTCTAAAGAACTAGACGTTGCTTCACATCTAATATCATCTCTAGTCTCATCTCTAGCCTCTATTCTAGCAAGGAGTGCACAAGCATCTACCAAATTTCGTGCTATCAATAGATCGATGTATTCTTCTTCCCAAAACCAAAACTTGCATCCATCCTACACATATGTTTCAGTATAAGCTGCCGAACATGCGCCCAATAAGGGAGCACAGCCAAATCAAAAGAAGTACTACACACCTTATCTTTTTCGCACTTCATTAACACCCATCCGGGATGTTGTGGCGTGGTCGAAACGCGGCGCAGGACTTGCCGCGGGCAGCCATCGCACTTTATGAGCGGCAACGGTGAACTGACTAGCCGCTGGGCCAGGGCCGAGCCCAAACGGTGGCTGGCCGTGTCTTTGCCGGCGATCCACCGACAGGATAGATCCGAGCGGCTAGAGGCGGATTCAGTACCTACACGCGACGTGGAGGCATTGCCATTGTTGTGCGACCCGGTACCCGGACACTCCATGGCAAGGAGTAGTCGCAGGCGGCCGGAATGCTCCAAATCCGGCAGCCGCGTGCGTCAAATCCTGCGGCCGCAGATATAGCGGCTGACCGCCGGCGCCAGGACGAGAGGCACAGATCCGGCCGACGTGCTGTGGTCGGCTGGGCTATAGTGCGAGGCTCCGACGGACGTGCAGTGTACCTCTTCTCTTCTTGTACGTACTCCATTTATCTCACTTCTTGTGGCTTCCCACTCCCACGATATTCCTATTCTATGAACCTGTGTGTGCGTGTGTGTGTTAGAGAGAGCGACACATCGACCTACTCCTACAGAGAGATGGTGTGTAGTACTACGATTAATTTAGCCGCGAGAGTCGGTGCATCCTCTCGTTTCCGGGCGTCCAGTCAGGACAGCTGCCACGCCCGCTCCTGACCAGCCTGGCCCACCCAAAGCCCCTCCATCGCCCGCGCGCGCTTCCCGCCCGAAACGGTCAGCGCCGCTCCAGAGAATCGGTGCCGCATTCATGCCCGGGCAGAGCGGACGCGACCTCTCACTGGCGCCTGCGTTGAAGGGAGAAGCGGATCAAGAGTGATGGTTGCTTCGTCTGTCCAACTTATTGCCGGGTCTATGTGATTTGACGGGTCATTGGTCATTATTACTGAGGTGGTACGACCGTGCCGAGTCTCAGTTGCACTGTACACTTTACTTTGGTGCATGACACGTGCACCGGATGCTGGATATCCCACGTTTCGGCGAAAGGAGGTAGACCGTCTCCACTCTTTACAATTATCTCCATTCTTACAGCGGAGGAGTGCGAAAGCAGTGAAAACACGCAAGCTAAGTGATTACATGGCCCGCCTCACACTATCACCATATTTTCTGGACACCGTGCGACACATAACTCTTTAGTACATAGTAGTACGTACTGTAATTTCTCAGCGAGATAAATTTTTACAATGCTATGAAGCTTCCAGCTTCTGTTTCATGTATCTTGCGTCCAAGGTTGCCCCGTTGCAATATTCCATCAAATACAAAGGAGACTAACATGCATGCTATTGCATCTCAATCATTGACAGATCATAGCCAATATGTACTCCCTCCGTTCCAAAATAAGTGTCTCAATTTTATGCAAACTTTAGTACAAAGTTGAACTACTACTAAAGTTGACACTTATTTTGGAACAGAGACAACTAAAGAAAAAAACGATCCATGTAGTCCCTAGGCCTTGAACCCTAAACCCTAACCAGGCTTTAATTTGCTGGCGATGTTGAACCTTCCGAAGAAATGAGGTTTGCAACCCTTTGACTGTCGGATCATTTTGTGCAGTTTCACTAAAATCGAGCTGAGCATCGCTGTGGCAAAGAAATTGAAGAAGCGTGATTAGAATAAGACTAGTGGGACTAGTTGATGAGACATAAACTCATCACAAATACAGTAGAAGCTAGTAGAGGTACGTGCGGGGCAAAGAAGTAGAGAAATATCCACATGGAGCGATGTGGGCAGTTGGGGCAGTGGTGCAAGCCGGCTGTAAAGCAAGTTGTACCTGAGGGATGTAGCTAGCTTAGAGGAGGGCGACGGGAGGCGGCAACTGCCCACGTCGCGGCAGTAAGCAAGGGACGAAGGCAACCACACCGGCTTTGTGAGAGAGAATGGCGGGGACCCCTGATCGGGATGCGCCGACAGTGGGTTTTCGCCGTCGGCGACGGCAACCGCATCTACACAATGCATCCACCCCTTACCCCGGCGGACGTGATCCGCCCGGATGTTAGAGATGTGGCCACAGTCGTTTTGTGCGAGAGAGTGTGAAGAGAGCAACCCCAGCAAGCAACCGTGTAGGCTCGTCCTGGCTATGCATATAGTGGAGCAGTTTCTTTTTCTCTCCATATGAACCTATTTATATTGCGTACGTGCCACTGAAGAAAAAAACTTTATTTATAAATGACGCGGCACCGTTCATGCGTGGTTCTCGACCCTCCATTAAGTGAGTAACTACTACTAGACGCGTCAAATTATCATGTGGGCTTCATCATCGTACAGAAATGTGCTCCACCGTGTCACGTGTGTGGTTGGGGAAGACGCAAAAGACGCAAAAAGTGCTACTAGTACTACGTGCGTGGGTGCGTGGACCTCTTCTCTTCGAGCATGGTTAAGTATAGCCCACTAGTACTCTACCACGCGGTTATTATATGGGCAAAGAGTATAGGCAGTAATAATGACTAATAAGCCGTCAAATCACGAGGCCCACCTTTCTCTATGTTTGACCGAGGAAGCAGTCATCATTTCACTCCTCGTTGAATATCCATCCGCTGCTACCTCCGCAAATAAATAAAAATCCGCTTCTACCTCCGCAACATGGTTAATAGTATAGCCATGTCAATCACGACGTAGAAATATCATTCACTTATACAATAGGGCTGGCTCTAAGGCTGGTGATTTTCTTTACTTTGTCTCTTTCTCTTTTTGTCTCATTTACTCATTTTACATAGGAGCACGTTTAGAGGATGGCTATTCCTTTCGATGGGACTTCTTCACGGCGTTTAAGACTAAGCAGCTCCGAATTATTCCCACTGCCCACCACTCTAAATCGTGCCATCTATGATAGTACTCCCATTGCAACAATGAGGTCCACTAGGTCTAGCACGTCCCGTAAGAAGAGACTGTCACGCAAAACATACATTCTTGTTGCCTTCTTTCTCATACAGTACGTACCACTGGTACAGTACGTACTACTAGTACTACCAAGGTTTTGGATCCCAAGCGGATCTTTTTTCTCGAGGGGCACCGGAATTTGCGGTTACCACGGTAGCAACGAAATACCGAGAAAAATTCGGACAAAATTTAAAATCAAAATTTGAATTTAGACATGTTCGAAGTCGATATAGATAGTTATTTAACTCTTAAATGTCAGAAACCTTGCCCTGGCGTAGTGGCTATTGGGACGCAGCTTTCGCCTGCTACTACGACGCGAGTTCGACCCCTGGTCGCTGCAGCATTTTTTAACTTTTGCATCCTAAAAAAGAATAAAAATGCGTGAGCCCAAACTCAACCCTGCGACTCGCTGCCGAGGAAAGGATGCCTTTGTCACTACGCCACAACCAGTTATGTTGTCATAGAAGAGATGGCTTTTATTTAATTCTACAGCTAGCGTTTGAATTCAAAAAATTCGAGATATTTTGCTCGGTATGATTGTTTCTCGAGGGGGACGGTAAACGCGGTAAACGCGCGAAATCACAAAATTGCATTTGGTAACCAAATCAGTGAGTACTACTACTACTCGTTCTGCTATAAACCTTGCGCTTGGCATCTCAAAAATATTAACCTTGCGCTTGGCTCTTCGCCTCTTCGGGAAGTCGAGCAATAATGGTACTACAGTATATGGTTCTGGCTATCTGAGACCGAATGAATTGCTGCACGTCCACCACGTGGTCGAGGGTCGAGGGTCGAGGGGCGAGGGAGAGTGCATACTACTACGTCCGTTTCAATATGGACTACATACGGAGCAAAATGAGTGAATCTACACTCTAAAATACGTCTATATACATCAGTGTTTGGAGTATGTACTAGTAGTTCATATTGAAATCTGCTAAAAGACATATATTTCAAACAATATGATAATCTCTCTAACCAAGGTAGGGACGAGGAGTGTATATACGTCTAACGGAGGGAGTAGTAAAATTTTCTCCTCGTCCTGCGAGCCACCGCGCGCGTGGGCGAGGGAGCGGGCGTAGGCGTAGTAAGCAAAGCTTCTCCTCGTCCTGCGACTCTGCGAGCCACCGCGCCCATGGGCAGGAGAGAGGGTGTACTAAGCAAGCTTCTCCTCATTCTACAAGTTGACGGGACACATCAAAAGTAATACAGAGCATCTCCAATGTATAGAGCCTTGCCTCTAAGGTAGGACCCACATGGTTTGCCTCTTTTTTAAAATAACGCGTCAAGTCGTAATTTATTTGTTCACCCGTGGTACACGATCCTCCATCAAGTGGACAACCAGTACACGTGTCAAATTACCACGTGGGCTGCCTTTTTCGTACAGAAATGAGCTCCACCGTGTACCCGCGCGGGTGTGGTTGGGAAAGAGACGGGAGTACGTGCGCCGTGCGTGCACCTCTTCTCTTCGTGCACGTCCCCCACCTACGTGCGTGTGTGTGAGAGAAAGATACAAACCTAGAGAGATGGCGTGTGCATTCATGAGTGTTTTTTGTTATTGGGGGGGGGGTGATTTCGTGAATGTATTTGTGGGAATATGTGTCGATGATATCTCAAACAAAAATTTGACACATGCAATGTGTGTGAAATAGAGGCCTATCTATATCATATATAGAGGGGGCGATCCACGAGAAGAGAGGGAGGGGTCATAGATATCGATACAGTCGAAGAGAGGATCAAGTGTGTGGGTGCGAGATCGATGAAGAGAGCCATCGAAATCGTGTGTGTGCACGTCAAAGATATAGGGCGACTGACTTACCGGAACGCTAGAGGGCACAGGGCAAGTTTGTGTGTGGCAGGGAGACATGACTAGAGCGCTCGATGTATCGGTGTGTGTGTGTGTGGGGGGGGGGAGGCAGAGACCAAACTAGAGAGGTAGATCGACTCGTATATGTGTTGAGAAGGAGAGACCTAGCTATGTCTTGAGGGAGATCGGTCGACATCCATACATAAGTGAAGGACGGGGAATAGGTTGGGACATATATAGAGAGAGAGAGGTAGAGTGCCGGAGGGGTGGTGGAGTTGCTTCTCGGAGATGGTGGGAGAGGCCTACTAGACAAACTGAGGGTACAACTCCAATATAATCAAGAAGAGTGGGGATGTATTTCTGTGTGTGCGTGTGCGTGATAGATGTGTCGGGAGGCATGCATGGATGATGAAGGGGGACCATGTGTTTGGTAAGCAGACCTAACTAGATCGGTAGATCAATTGTTGTGTGTCGGAGGAAGGGAGAGACATAACTAATGAGGTAGATCGATCGGCGCGTGGGGAAAATGAGTTATAAACGACCTAGCTAGCTATATGTATAGCGGGAGATCGGTCGGTGTACATCCATTTGTTAGAGGCAAATAAGGCCCAGAGAGACGGATAGAGAGAGGGAGATGGTGCTAGGAGGTGGTGCGAGAGGCCTACTAGCTAGATAGGGGGAGGAGTGTGCGATTGTTAGATCGATGAAAAGAGGGGCGAGAGTTTACACATGTGTGGGACCGTATGAGAGACACGAGGCATGGACACAGAAAGGAGGAATGGAAAATGCGTGTGTATGTGGTAGGCACACATCGCTGGGGAGGTTTATCGATCGGAGTGTGTCGGAAAGGAGTTGTGGAGACTGTGGGAGAATGACCTAAAGAAAAAAAATGAATGTGCGCGATGGATAGAATGCTGAGGGAGGGGGAAGGCGAGGAGGGCGTGTGCATGCACGAGAGAAAGTTAGTGCTAGCTACAAAGGTTAGAGGATTGTGTGGGTGTAAGAGACTAACAAAGATCATAATTCGATATGAAAGTGGATTCATATATTTGAATAAGAGATCATAGTGTTATAAACCTATGCATGCATGAATATAGCGGTGATACGCGTGGTGTGGTTTTGGACATGTTATACCATAATGTGATAATGCGTGGCGTTTGCAACTCACAGCTAAATATCGAACAATCTAAACCATACTATATATCAAACAATCTCACATTTTATTTGAATTTGTGATAATGTGTGGCGTTTGCAGCTCACAACTAAATATTGAACAATCTAAACCATACTATATATCGAACAATCTCATATTTTATTTGAATTTGTGACAATGTGTGGCGTTTGCAACTCACATCTAAATACTTGTAGGCGTAGGGGGCGGGGCACCATACATTATGTGATAAACACATTATACATATGAGACATGGTTTAGATTATGAAGATCTAGCTAGAGCTTGAAATGTACTGTGATTTCAAATCAACATAAAGTGCATTCAAAAAATCGAGTTCGAGTTCATATAGTACACATAGTTCATATCTAACTCGACAGTAATCATATGGTGTGCTGTGAAGATAATATACAAACGATAGTTTAACTTGACAATAATGATGATTGTAGATCTTATTAAAATAGAGAAACAAATTCAAATGGTTTAACTTGACAACAATTATGATTGTAGATCTTATTCAAATAGAGAAACAAATTCAAATTTAGTTCATATTGAAGCAGTAGTATATACGTTTGGAATGCACTAAAATGTTCATTTGAGTAGCAGGTTGCATGCATTATACATAACATGGATTCAAAGTTTTGAATGGAATTTGTAGTGCGAATTGATTTGGTACAGTACACGGGACTAGACTCTCTTGTGTGGTGCAAATTGATTTCTTTTTGTTTTTTCGTCGAGGGAAGTGCGAATTGATTTGATATAGGGTGTGTTTGGATTGTGGCCAAAGTGCACCTTACCAAAATTTTGGTCATGACCCAAAGATTGGTCTTTGTTTGGATGGTTGCCAATTTTTTCTTGCCAATGTTGGCTAAATCATGGGCAACCAAAACCTCAACCAAAATTTTGGCTAGCCAATGCTTTGGTGGGGCAACCTTGGGCACAAACCAAACACACCCATAGTATACATGTTAGGCTTGTCCGGAAATTTCAACCCGCGCCTTGTTATCCTGAAATTTTAAGATATCTCTTTGTCTCGTTGTGCTCCTAAAATTCCCTCCATCTCAACCCGCGTCTTGCTATCCCAAAATTACAACGCGCGCGAAAACTCCCACCTCCTGCCAAATCCCAACACGTGAAATTCCCGTGATACCCCTGAACCGAAAGAACCACCTAGTTCAAATTGGCGGGGCTACTTTCGTAACTTACCCCACATTTCGGACAAGCGCGTCCCTAAGCCATGTTTCCCCCCTCCCATCCCCTCCGCTCCCTATTCGTACACCGACGCCGCGAAAACCCGCGAAGCCCCACACCCTCCTCCATCCGCCCACCCAGCCGGAGCCTCTTCCCCGACGACGTCGTGCACAGCAACACCTCGACGTCCCTCATCCACCGCACCAGATGAGGACCGTCGTCGATCTCGTCATCCCGCCGGTTCAGCCACCCCGTTCTCCACCTCCAAGGAGTTGCCCCGACATTCCCCTCGTCTTTCGCGCCACCTCCATTCCCACATCGCCGTCTTGACCTGCACCACCGGAAGAGCAGGATCATCACCGATTCCTCGGATGAAGCTGAGGCCTAATCAGCACCACCAAAGAGGTTCTACACTAATCGTTGCATTTTCTTCTTGATTTGATCTCACGGTGCTGCCGGCGCTCGGTCCCGAGCCGACATGGTGCGGCTCCATCTACGGCAGCGTCGCCGGCCACTTCCTCCACGGCGTCGCTCCCTCGGCGGCAACGTCCACATCAGTAGGAGCTGCTGCTGCATTGGCTCTCGCTCGCGCTGCTGCTCTACTCTTGCTCTCGGTCCCCTGCCTGGTTGATGACCCACAAGTATAGGGGATCAATCATAGTCCTTTCGATAAGTAAGAGTGTCGAACCCAACGAGGACCAGAAGGAAATGACAAGCGGCTTTCAGCAAGGTAATGTCTGCAAGCACTGAAATTATAAGTAACGAGTAGTTTGGTAGCAAGATAATTTGTAACGAGCAAGTAACGGTAATGGTAACAAAAGTGCAGCAAGGTAGCCCAATCCTTTTGAGGCAAAGGACTAGCCAAGACGGTCTCTTATGATAAGCAAAGCGTTCTTGAGGGTACACGGGAATTTCATCTAGTCACTTTCATCATGTTGGTCTGATTTGTGTTCGCTACTTTGATAATTTGATATGTGGGTCGACCGGTGCTTAGGTGATGTTCTCACTTGAACAAACCTCCTACTTATGATTAACCCCCTCGAAAGCATCCGCAACTACGAGAAAAGTATTAAGAATAAATCTAACCATAGCGTTAAACTTTTGGATCCAAATCAGTCCCTTACGGAATAGCGCATAAACTAGGGTTTAAGCTTCTGTCACTGTCGCAACCCATCATCTAATAACTACTCCACAATGCATTCCCTTAGGCCCAAATATGGTGAAGTGTCATGTAGTTGACGTTCACATGACACCACTAAGGGAATCACAACATACATATCATCAAAATATCGAACACATATCAAGTTCACATAATTACTTGCAATAAGATTTCTCCCGTGACCTCAAGAACAAAAGTAAATACTCACTAATGATAATCATGCTCAAGATCAGAGGGGTATTAAATAGCATAATGGATCTGAACATATAATCTTCCACCAAATAAACCATATAGTAATCAACTACAAGATGTAATCAACACTACTAGTCACCCACAAGTACCAATCTATAGTTCCGGTACAAAGATTGAACACAAGAGATGAACTAGGGTTTGAGAGGAGATGGTGTTGTTGAAGATGTTGATGGAGATTACCCTCCCCAAGATGGGAGAGTTGTTGGTGATGATGATGATGATGATTTCCCCCTCTGGGAGGGAAGTCCCCCCCAGCGGAATCGCTTCGCCGGAGGGCAAAAGTGCTCCTGCCCAAGTTCCGCCTCGAGACGGCGGTGCTTCGTCCCGAAAGTCCTCTCCTTATTTTTTCTAGGTTAAAATGACTTATATACCAGAAGAGGGGCACCGGAGGTGGGCCGAGGAGGGCACAACCCACCAGGGCGCCCCTGGGCTCCCTGGCGCGCCCAGGTGGGTTGTGCCCACCTAGTGGGCCCCCTCTGGTAGTTATTTTCTCCAATAATTCTTATTTATTCCATAATAATTCCTCGTGAAGTTTCAGCTCATTTGGAGTTTTGCAGAATAGGTAGCCTGACGTAGCTTTTTCAGGTCCAGATTTCCAGCTGCCGGAATTCTCCCTCTTTGTGTGGACCTTGCATATTATGAGAGAAAAGGCATTAGAATTACTCCAAAAAGCATTATTATGCATAAAAACATCATAAATAACAGTAGGAAAACATGATGCAAAATGGACATATCAACTCCCCCAAGCTTAGACCTTGCTTGTCCTCAAGCGAAAACCGAAATTGAAAAACATGTCCACATGCTTAGAGAGAGAGGTGTAAATAAAAACAAAATACGGACATAGAAGCATCATGTATATTATTATAACAACAACAAACTTTAATATAAAACTTTATCATAGAACTTTTATCATATAACTACTCATGAGCAAGTAACAATTCATCACAACATCGAAGTATAAAGCATAAACTCTATTGAAAACCAACAAACTCTGTTCTCAGTCAACTTTGCAACTACAATTCATCATCTTTTCAGGAAGGGTCGCGTATCGGAGCCCTTTTTGGAAAGTCCACATACTCAACCATCATATAGTCTTCTATAATTGCTAACACTCGCCGCATACACATGAGCAAAACGTTTCAACCGGACACATAGAAAGATAGGGGCTTATAGTTTCGCCTCCCAACATACTCACCTCGAGGGTGATGTCAACTATAATAACTAATGCTACTCATATCCAACTGGATATATGTGCCTAGATCTTTCCTCACCACATGATGCTTGCCAAAAGAGAAAATAAAAAGGAATAGAGAGAAGAACTTTGACTCTTTGCATAAAAGTAAAAGATAGGCCCTTCGCAGAGGGAAGCAGAGGTTGCCATGCGCTTATTTGTTTGTATGCTCAATCTCTTAGTGCAAAAGAACGTCACGTTATATTGCCCCTTATGATAGCAACCTTTATTATGCAGTCTGTCGCTTTTATTCTTTGCCATCACAAGTTCGTACAACACTCAATTTTCTCTTACACTAAATGATCCAACACTTTTAGAAGCAATTTTTATTGCCTTTTTGCACCGATGACAACTTACTTGAAGGATCTTACTCAATCCATAGGTAGGTATGGTGGACTCTCAAAATAAGATGTGGGTTTAAAGGTTTTTGGATGCACAAGTAGTATCTCTACTTAGTGCGGATTTTTTGGCTAGCAAAGATGGGGGGCAAGCACCACATGTTAAAGGATCTATGACAATATAACTTCTATGTGAATATGAACAAACATAAATCATTACGTTGTCTTCCTTGTCCAACGTCAATAATTTTGGCATATAATATTTTGATGGGGGCTCACAATCACAAAAGATGTCCAGGATAGTGTATTTGCATGTGAATCTTCTCTTCCCTTATTAATTCTTTCATGAATTGCATCATTGACCAATGCTATGTTTGTCAATCTCCAATAAAATTTTCTCCTTATACTCTTCCTTATGTGATGTCATTACTTACCATAAAATTAGCATATGATCTTTTCCATTTATTTCCTTTCTTTTTATTGAACATGAAAGTAAAGAAAACAAAACTCAAACTAAACTTTATTATATATATCTTGCACACGATTACAAAGATAGATCACTAAGAAAACACTCGAAAAGAAAGGATCGAACTAAACTTTTATTCATCTAAAGCAAAAGATAACTATGGATCGAACTAAGATAAGTAAAGGCAAAAGATAGTGGAGGTGATATGATACCGGGGCACCTCCCCCAAGCTTGGCACAAGCCAAGGGGAGTGCCCATACACGATTACTCAATTTTCCTTTGGTGATGAAGAAGGAGGTGGTGGTGATGAAGTAGTGGCAATCTTATCCTCGGGTTTCCATGTCAAGGGCTGATCATCATAAGAGGAGGAGTGAGTCTCACGGGTCCTGCAACTGGCAGCCAAACTCATACCTTTAAACCTCGCCTCATATTTAAAGACTTGGTTTTGGAGATCATAGATCTCGCTTTGGAGGAAGTTGATTTGCTCGTTGAAGGTGAAGATGATGTCCTTCATGGACTTGCCATCCACCTTGAGATCACGGGTGTAGTCCGCGATCATGAGGTTGTGATGCCCCCGACTCAATCATGCACTAATCATACACGCAAACATGCACGATCAAGCACAGGGACTCACAGGAAGATATCACAACACACCTCTAAATAAACGGAGATCCACAATATTACAGACCAGGGATCACGAAGATCCGAATACATGAGTCAGTCATACAAATAATATCTGAGTACAGACATAGTTAGACAAGGTTTTGCCTTAAGAAGGCTAGCACAAACAATGACTCTAGATCGAAAGGCGAAGGCCTCCTGCCTGGGAGCCTCCGATCCTACTCCTGGTCGGCTGGCTCGATCCAGTAGTAAGTACCGTCTGGACCCTCCTGGTAGTAAGCTCCTGCAGTGGCATCTGGCTCCGGGGCTCCATCGTCTGATGTATCATCAAAGTGGGGTATGGGGAAAAGAAGTAACAAAGCAACCGTGATTACTCATCCGAAGTACTCAGCAAGCAAGGATCTACACTACATATGCAACATTATCAAAGAGGAAAGGCTGTATATATGGACTGGGCTGCAGAAATGCCAGAATAGAGAGAAGGCCTAGTCCTATCGAAGACTAGCATCTTCAAACATCTTCACGAAGCCACCATCTTGCAGCAATAGAAGAGAGTAGAATAGCATTTTATTAAGCAAACATGTTGAAGTACAGCTTAAAGATTCTTCCTCGACTCCCTGCGAGAAAGCGATCCCGAAGCTTCAATTAAGTAACAAGTATCCAGTTCAAGTAGTAGATCGGGATAAACAAACTGAGCGTCCTTTGCCGTAGGACCGGCTATCGATAGATTATTCTTCCCTGCAGGGGTGCACTACTGTTACCCAACACGCTCGATCAACTCTGGCCGGACACACTTGCTGGGTAATGCCCGGCCTCGGAAGATCAACACGAAGCAGCGCCCTACCTAGGCTCAGCAGAGAGGTCAGCACGCCGGACTAACCTATGCACCCAGAGGTCTTGGGCCATCTCCCTGGGCACCCTGCGCATTGCAAGACTGGCCGGGGTGCAGGCACGACACTGAACTCGTTAGTGAAGTATCCATCCCAATCCCAACAATCAGCCCGCACGGTGAACCGTGACGTCTGAAGAGCTTTTGGGAGAAACGTACGACGTAGAGGGCCCCATAAACCATAATCCCGCATGGTGGTAGTGCGTATAGGGCACGTCGACCCACTCAGATTAAACACCCAAATCCAATAGGCTCATTTAGTAACTCGCAGAGACAATCAGAGTTTCTGAAGCGCCACCACAATATCACACTCGAGTGCCCTTTCGGCACACCCGACAACATAGATCCCCTGCGGGTACCCCTCAGGGTCGACCCGCCTGTAACAAAGGTCAAAGTAACCGTGTGGTCATAACATCAAGGGGGAAACCCCGAGGAATCACCCTCGGTGAATTCCACTCGATGAAATCATCAGGGTGAACGTAGGAGGCATCATCCACAAGGTTCACACTGAGGGGTTGCACGACAGAGTCGTATCGGAAGTGGAGAAGGAGGAATCACCCTCGATGACCACGACCGAACAGCTACACTGCAGAGTATTCATCAGGAGTGCGTTATGAGGTATCACCCTCGGCACTCGATAGTAACTATGCAGAGTAGTACAACTAAGGGGGTGAAGTGATGTGTCGGTCTCTGGTCGATGATCACATTGATCGAGTCATCGATGATCAAGCAGGGGCAACAAGGGTAAGGTGGTGGAGGTCACTGATGGTTCACTACCAACCTATACTAAGCAGTTTAACATAGGCAGGTAAGGTAGCGTTAAATAGGTTACAAAAGTAGGCTATGAATCAGAATAGGAGCAAACATTAACAGTAGCAAAATCTAATGCAAGCAGGAGAAACGGAATGGGCGATATCTGGATGCTCAAGGGGGGGGGCTTGCCTGGTTGCTCTGGCAAGGAGGATGGGTCGTCAACGGGCTGCTCGTCTGTAGCGTAGTCGTACTCAGCTGCAACGGCGTCGGTCTTGGCGTCTATCGAGAGAGAAGGAGGGGGGAGAAACAGTAAATTCACGGCAAAAATGCAAACAATATGTATGACATGCCTAAATGATATGCCGGGGTGTTCTACTGCCTAACTAAATGATATAGTTAATTTAGGAATTTATTTAATTAAAGTTGGGCACTATTCATTTATCGAATTCGGTCTAAAAGTTCCATGTTCATCTAGCTAGGGGCATCGAACAGGAATACGGAGGGCGTATTCAGACTCGTATCGAAATTCTGAGCAACTTTCATGTATAAATTATTTTCATCGGAGTTACGGATTATTTTATATGATTTTCTAAAGTTTTAATTATTTTCTGGAATTTATTTAATTATTTAATCCAACATTATCCAGAACAGTTCCAGATGACGTCAACAGTCAACAGTGCAGTTGACCTAGTCAAACTGACGTGTGGGTCCCGGTTGTCATTGACTGTTTAGTTTAATTAGGGTTTAATTAAACTAATTAACTAATTACAATTAATTAGCTAATTAGTTTAATTAAATAGAATTAATTAACTTAATTAATTGACTAATTAATTAATTATTAATTATTTTTACTAATTTCATTTTCATTTTTTTTGTTTTGGGGCTGGGCCCCTCTGGTCAGTGGCCCAGAGGGCCATAGCGGGCGAGCGGGCGCATGGGCACCCGTTACGGCGCGGTTGCAGGCGCAGCCCAGCAGAGTGCTGCGGGGCGCCGGTGGCCACGACGCCTGCCAGGCGGCCAGAGCGGCGGCCGGCGAGCAGCTGCAGCGGGGCAGAGCGGCGCGCCGGGGGGGGGGGAAACGAGGCACGGGCAGAGCGGTTGGGGGCGGCGGCCGCGGCAGTCGGCGAGGCGGGGCGAAGCGGGGGGGGGTGGCGCACTCGTGCGAGCGTGGTGGCGTGCCGGACGGGGCGAGGCGTGGCCTAGGCGAGGCCGGCCAGAGCTGCGGCAAGCAGGCCACGGGGCAGGGCGGAGCTAGCGGCGCAGCAAGGCAGCAGAGCGGGAGCAGGGGCGGCGCGTGGCGAGGGAGGCCGAGAGCGGGCGCCTGAGCGTGGTCGGGCGAGCGAGCAGGGGAGGCAGCCATGCGCGGGGCGCGGACGACGCGGGCGGGCCGGCGGGCGAGAACAGCTACATGGGGCAAGGGCGAGCAGGGGCGGAGCGCGGCGAGCGCGGCCAGGGCAAGGAGGCGGGCGGCCCGACGCGGCGAGTGCGTGCGCGGGTGAGGGGCGACGGCGCGGGCGTGCGCGGAGCTGCGGCGAGGTGAGCGAGCAGCGGGAGGCGGCGGTCGGTCGGGCGCGTGCGCGTGCGTGCGCACGGGGACAGGGGGAAAGGAGAGGCCGGGCCTCACCGCGGGTGTAGGGTCAAGGGCAGCGGGCTCGAGCTCGAAGAGGAGGACGGGGACGGGGTGGCGACGGTGGTCGGCGACGGCGTCGGGGGCGGGGCGGCGTCGGCCCGATCCCGATTGGATCGTGGGGGGGGGGAGAGGGAGAGTGGGGATCGAGGGGGGTTAGGGTTTCCGGGGTCTCTGGGGAGGCCATATAGGCCAGGGGGATGGGCCGGCCTGGTGCAGTGGCCAGCTGGGCCGGTTGGCCCAGGGGGGCGGTTTTGTTTAATTTTTATTTTTCTCTTTTATTTCTTTTTCTTATTTCCTTTTCTCTCATTTTCTGTTTAGCAAATAGTTAGGCCACCAAATAACTTTAGCAAAATATGTGACTTGTACCATTAAATGTTATGCATTATCTACTACTGCCAAAAACTGGTTTGGAGACAAATGGAGTTCACACAAATTTTGTATTAAATAAAATGTATTAAACCTTGCTGTTTTGGTACTGTTATAGTCACCTAATTAATTTATTAATTTTTGGTTACAATTTTAGCATTGCCTCTAGAATATTTGTTATTTAATGAACATTTTAGTTTCTACTTTGAATAACTTTTATTTTCCACTTTGAATTTAATTGAAGTTTGAATTAGAAGTTTGAGATGCAATATGATGCAATGATGATTATGCACTGTTAACCTAGCTGACTTGTCATTATCAAAAGTGATCACTGTGGCTAATGACATGGGTTGTTACAGAGGTGATCGGCAATGAGTCCACGTTCTACCATCCCCTTGCACTGGAAGACTTCCTGCTCCATAGCTTCAAGCCTAGCCTCCACGGATCCCGTCCCCTTGGGGCCTTGCACATCGCGGATGTGCAGCACCCCTCATGCATCTGGATAGCCTGAGGGTGCTGCATCACCTCCCGCAAATATGGGTTGATGACGTTCTCGAAGAACTTGTGCTTGGAGGAGCTTGAAGCGGCCATGGTGGATTGGATCTGTCAGAAAACAACAAGGAAAAGAAAACAGAAAATTTCTCCGTGATACGGTGGTCAATAGGTTTTGGGGGTATATAAAGATTTTTTATCTTGGGAAACAAGCAAACGGAAGGAAAAGGGAGTCCGGAAGGTACCCGAGGTGGGCACAACCCACCTGGGCGCGCCTGGCAAGCCAGGCACGCCCTGGTGTCTTGTGCCCACCAGGGGTGCCTTCCTGGTTGTTTCTTATTTTCCTAATTTTTGTTATATTCCAAAACGGACAGAAAATATTTTTGCGGATTTTTCGTAGTCCGTTTACTTACCGTATCACGTACTTCCTTTTTTCACGATTCTGGAGTGTTCCGGAAGGTTTCCTTTATGTGTTCTTCCGGTGTCGTGGTTTGGATAATATTGTTTTCAACATTAATGGGCGTACCTGAGATATAATGTTTTATTCTTTGCCCATTGACAACCTTCGGGTTAGTACCTTCGGCATTATTTATCTTGATGGCTCCGGATCGATAAACCTCCTCGATAACATAAGGTCCTTCCCATTTGGAGAGGAGTTTTCCTGCAAAGAATCTGAAACGAGAGTTGTACAAAAGAACATATTCTCCAACTTTGAACTCACGCTTTTGGATTCTTTTGTCATGCCATCTTTTAACTTTTTCTTTAAATAACTTGGCATTTTCATAGGCTTGGGTTCTCCATTCATCTAGTGAGCTAATATCAAATAACCTCTTTTCAACGGCAAGTTTGAAATCATAGTTGAGTTCTTTAATTGCCCAATATGCTTTATGTTCTAACTCAAGAGGCAAATGACAAGCTTTTCCATAAACCATTTTATACGGAGACATACACATAGGATTTTTATATGCTGTTCTATAAGCCCAAAGTGCATCATCTAACTTCTTAGATCAATTCTTTTGGGACCTATTGACAGTTTTTTGTAATATTAATTTTATTTCTCTATTGCTAAGTTCAACTTGACCACTAGACTGAGGGTGATAAGGTGATGCAATTCTATGGTTAACATCATATTTAGCAAGCATTTTACGGAAAACACCATGAATAAAATGTTGGGGAACGTAGTATTTCAAAAAAATTCCTACGATCACGCAAGATCTATCTAGGAGAAGCATAGCAACGAGCGGGGAGAATGTGTCTACGTACCCTCATAGACCGAAAGCGGAAGCGTTTAGTAACGCGGTTGATGTAGTCGAACGTCTTCGCGATCCAACCGATCAAGTACCGAACACACGGCACCTCCTCGATTTGCACACGTTCAGCTCGGTGACGTCCCTCGTACTCTTGATCCAGCTGAGGCCGAGGGAGAGTTTCGTCAGCACGACAGCGTGGTGACGGTGATGATGAAGTGATTCCGGCAGGGCTTCGCCTAAGCTCTCCGAGAATATGACCGAGGTGTCTGTGGAGGGGGGCACCGCACACGGCTAAGACAAATCTTGGTCTGTTCTAGGGTGCCCCCCTGCCCCTGTATATAAAGGAGCAAGGGGGAGGCCGGACGGCCCTCATAGGGCGCGCCAAGGGGGGAGGAATCCTACTCCTAGTAGGAGTAGGTTTCTCCCCTTTCCTAGTCCAACTAGGAGGAGAAGGAAAGAGAGGGAGAGGGAGAGGGAAAGAGGGGCTGCGCCCCCCTCCCCTAGTCCAATTCGGACTCCCCTTGGGGGGGCGCGCCACCTCCTGGCTGCTGCCCTCTCTCTCCCCTAAAGCCCACTAAGGGCCCATAACTTCCCGGGGGGGGGGGGGGGAGGGTCCGGTAACCCTCCGACACTCCGATTTTATCCGAAACCTTCCGGAACACTTCCGGTGTCCGAATAACATGGTCCAATATATCAATCTTTATGTCTCGACCATTTCGAGACTCCTCATCATGTCCGTGATCACATCCGGGATTCCGAACTACCTTCGGTACATCAAAACACATAAACTCATAATACCGATCGTCATCGAACGTTAAGCATGCGGACCCTACGGGTTCGAGAACTATGTAGACATGACCGGGACTCATCTCCGGTCAATAACCAATAGCGGAACCTGGATGCTCATATTGGCTCACACATATTCTACGAAGATCTTTATCGGTCAAACCGCATAACAACATACGTTGTTCCCTTTGTCATCGGTATGTTACTTGCCCGAGATTCGATCGTCGGTATCATCATACCTAGTTCAATCTCGTTACCGGCAAGTCTCTTTACTCGTTCCGTAATGCATCATCCCATAACTAACTCATTAGTCACATTGCTTGCAAGGCTTCATATGATGTGCATTACTGAGAGGGCCCAGAGATACCTCTCCGACAATCGGAGTGACAAATCCTAATCTCGATCTATGCCAACTCAACAAACACCTACGGAGACACCTGTAGAGCATCTTTATAATCACCCAGTTATGTTGTGACATTTGATAGCACACTAAGTGTTCCTACGGTATTCGGGAGTTGCATAATCTCATAGTCATAGGAACTTGTATAAGTCATGAAGAAAGCAATAGCAACAAACTAAACGATCATCGTGATAAGCTAACGGATGGGTCTTGTCAATCACATCATTCTCTAATGATGTGATCCCGTTCATCAAATGACAACTCATGTCCATGGCTAGGAAACTTAACCATCTTTGATTAACGAGCTAGTCAAGTAGAGGCATACTAGTGACACTCTGTTTGTCTATGTATTCACACATGTATTAAGTTTCCGGTTAATACAATTCTAGCATGAATAATAAACATTTATCATGATATAAGGAAATATAAATAACAACTTTATTATTGCCTCTAGGGCATAGTTCCGTCAGTCTCCCACTTGCACTAGAGTCAATAATCTAGATTACACAGTAATGATTCTAACACCCATGGAGTCTTCGTGATGATCATGTTTTGCTCGTGAGAGAGGCTTAGTCAACGGGTCTGCAACATTCAGATCCGTATGTATTTTGCAAATCTCTATGTATCCCTCCTTGACTTGATCACGGATGGAATTGAAGCGTCTCTTGATGTGCTTGGTTCTCTTGTGAAATCTGGATTCCTTTGCCATGGCAATTGCACCAGTATTGTCACAAAAGATTTTCATTGAACCCGATGCACTAGGTATGACACCTAGATCGGATATGAACTCCTTCATCCAGACTCCTTCATTCGCTGCTTCCGAAGCAGCTATGTACTCCGCTTCACACGTAGATCCCGCCACGACGCTTTGCTTAGAACTGCACCAACTGACAGCTCCACCGTTCAATATAAATACGTATCCGGTTTGTGACTTAGAGTCATCCGGATCAGTGTCAAAACTTGCATCGACGTAACCATTTACGACGAGCTCTTTGTCACCTCCATAAACGAGAAACATATCCTTAGTCCTTTTTAGGTATTTCAGGATGTTCTTGACCGCTATCAAGTGATCCACTCCTGGATTACTTTGGTACCTCCCTGCTAAACTTATAGCAAGGCACACATCAGGTCTGGTACACAGCATTGCATACATGATAGAACCTATGGCTGAGGCATAGGGAATGACTTTCATTTTCTCTCTATCTTCTGCAGTGGTCGGGCATTGAGTCTTACTCAACTTCACACCTTGCAACACAGGCAAGAACCCTTTCTTTGCTTGATCCATTTTGAACTTCTTCAAAACTTTATCAAGGTATGTGCTTTGTGAAAGTCCAATTAAGCATCTTGATCTATCTCTATAGATCTTGATGCCCAATATATAAGCAGCTTCACCGAGGTCTTTCATTGAAAAACTTTTATTCAAGTATCCTTTTATGCTATCCAGAAATTCTATATCATTTCCAATCAACAATATGTCATCCACATATAATATTAGAAATGCTACAGAGCTCCCACTCACTTTCTTGTAAATACAGGCTTCTCCAAAAGTCTGTATAAAACCATATGCTTTGATCACACTATCAAAACGTTTATTCCAACTCCGAGATGCTTGCACCAGTCCATAAATGGATCGCTAGAGCTTGCACACTTTGTTAGCATCCTTTGGATCGATAAAACCTTCGGGTTGTATCATATACAACTCTTCTTCCAGAAATCCATTCAGGAATGCAGTTTTTACATCCATTTGCCAAATTTCATAATCATAAAATGCGGCAATTGCTAACATGATTCGGACGGACTTAAGCATCACTACGGGTGAGAAGGTCTCATCGTAGTCAACTCCTTGAACTTGTTGAAAACCTTTTGCAACAAGTCGAGCTTTGTAGACAGTAACATTACCGTCAGCGTCAGTCTTCTTCTCGAAAATCCATTTATTCTCTATGGCTTGCCGATCATCGGGCAAGTCAACCAAAGTCCACACTTTGTTCTCATACATGGATCCCATCTCAGAATTCATGACCTCAAGCCATTTCGCGGAATCTGGGCTCATCATCGCTTCCTCATAGTTCGTAGGTTCATCATGGTCAAGTAACATGACCTCCAGAACCGGATTACCGTACCACTCTGGTGTGGATCTTACTCTGTCTGACCTACGAGGTTCGGTAGTAACTTGATCTGAAGTTACATGATCATCATCATTAGCTTCCTCACTAATTGGTGTAGGAGTCACAGGAACTTATTTCTGTGATGAACTACTTTCCAATAAGGGAGCAGGTACAGTTACCTCATCAAGTTCTACTTTCCTCCCACTCACTTCTTTCGAGAGAAACTCCTTCTCTAGAAAGGATCCATTCTTAGCAACGAATGTCTTGCCTTCGGATCTGTGATAGAAGGTGTACCCAATAGTCTCCTTTGGGTATCCTATGAAGACACATTTCTCCGATTTGGGTTCGAGTTTATCAGGTTGAAGCTTTTTCACATAAGCATCGCAGCCCCAAACTTTAAGAAACGACACCTTGGGTTTCTTGTCAAACCACAGTTCATAAGGTGTCGTCTCAACAAATTTAGATGGTGCCCTATTTAACGTGAATGCAGCCGTCTCTAAAGCATAACCCCAAAACGATAGCGGTAAATCAGTAAGAGACATCATAGATCGCACCATATCTAATAAAGTGCGGTTATGACGTTCGGACACACCATTACGCTGTGTTGTTCCGGGTGGCGTGAGTTGCGAAACTATTCCGCATTGTTTCAAATGAAGACCAAACTCGTAACTCAAATATTCTCCTCCACGATCGGATCGCAGAAACTTTATTTTCTTGTTACGATGATTTTCCACTTCACTCTGAAATTCTTTGAACTTTTCAAATGTTTCAGACTTATGTTTCATCAAGTAGATATACCCATATCTGCTCAAATCATCTGTGAAGGTCAAAAAATAACGATACCCGCCGCGAGCCTCAATATTCATCAGACCGCATACATCAGTATGTATTATTTCTAATAAATCCGTTGCTCGCTCCATTGTTCCGGAGAACGGAGTTTTAGTCATCTTGCCTTTGAGGCATGGTTCGCAAGTACCAAGTGATTCATAATCAAGTGATTCCAAAAGTCCATTAGTATGGAATTTCTTCATGTGCTTTACACCAATATGACCCAAACGGCAGTGCCATAAATAAGTTGCACTATCATTATCAACTCTACATCTTTTGGTTTCAATATTATGAATATGTGTATCACTACTATCGAGATTCAACAAAAATAGACCACTCTTCAAGGGTGCATGACCATAAAAGATATTACTCATATAAATAGAACAACCATTATTCTCAGATTTAAATGAATGACCGTCTCGCATCAAACAAGATCCAGATATAATGTTCATGCTTAACGCTGGCACCAAATAACAATTATTCAGGTCTAAAACTAATCCCGAAGGTAGATGTATAGGTAGTGTGCCGACGGCGATCACATTGACTTTGGAACCATTTCCCACACGCATCGTCACCTCGTCCTTAGCCAATCTTCGCTTAATCCGTAGTCCCTGTTTCGAGTTGCAAATATTAGCAACAGAACCAGTATCAAATACCCAGGCACTACTACGAGCATTAGTAAGGTACACATCAATAACATGTATATCACATATACCTTTGTTCACTTTGCCATCCTTCTTATCCGCCAAATACTTGGGGCAGCTCCGCTTCCAGTGACCAGTCCCTTTGCAGTAGAAGCACTCAGTATCAGGCTTAGGTCCAGACTTGGGCTTCTTCACTTGAGCAGCAACTTGCTTGCCATTCTTCTTGAAGTTCCCCTTCTTCCCTTTACTCTTTTTCTTGAAACTGGTGGTCTTGTTGACCATCAACACTTGATGCTCCTCTTTGATTTCTACCTCCGTAGCCTTTAGCATTGTGAAGAGCTCAGGAATTGTCTTATCCATCCCTTGCATATTATAGTTCATCACGAAGCTCTTGTAGCTTGGTGGCAGTGATTGAAGAACTCTGTCAATGACACTATCAACTGGAAGATTAACTCCCAGCTGAGTCAAGTGATTATGATACCCATACATTTTCAGTAAATGCTTACTGACAGAACTATTCTCCTCCATTTTGCAGCTATAGAACTTATTGGAGACTTCATATCTCTCAATCCGGGCATTTGCTTGAAATATTAACTTCAACTCCTGGAACATCTCATATGCTCCATGATGTTCAAAACGTCGTTGAAGTCCCGGTTCTAAGCCGTAAAGCATGGCACACTGAACTATGGAGTAGTCATCAGCTTTGCTCTGCCAGATGTTCTTAACGTCATCAGTAGCGTCTGCAGCAGGCCTAGCACCTAGCGGTGCTTCCAGGACGTAATTCTTCTGTGCAGCAATGAGGATAATCCTCAAGTTACGGACCCAGTCCGTGTAGTTGCTACCATCATCTTTCAACTTAGCTTTCTCTAGGAACACATTAAAATTCAAAGGAACAGTAGCACGGGCCATTGATCTACAACAACATAGACATGCAAAAAACTATCAGGTACTAAGTTCATGATAAATTAAAGTTCAATTAATCATATTACTTAAGAACTCCCACTTAGATAGACATCCCTCTAGTCATCTAAATGATCACGTGATCCATATCAACTAAACCATGTCCGATCATCATGTGAGATGGAGTAGTTTTCAATGGTGAACATCTCTATGTTGATCATATCTACTATATGATTCACGTTCGACTTTCGGTCTCCAGTGTTCCGAGGCCATATCTGCATATGCTAGGCTCGTCAAGTTTAACCCGAGTATTCTGCGTGTGCAAAACTGGCTTGCACCCGTTGTATGTGAACGTAGAGCTTATCACACCCGATCATCACGTGGTGTCTCGGCACGACGAACTGTAGCAATGGTGTATACTCAGGGAGAACACTTGTACCTTGAAATTTAGTGAGAGATCATCTTATAATGCTACCGCCGTACTAAGCAAAATAAGATGCATAAAAGGATTAACATCACATGCAATTCAATATAAGTGATATGATATGGCCATCATCATCTTGTGCCTTTGATCTCCATCTCCAAAGCACCGTCATGATTACCATCGTCACCGGCGCCCCAGCTTGATCTCCATCGTCACCGGCGCCCCAGCATGATCTCCATCGTAGCATCGTTGTCGTCTCGCCAACTATTGCTTCTACGACTATCGCTACCGCTTAGTGATAAAGTAAAAACAATTACATGGCGATTGCATTGCATACAATAAAGCGACAACCATATGGCTCCTACCGGTTGCCGATAACTTTGTTACAAAACATGATCATCTCATACAACAAATTATATCACATCATGTCTTGACCATATCACATCACAGCAAGCCCTGCAAAAACATGTTAGACGTCCTCTACTTTGTTGTTGCAAGTTTTACGTGGCTGCTACGGGCTTCTAGCAAGAACCGTTCTTACCTACGCATCAAAACCACAACGTGGTGTAGTGATTGCTTTTTGATCTTCTAAAAGAACCCTCTTCATTGAAACCGATTCAACTAAAGTGAGAGAGACAGACACCCGCCAGTCACCTTTAAGCAACGAGTGCTCGCAGTGGTGAAACCAGTCTCGCGTAAGCGTACGCGTAATGTCGGTCCGGGCCGCTTCATCTCACAATACCGCTGAACCAAGTAACAACTAGTAACGGCAAGCAATATGTATACACCCACGCCCACAACTCCTTTGTGTTCTACTCGTGCAAATCATCTACGCATAGACCTGGCTCGGATGCCACTGTTGGGGAACATAGTATTTCAAAATTTTACTATGATCACGCAAGATCTATCTAGGAGAAGCATAGCAACGAGCGGGGAGAGTGTGTCTACGTACCCTCGTAGACCGAAAGCGGAAGCATTTAGTAACGCGGTTGATGTAGTCAAACGTCTTCGCGATCCAACTGATCAAGTACCGAACGCACGACACCTCTGCGATCTGCACACGTTCAGCTCGGTGACGTCCCTCGTACTCTTGATCCAGCTAAGGCCGAGGGAGAGTTTCGTCAGCACGACGGCGTGGTGACGGTGATGATGAAGTGATTCCGGCAGGGCTTCGCCTAAGCACTCCGAAAATATGACCGAGGTGGACATCTGTGGAGGGGGGCACCGCACACGGCTAAGACAAATCTTGGTCTGTTCTAGGGTGCCCCCCTGCCCCTGTATATAAAGGAGCAAGGGGGAGGCCGGCCGGCCCTCATAGCGCGCGCAAAGGGGGGAGGAATCCAACTCCTAGTAGTAGTAGGTTTCTCCCCTTTCCTAGTCCAACTAGGAGGAGAAGAAAAGAGAGGGAGAGGGAGAGGGAAAGAGGGGCTGCGCCCCCTCCCCTAGTCCAATTTGGACTCCCCTTGGGGGGGCGCGCCACCTCCTGGCTGCTGCCCTCTCTCTCCCCTAAAGCCCACTAAGGGCCCATAACTTCCCGGGGGAGGGGGGGTTCCGGTAACCCTCCGGCACTCTGGTTTTATCCGAAACCTTCCGGAACACTTCCGGTGTCCGAATAACATGGTCCAATATATCAATATTTATGTCTCTACCATTTCGAGACTCTTCGTCATGTCCGTGATCACATCCGAGATTCCGAACTACCTTCGGTACATCAAAACACATAAACTCATAATACCGATCGTCATCGAACGTTAAGCGTGCGGACCCTACGGGTTCGAGAACTATGTAGACATGACCGAGACTCATCTCCGGTCAATAACCAATAGCGGAACCTGGATGCTCATATTGGCTCCCACATATTCTACGAAGATCTTTATCGGTCAAACCGCATAACAACATACGTTGTTCCCTTTGTCATCGGTATGTTACTTGCCCGAGATTCGATCGTCGGTATCATCATACCTAGTTCAACCTCGTTACCGGCAAGTCTCTTTACTCGTTCCGTAATGCATCATCCCATAACTAACTCATTAGTCACATTGCTTGCAAGGCTTCATATGATGTGCATTATCGAGAGGGCCCAGAGATACCTCTTCGACAATCGGAGTGACAAATCCTAATCTCGATCTATGCCAACTCAACAAACACCTTCGGAGACACCTGTAGAGCATCTTTATAATCACCCAGTTACGTTGTGACGTTTGATAGCACACTAAGTGTTCCTACGGTATTCGGGAGTTGCATAATCTCATAGTCATAGGAACTTGTATAAGTCATGAAGAAAGCAATAGCAACAAACTAAACGATCATCGTGCTAAGCTAACGGATGGGTCTTGTCAATCACATCATTCTCTAATGATGTGATCCCGTTCATCAAATGACAACTCATGTCCATGGCTAGGAAACTTAACCATCTTTGATTAACGAGCTAGTCAAGTAGAGGCATACTAGTGACACTCTGTTTGTCTATGTATTCACACATGTATTAAGTTTCCGGTTAATACAATTCTAGCATGAATAATAAACATTTATCATGATATAAGGAAATATAAATAACAAATTTATTATTGCCTCTAGGGCATATTTCCTTCATAAAATGTGAACCACCATCAGTCATTAAATATCTAGGGACTCCAAATCTTGGGAAAATGACTTCCTTAAGCATTTTAATTGAGGTGTTGTGATCAGCACTACTAGTTGGAATAGCTTCTACCCACTTAGTAACATAATCAACAGCAACCAAAATATGTGTATACCCATTAGAGGAAGGAAAAGGTCTCATGTAATCAAATCCCCAAACATCAAATGGTTCAATAGCAAGAGAATAATTCATAGGCATTTCTTGACGCTTACCAATATTACCAATTATTTGACATTCATCACAAGATAAAACAAACTTATGGGCATCCTTGAAGAGAGTAGGCCAATAAAAACCAGATTGCAATACCTTGTGAGCAGTTCTATCTCCCGCATGATGTCATCCATAAGCTTCAGAGTGACATTTCCGTAGGATTTGTCCCTGTTCATGCTCAGGTACACAACGTCTAATAATACCATCTACTCATTCTTTTATAAAGATGTGGGTCATCCCAAAAGTAATGTCTTAAATCATAGAATAATTTTTTCTTTTGTTGGTATGTGAAGCTAGGTGGTATATATTTAGCAACAATATAATTGGCATAGTCAGCATACCAAGGAGTGTTATGAGAAACATTTATTGTAGCTAATTGTTCATCAAGAAAACTATCATTAATAGGTTGTGGGTCATCAAGAATATTTTCTAACCTAGACAAGTTATCAGCAACGGGGTTCTCAGCTCCCTTTCTATCAGTGATATGTAAATCAAATTCTTGTAGCAAAAGAACCCACCTAATGAGTCTAGGTTTAGCATCCTTCTTTTCCATAAGATATTTTATAGCAGCATGATCGGTGTGAACAGTCACTTTAGAATCAACAATGTAAGATCTAAATTTATCACAAGCAAACACAACTGCTAAAAATTCTTTTTCAGTAGTAGCATAATTTCGTTGAGCACTGTCCAGAGTTTTACTAGCATAATGAACAACATTTAATTTCTTATCGACTCTTTGTCCTAGAACAACACCAACAACATAATCACTAGCATCACACATAAATTCAAAAGGCAAGTTCCAATCAGGTGGTTGAACAATATGTGCAGAAATCAAGGCTTTCTTAAGTGTTTCAAAGGCTTCTACACAATCATCATCAAAAACAAATGGAACATCCTTTTGTAAAAGATTTGTAAGAGGCCTAGAAATTTTAGAGAAGTCTTTAATAAGCCTCCTATAGAAACCAGCATGACCGAGGAAACTACGAATACCTTTGATATCTTTGTAAGAGGCCTAGAAATTTTCTCAATTGCATCAACTTTAGCTTTATGCACCTCAATACCTCGTTCAGAAATTTTATGTCCCAAGACAATACCTTCATTAACCATAAAGTGGCACTTCTCCCAATTCAAGATGTGATTAGTTTGCTCACATCTCTGCAAAACTCGATCAAGGTTGCTCAAGCAATCATCAAAAGAAGTTCTGTAAATGAAAAAATCATCCATGAAAACCTCAACAATCTTTTCACAAAAGTCAGAGAATATAGCAGTCATACATCTTTGAAAGATAGCAGGTGCATTGCATAAACCAAAAGGCATACGTCTATAAGTATAAGTTCCAAAAGGGCAAGTAAAGGTGGTTTTCTCTTGATCAGGTTGTGAGACAGGTATTTGAGAAAAACCGGAATATCCATCAAGAAAGAAAAAATGTGTGTGCTTTGATAGTCTTTCTAACATTTGATCAATAAAAGGCAGAGGGTAATGATCTTTTCTAGTAGCCTTATTTAGTTTTCTAAAATCAATTACCATTCTTTAGCCAATGACAATTCTTTGTGGAATAAGTTCATTCTTATCATTAGGAACAATGGTAATACCTCCCTTTTTAGGGACACAATGAACAGGACTTACCCATCTACTATCAGCTATAGAATAAATTATACCTGCTTCCAGAAGCTTCAGTATTTTAGTTCTTACCACTTCTTTCATTTTAGAATTTAAACGTCGTTGGTGATCAACAACTGGTTTAGCATCAGGCTCCATATTAATTTTATGCTGACAGAGAGTGGGACTAATACCCTTTAAATCATCAAGAGTATATCCAATGGCAGATCGGTGCTTCTTCAGAACCTTCAATAATCTTTCTTCTTCATGTTCTGAAAGGTTAGCACTAATAATAACAGGATAAATCTGTTTCTCATCAAGATAAGAATATTTCAAAGTGTCTGGTAATTGTTTTAATTCAAACACAGGATCACCTTTAGGTGGAGGAGGACCTCCTAGAGTTTCAATAGGCAAATTGTGTTTAAGTAGAGGACGTTGTTCAAAGAAAATCTTATCTATTTCATTTCTTTCATGCAGATGCATATCATTTTCTTGGTCTAACAAATATTGTTCTAGTGGATCGGTAGGAGGCACAGCAATAGAAGCAAGACTAATTATTTCATCCTTACTAGGCAATTCTTCCTTATGATGCTTCCTACTAAACTTAGAAAAATTAAACTCATGAGACTCATCACCAAAATTAACACCGATGATTTGTTTCTCACAATCTATTTTGGCATTGACGGTGTTCAAGGAAGGTCTACCAAAGATAATGGGACAAAAGTCATCTTGTGGGGAACCAAGAACAAGAAAATCAGTAGGGTATTTTATTTTCCCACACAAGACTTCAACATCTCTAACAATCCCAAGTGGTGTGATGGTGTCCCTATTAGCAAGTTTAATAGTAACATCTATGTCTTCCATTTCAGCGGGTGCTATATCATTCATAATTTCTTGATATAAGGTAAAAGGAATGGCACTCACGCTAGCACCTATGTCGCATAAACCATGATAGCAGTGATCTCCTATTTTAACTGAGACAACAGGCAGGCCAACAAAGGGTCTATGTTTATCTTTTTCATCGGGTTTGGCAATTCTAGCAGCTTCATCACAGAAGTAAATAACATGCCCATCTATATTTTCAACCAAGAGATCTTTAACTATAGCGACACTAGGATCTACTTTGATTTGTTTAGCAGGTTTGGAAGTTCTAATATAACTTTTTTGACCACAGTTGAGACTTTAGCATGTTCCTTTATCCTAACAGGGAAAGGTGGTTTTTCAATATAAGCAGTAGGCACAATTGGATCAACATTGTAAATAATAGTTTCATCTTTAGCTATTACTAGTTCTTTAATTTCTTCTTTGATAGGTGGGTGATATTTAAACCACTTCTCCTTAGGGAGGTCAACATGAGTAGCAAATGATTCACAAAAGGAGGCTACTATCTCAGAGTCAAGTCCATATTTAGTGCTAAACTTTTGAAAAGCATCGGTATTCATAAAAGTTTTAACACAATCATACTTGAGCTTAATACCTGACTCTTTACCTTCGTCGAGTTCCCAATCTTTAGAGTTGCGTTTAATTCTTTCTAAAAGATCCCACCGGAAGTCAATAGTCTTCTTCATAAAGGAACCAGTACAAGAAGTATCAAGCATGGATCGATCATCATGAGAAAGCCGAGCATAAAAATTCTGAATAATAATTTCTCTTAAGAGCTCATGATTGGGGCATGAATATAAAATTGACTTAAGCCTCCCCCAAGCTAGAGCGATACTTTCTCCTTCACGAGGCCAAAAATTATATATGTAATTCCGATCACGATGAACTAGATGCCTAGGATAATTTTTTGGTGAAATTCCAATTTCAATCGATTCCAATTCCAAGATCCAATATCATCGCATAGCCTATACCATGCGAATGCTTTTCCCTTGAAAGATAAAGGGAAAACCATCATCTTAGCTTCATCTCCGGGTAAACCTGCAAGCTTAAATAATCCACAAATTTCATCCACATATATCAAGTGTATATCAAGATGTTCGGTTCCATCTCCTGCATAAGGATTAGCTAGCAGTTGTTCTATCATACCCGAAGGAATTTCATAACCAATTTTTTCAGTAGGTGCAGTAGGTTGAGGGGTAACTAATTGTGGTTCTGGTCAAGGTGAAGATACCCCGAACAAACCCCTCAAAGGACTGTTCTCCATAGTAACAAGTGACAATAAATTTCAGCACGTAGTAATAATTTTTCCTTACCGATTTCCACTTACCAAGAGCGCTTCACTCCCCGGCAACGGTGCCAGAAAAGAGCCTTGATGACCCAAAAGTAGAGGGGATCAATCGTAGTCCTTTCGATAAGTAAGAGTGTCAAACCCAACGAGGAGCAGAAGGAAATGATAAGCAGTTTTCAGCAAGGTAATGTCTGCAAGCACTGAAATTATAAGTAACGAGTAGTTTGGTAGCAAGATGATTTGTAACGAGAAAGTAACGGTAATGGTAACAAAAGTGCAGCAAGGTAGCCCAATCCTTTTGAGGCAAAGGACAGGCCAAGACGGTCTCTTATGATAAGCAAAGCATTCTTGAGGGTACACGGGAATTTCATCTAGTCACTTTCATCATGTTGGTTTGATTTGTGTTCGCTACTTTGATAATTTGATATGTGGGTGGACCGGTGCTTAGGTGCTGTTCTTACTTGAACAAACCTCCTACTTATGATTAACCCCCTCGCAAGCATCCGCAACTACGAGAAAAGTATTAAGAATAAATCTAACCATAGCATTAAACTTTTGGATCCAAATCAGTCCCTTACGGAATAGCGCATAAACTAGGGTTTAAGCTTCTGTCACTCTCGCAACCCATCATCTAATAACTACTCCACAATGCATTCCCTTAGGCCCAAATATGGTGAAGTGTCATGTAGTCGACGTTCACATGACACCACTAAGGGAATCACAACATACATATCATCAAAATATCGAACACATATCAAGTTCACATTATTACTTGCAACAAGATTTCTCCCGTGACCTCAAGAACAAAAGTAACTACTCACTAATTATAATCATGCTCAAGATCAGAGGGGTATTAAATAGCATAATGGATCTGAACATATAATCTTCCACCAAATAAACCATATAGTAATCAACTACAAGATGTAATCAACACTACTAGTCACCCACAAATACCAATCTATAGTTCCGGTACAAAGATTGAACACAAGAGATGAACTAGGGTTTGAGAGGAGATGGTGCTGTTGAAGATGTTGATGGAGATTGCCCTCCCCAAAATGGGAGAGTTGTTGGTGATGATGATGGCGATGATTTCCCCCTCCAGGAGGGAAGTACCCCCGACGGAATCGCTCCGCCGGAGGGCAAAAGTGCTCCTGCCCAAGTTCCGTCTCGAGACGGCGGCGCTTCGTCCCGAAAGTCCTCTCCTTATTTTTTCTAGGTCAAAATTACTTATATACCAGAAGAGGGGCACCTGAGGTGGGCCGAGTAGGGCACAACCCACCAAGGCGCGCCTGGGCTCCCTGGCGCGCCCAGGTGGGTTGTGCCCACCTGGTGGGCCCCCTCTGGTAGTTATTTGCTCCAATAATCCTTATTTATACCATAAAAATTCCTCGTGAAGTTTCATCTCATTTGGAGTTGTGCAAAATAGGTAGCCTGGCGTAGCTTTTTCAGGTCCAGATTTCTGGCTGCCGGAATTCTCCCTCTTTGTGTGAACCTTGCATATTATGAGAGAAAAGGCATTAGAATTACTCCAAAAAGCATTATTATGCATAAAAACATCATAAATAATAGTAGGAAAACATGATGCAAAATGGCCGTTTCACTGGTCTGCTCTTGCTCGCACTGCTGCTCTCGCTCTTGCTCTTGCTTGCACTGCTACTCTACTCTTGCTGGCGCTGCTGCTGCATGAGCAGCAGATCCTGCTCTTGCTCGAGCCCCTGCAGCAGCTACCCGAGATGCTGCTACACGACCAGCTGCCCCGGCTCTTGCACGCGCTGCTGCTCCGGGCGCTGCTGCTACTGCTACTGCTTTTCTGCAACTAGTGCGTTCAGTTTCGACAGTAAAATTCAGTTTCGACAGCAAAATTCAGTTTCAACAGTAAAATTCAGTTTCGACAGTTAAGTTCAGAGATGAGCGGCTGCTGTATTTTACATCTAGCACTTTGTGGTAATGTATTTTACATCATCTATTAGAGAACTCCACTCAGGTTAACGTTGTCTCTCTTGTCCTACTTCAGCCTCACCGTCGTACAACTCACCGGAGCTGCTCCAATGACGAAACCCTCCATCACAGTGGAGCAGTACCCTCGGCTTCATCTCCAGACACCTAAGATCTTCTTCCCCTCCTCCGACAGCCACATCAGCCGGAGCATCCTCATCGACCAACCCAATCAGGCTGAGATCGACATGGCTTCGCCAAAGAGGTTGTACACTTGTTGCATCGCTTTTTTACTCTACATGTTATACATATTGTCTAGTGAGCATACGTAGTAACGTGAAATACGATTAGTTTCTCCTACTATATGACAAGCAGTGAGGTACCAGGCAACTTAGCTATCCGTGATGGACTCTCTCGAAAGCCATTATTATTTTTTTCTACGTGTTTGAGCTGTGCATGTGTAGATTGTAACATCCTGATTCTCGGAATGTTTAAGAAAAAGTTTTTCAAAAATCAGGGCGAGAAAATTTCGTTTGCTTTATTTGTTAACAAAGCTTAAATTGGACTTTTATAATTTGGAGGATTTAATTTGACCTAATGTGAACTTAAATTAAATGTGAGTTTTGTTCTTTTCTTCTAGTTGGGTTTTATCTTTTGTCTTCAACACATTTAAACATGTGAGTCTGCATTTTCGGGGATTTCTTGGATCGTTTGATATTTGTTTTAGCTTCTATTAGTTCTCTATATTTTCCAAAAAGTCAATTCTTTTCCATCTATTAAACTCTAGGCTAAATTTCCTAAGCCCATTCCACAACATCTTTATTTTTTTTATTCCCTGTTCTCCCAAAAGGAATGGGCCAAAGACCAACTTTTATTTTTTCTTTCTCTCCCACTTGGGCCTAGCTGAACTGGGCCAAACACCCAAACGCCCAGCTCTCCTAGCGAGCACCTCCTCCCCTTCCTGTACCTTCACGTTCACAACTAACATAAGAGAAAACCTCAACAGCCACCACGCATGTTAACTGATGCCCTTCCTTTAATTCCTCCTCCCTGCCTATTTCTCTCTACTTCCTTTCTCTCCCAAACGAACCCCTCTTCTCTTTCCTTCCTTCTTCTGTACGCTAAGAGAGGAAAGGTCCAGAGAGAAAGTGCCCCTCCTCTAACTCCCATAAATTTGGACAGTTTCCAAAACCAAAGATATGTATACGTGCGCCTTGATCTCCTTTTCCAGCTCGTCATTTCTCCTGCCCTCTTCCTTCCTCGTTCCCTACATAACACTCTGCAAACAAATGGTGCTCCATGGACACCGGTGTTCGACCCCGATGAAGGAGGCCATCCCCATCCGTTTCCTTGCGCCAGGAACTTCTCCTCCACGCCATGAATCCATTCAAGGAAGAACGAACGTGTTTCGTCGACCACACGCGAACAATTTTACATGTCCGTCTACACTGTTCGTCGAGTTCATCGCACCGTCCCGTCGAACTTGGTGAGCTTCTATCAAATTCCTTTTGCACGCGTACTTGTGATCATCTAGTGTATCCCGTAGACATCATGATTCAACCTATCTATGTCGTTGGCTGCGTGTGTCCAAAACCGAATTCGATTTGGTGGCATCGGTTTGTCTTTTTATTTTCTATCCATCGAATGATCTTGATGTCAACATATGAAATGTTTCTTATGTTCATAGGAACCCCATGGTGGTGCTAGATTTCTAGTTTGGTCAATCTAGATTTTGTATAGATTTTTATACACTTGTTTTTGGCCAAGATTGAAGGTGTTTTCTTCATCGGCTAAATTTTTGTGCTAATATGTTATTCTTCATATGTTCATAATATGCTAGGAGTCCAAGATATTGGTTTCTTAATTTTGCGTATGACAAGTGACTTGCTTGATTTAATTAATATATCGATTATAGTTATGTGATATTTTTCCTTTCGTGTGGTACGTAGTCGTATGATATAGCTATGTACAAGTTTCTGCGAATTATTATCATGGGTAGTAGTTGATCGGTGAACTTTTGTGTTGGTTTGATATTTTTTATATGTTCATGACATGCCAGAAGTCGCTCCTAATTATTTCATAATTTTAGGAGTTCGATGTGAATGAGTAGATTATTGTAAGGATTTCTTTTATTTACCTATTATAGTTTTGTACGTTGTCTCTGTGGTTTTTATTTTTTTTTTTACATCTGTAGTCATATTTTGTGCACACGTACAAATTTTTATGATGTTCACCATGCTTATAATTCCATATAATTATTCTAGGCTTTCCTTTGTTGTCGTATCATGAAATACATCATATCTTGATTTTTTTTAGCATGGAGATATCTTAGATATAGTTTACATATTCGTATTCATCTATGTTGCATGTTTATTTTAGTGGTTTGAAATCATGTCATTCCTACAATAGATGTTTATATTATTATTTTGTACGTGTTGTTGCGTAGTTTAGCTTATGCTAGTGGTCAAATGAAATGCCTTGTTGATTGGAAATGAGTGCATTATAGTTTGTTGCGTAGAATATAATTTCCTAGTTGTTAAACTTATTTTGTAGATGTTGTTATGATTGATCACTTGGTTAGTTGTTTTATGTCATGGTTCATATTTGTATTACTATATAGAATTTATTCTTGTGACATAGAACTTAGTTTATTACATCTTGCTAATTATCATATGTGTTTATTTATCTTAGTTATTACCATGCCTTGTTAGCAAGTGATTAGAGTAGAACACATGTTTTGATCGTGTCCTATCATCTGATACATGATTGCTAGTTTGTACTATATGGTCACACTTAGGGTTGGCCTTGCATGGTAGAGATACATGTTAGTAGATACATGCTAGTAGTATATGATTCCTTCTTGATTGATCCATACCATACCATGATGTTGTGATTGTATAACTAGACTACATAGTGTGTGTGTGTGTGTGGGTGTGTGTGTGTACCAATTCATGTATTAGAAGATCATGACTAGTGATGCATCCTATGTACATGCAATTGTAGGTTGTACCAGATAGAAATACATGTCATCTTGTTATTCCTGCTTGTATAATACATGTTGATTTGGTTGATAAGATGATCTAGTTGTTTACTTTCCCACATGCTTAGTATGCTTCCATGTGCTTATTTATCATAACTAGCATGGTATAGTGTTGTATGCTAACATCGTGTTTGATCTTTAGGTTAGTTGTTATCAACTAGGTAATCTCATAGTTAGGAGTTGTATTCTATTAGTAGCAATATTGTGGCATCTTGTGTGAGGGTCATCCATGCCTCGCATCATGTCTGGTTTATCTGACTATTCCATTTATGATATGCTTAAGCCTATGGATCAAGTCATGCTAGTGATTTTTCTTGTCTTATTATGTTCCATATGCTATAGTTGAGTACTTAGACCCTTGTGTTTCTTATAGATATTTAACTTAGTCTCATGTTAGTATTATGAATGTTTTAATACTTGTTGCTATGACTTATCATATGCTTGGGATGAGTCATATGTCATGTTAGTAGAATTGTACTTTGATCACACACTAAGTGTGTGTATCATGCCTTGTTATTGTAAGCATGTGGTGATAATAGTATTGCTAGTGGTCATTGGTATTAGTTGTTCTTTATTATTAAGAGCATGTCCTAATTTAGTATCTTCTCTTGATAACTTTTAGTATGATGCTTGTGTTATTACTTAAGACATCTGTATGATCCTATACTCACATGCCTTGTGTGAGATGTGTGTTATTATTAATTTTTAATTGTTTATTATCTACCCTAGTATTGGTTGTCTTCGTTTATAGAAAGGCTTGCTAATAGTTGTTATGATTGATGTTTAGTCTTTGCTTGTTGTTAACCATTATGAGTATTTGGATTCTCCAGATATTTATTATTGGTTGATTGTTACTCTTAATCAATCATGTTCTAAGATAGTTGTTCATCCATTTGTTCCATGTGTTGTGTAGTTCTTGTTAATTGTTTGACAAATGAATTAGTTTGATATAATGCAGTTATTCTATTTCCTTTTAATATGTTTTAGGGCTGACCTAGATCATTTCAAATCAATGTTGTTGAATGATGTTTGAGTGCTTAACTAGTATGGCTTATAATGTTGGTTTGGTTGTCATATAGAATACTTGCTTTTGTTTGATTATATAGTTGTTGTATATGTTTGGTTGCAATTGACCATTATAAATATTTAGATTCTATCTAAATATTTATTTGTGGTTAACTTTTACCATCATCATGTCATGTTATGATTGAGGAGTTGAAATGCATTGGATGGATTATTCCATGTATGTTCATGCAATTTGGTTTGTTATGTAACCGTTTCCTATATAGTAAGCTGAGATGTGTAGTGGGCACTGCTAATGGTTAGTACCATAGTTCATATTAGAACATTAGTCTTGTTGACAAGCTTTGCTTAGTCGTCTTCAACCTAAACCCTGCCTATCCATCGAATCCTCTCTACTTACCTCCCTATCATGCTACTCGATTTTGGAATCTCCATCTTGATCAATATACTCATATCCATCCACTCTTAAATTGTTTTGGATGCTATTTGGATTTTCTTTTGCTTTGGTATTTATTGTTTGTCTTTTGCTATCGCTACGAAGAGTAGGGAGTGACGAAGTTGGAGAAGGACATAACCAGGTTACCGAAGAAGGACTCAACAACGAAGGCATGCCTCCTTCTTTGATCATACTTATCCTATGTTTTACAAAATTGCATTGTGTTTTATGGTTACTATATGCATGTTGTTTTAATTCTCGTAGCTAGCCTGTCGATTGACACATTACCTTGATCCGCTTGTCACCTATTTACTTGACACCTGAGTAGAAGCATATAGTTCCAGTAGAGTAGAAATGCTTAGCCATGCTTATCACTCAATAGGTGCTTTGTTGAATGACCTCTGAGTCATTGACAATTGAAACTTATCGCTGAGCTAGGCCAGTTGGCCTTGTTGACCTTCTCTATCCTCTTCTACTCTGGGTGAAACTTACCATCTGAATACTGGCACGGGCGACAGCTGAATCAAGGATTGAAGGAGCGATTGGCTGCCCTTCACAAGTTGAAGGGGGCAATCAGTCGTCCGTGCCGCATGAGGCCTAATAAGTATTGGATTTGAAGATTGTGATAACAGTACAGCCACATGCTATATGGGCACTGGCTTGGTCAAGTAAGCTAGTCAGCCTTAGGTGTCGATGTCGCCGTACCGCAGATGGGATAGCTGCCTTGCGAGGAGTATCCTTGGCACAGATGGGGGGACCGGTTTGAGGACGTACTCTCAGTTCCGTGTGCTAGACCCGGTGGGCATGTCACATCTTTGGGGGATCTAGTCCAAAGACCTCGTCACAATCTCCCTGCCGGTATACCAGATGGTGTACTACGCTAGCGACGGCTAGTGGCAACAAGTCGGGATTGTGTCGTGTGGGTAAAGTGTACAACCTCTGCAGAGTGTAAAACTATTCGAATAGCCGTGTCCACGGTCATGGACGGCACATGAATCTTTCTTGACATACAGGACCTGTCTTGCTTATTCCCTCTTTGCCCCTATTCTTGAAACCTATGAAGGACGTGAGTTGATCGATGATCCTCACTTTGATGGAAGTTATTCTGAGATAAAACATTTTTCATCTAAAAACTGCTATCGTCCAGTTAGTATGTTATTTCAAACAAAATTAGCTTTTATGCAAATGAGCCATACAGCCTTCCATTGAAGCCACATGTAGCTAATAGGTCCTTCCCCGTGGGAGGCATGTTGAGTACGTAATGTACTCATGGCAATACTTTTGTTGAACAACAGAGATCTACGAAGACGAAGGTGATGCTACAACTACTATGGCAACCCGTAGGAGTGAGGTCACGTGGACTACATCGACTGCCTGTGGCTGACATGGAGTCGCTACGCATTGTACTTTCCGCTATTTTCTGATTGTAATAAATGTCATGAGACATTTCGCTAGGTATGTCTTGTGACAAATATACTACATTTAATGCTTTTACGTATTCTGCAATGATACCATTTCACTGTGTTGTCAACAATGATCCTGGGGTTGACAATTAAACATAGGAGGATCTGGAAGATAATTCCGGGTTCTCACATAGATGGGCCTGGGAGTTGTGTTAGTAGGGCAGTGGCCTGGGTCCAAAGTAGTACAAGTAGCACAAAAACATTTTTGGAGTGTAGGCTTTTGCCTGTTCAAGCCTGCCTACTAGAATTGCCAGTGGTTGAAAGGAAAAGTGAAGGAAAAACATAGGAATTGGAATGTTTCCTATGGTACTACAATTAATGCATTTGGTTCAAAGGAATGGAGCAAAGGAAAACTTTAGGATTTGTTCCTTTAGTGTCTCTTTCAAAGAAAAACCATAGGAATTTTAATATCCAATTGGCCCTCCTTTTCAAATTCCTATTCATGAAGAACAAGACCAAGTGATAGTAGTATAATAGCATTATAACTGTACATTTTCTTGTGGTTTGACTTAATTTGACCATGCTTCTTTGCATTCCTGTGACCTTCCAATTCCTATGAACCAAACACCCAGATTGACAGAAATCCTGTGATTTTAAATTCTTTGCACATGCATTCCTATCCTATTACGGTGTATGTCCTATCCCTGCGTTGTTAGAATCCTCCAATTCAAATGAGCCCTTACAGAATTACTTCTCTTACAGATAGTTGTCAAAGAAAACATTGTGTGGTTTGTCCTGCTCCTGATGCGCCGTCGTCCAGCCCAGCTCAGCTGCTCCAACGACAGAAGGGTCCACCACAGCAGGGATCCGCCCTCCAGACTGTCTTTCGCCACCTCAGATCTTCTTCCCCACCGTCGGCAGCCACAACAACTGCATTACCATCATCAACTGAGCAGATGACCTCGAGGACTACACGGGTCCGCAAGAGAGGTCACACTCTTTCATGTTTGCTTATGTTATGCATCGCTTAATATTACATGCTACTTTATTGTCCTATTCACCGATTAGACTCTGAGTCAGCTCCAAACTAATGCTCAAACTTGAGTTTTTAAATGGTTTTGGGGTACATATCGGGGCCGCAATCAATAGTATATGTCTACTATCTGGTTAATCCCTGGTGTCTACTATGAGTTTCATGTTGGGTGGGAAACAAACAGTAAAGAAGCCATTATCTGTATTTTTTAACTGAAGCCATTATCTGCCTGCTATCATTGGTTTTGGGTCTATCCACAGGTTGCTACCTTCACTCTGGATTTCTGTATGCACTCCTTACATAATCTCACTATGTTTTATTCCTATGCTTGTCAGTTATTGTACACAATGGAACTGAACATGTAGAGCAAAAGAGATGAGCCTTGCATGGCAATAAAATTTCATGCAGACGTCGCTCCATGGTTGGCACAAAGGCAGCCCCCCTCCACCCATTTCAGATTGTAATCAAGAGGAAGATAACTGTTCTGAGGGGGATTCAGAAGGAGAAGACCACTCCTATTTGCCCCCTGAGGTCTTCGCTCTAACATGGCATGCTGATGTTGGTCATATCATGCATATGGTGCCTGGCATTGCTTACTTTATACATCAAATATGTCATCTGCTTAGTTTAGACATGCTTTGTGTGAATGCAATCTATTTAGTTTCTTTATCCTATATGTGAATTACGCAACACCATCTTGTTTAGCCAGGCATCATATATGTGAATTTTGCAATGCCATCCTGCTTAGCCAGTCATCTTATATGTGAATTATATCATGCCATCCTTTTTTTTCATTACGTATTACATTTGTCAACAATGTTAGTACATTCAACTACTCTTCGTGTGCATCAGCCATTTGACACGGTGATGGAAAATTCTGGAGTGAAAACAAGGTCTTCAGAGCAGACTATGCTATCTGACGAAGCGCATATCTCGCTGGTTATGGAGAGCTCCTCAGAGGAGGATTCAGAGACAGATGACCAGTCCTATTTCTCCCCCGAGGTGTATGCTCTAACTTGGCAGTGTTATGTTGCTCATATCGTGCGTATGGTGTCTTACATTGCTATGTCATTTGCTTAGTTTGGACATGCTTTGTGTGAATGCCACCTGTTTAGTGTCTAATTACCATATATGTGAATTATGCAATGCCATCTTGTTGCAAGACATTATATATGTGAATTATGCAATGCTATCTTGTTGCAAGGCATTATATATGTGAATTATGCAATGCCATGTTGTTTAGCCAATCATCATATATGTGAATTATATAATGCTATCCTTTTATTGTATTACGTATTCCATTTGTCGACAACGTTTGTATATTCGACTACTCTTCCTATGCATCAGCCATTTGAAGCGGTTATGGAAGTATCTGGAGTGAAAACAAGGTCTTCAGAGCAGACAATGCTATCTACTGAAGCAGACATCTTGCTGGTTACAGATAGCTCCTCAGAGGAGGATTCAGAGATAGATGACCAGTCCTATTTCCCCGCTGAGGTCTATGCTCAAACTTGGCAGGGTTATATTACTCATATCATGCATATGTTGTCTTGCATTGCTTAGTTTTTACATCATATATGCGATTGCCATCTGCTTACTTGCTTAGTATATAAATCATATATTTGAATTATATCATGCCATCATGTTTACATAGACAACATCTATCTGAATTATGGCATACCAACCCATTTAATAAAGACATCATATAGTTATATCATCTCATCATGTTTAGTGTTTACAGTCATCATATTTTGAATTATGTCATTCTATCCATGAATTATGTCATGCTATCATGTTTCCATCGGCGGCATGTATGTGAATTATGGCAAGCCAACCTATTTAATAAACACATTATATAGTTATATCATGTCATCCTGTTTACATAGTCATCATATTTTGATCTATGTCTTTCCATCTTGTTTAGTTAGCCATCATATATGTGAAATTGTGTCATGCTATCCTGTTTAGTTAGCCATCATATATGTGAAATTGTGTCATGCTATCCTATTTGGTTAGACAACATAAATGTGAATTATTTCATGCCTTCTTTTATTCCCCACTATCCATTGCACCTGTCTATCATACAATGTCTGTACATTCAATTACTTTTCTTGTTTATCAGCCATTTGAATTGGAGAGGGTGATGGCAGTATCTAAGGGAGTAACAACACGGTCTTCAGAAAAGATAGTGCTACCAGTCGATGCAGATAGAACCACGGTTGTACTTGCCCAAGAACCAGCCCCACCACACATAACCCAGACTCTCACAGATTGTACCCCTACCCAGTTGGACAGAGAACTAGCTACACCCCTTCTAACCCCAACCCCACTAGATAGTAACCCAGTTCCAGTTGACACAGCAGCATCTCCACCATAGAGCACCCAAACACGAGCAGTTAGTAAGGCAACTGCAGTGTCCAAAGCATGACGACCACCACTCCGAACCCCAACTCAACGCTTAAAGCAGAAGAAGAATTGTTCTCAGGTCAGGTTCTGTAGCTATGCTTCATACTCCTTTGCTCTTGCATTACTGTATTTACTCATACCAACTATTTTCAAATTTGAAGGATGGAATTGAAACTCCAATGGTGCAACAGGTATGTTTTAAACCTGTTTCTTTAACTGGTTTGCTGTTGTAACTTGATCTATGTTGATTTCAGTTTCAATTGAATAAACAGTTATGTTCTCATGTCATGCACATTACAAGTGTTGTTATTGCTCTATAGTTTCCCACATTTATATTCTGTCTATGCTGCTTTGTCTTAAATAGATATTATTTGAACTGTGTCTCTATCTTGATTTGGCAACAAAAACTAGAATGATATAGACCATACAGTAACCATGGTACATAGATATATGTTTGTTTCATGCTGTTATCCTGTCCACTTTACTACTCAACTGATTTACCAAAATGAGTTTCATATACAACATGGTAAACCTGTGATGTGTCTGCTTGTTTCTCTTTTAGAATGCGGACAAAATATTGGAGAAGAGTACCCCGTTATGCAAAGGTAAAGGAAGTAATGCAGATAAGGTTCAAGATAGTGAGACATCCCTGTTGGTCTCCAAGAAAGCTGATAAAAACTAACTTGACGACAGTGAGACAACCCAAAAGTCCTGTCTTGATGTAGTGTTTGAGTTACTTGCCACTACTTCTGGCACAAGCTCTTCGAACTCGCTGCCTGAATCAGTTCGTCTTCTTGAGTCTCAACTTCAAGTTGAAAGATATCGATCAGATGTGCTGCGACACGAAGCCAAAGGACTGAGGAAGTCCCTGCAGAATTTAGATGCATACTTTCTGGTGCAACAGCAAGCGCTGGAGGATTTAAGCACCAAACAAGAGAAAGTTAATAAGCTTGCTAAGTATCTTGCCAGCATGCTAGGTACCCAGGATATTGTTTCTTGAGCTCTTCTGAAGTGGTTTCAGTTCTGGACTTGTTTTGCTACGGCGTTTATTTGCACTGGTCGCCAACTTTGACAACCAGTGTATGTGATATGCTGCTTTGTTCCCTATATTTGCACTGGTGGCGAACTTTGATGCCCAGTGGATGTAATATGTGTAATAGCCGTAATAGCCTACCGTAAGTTGCTTGCTTATTTATTCCCTTATTGTCTTGTTTAGTTGTTTGCTTGTAGTCACTGCAGTTCTTTTTCCGCGTTTTTCTAGTGGCCACAATAACCTATTTTTTATAACTAGGCCACAATAACCATGGGCAACATATGGACCGTTGTAACCATGGTCCTGCTACCTACTGTAGTGACCATGGGCCTCCTACGGGCCGTAGGATCCATGGGCCCTCAACGGGCTGTATATTCAATGGGCCTTATACGGGCCATATTATTCGTGGACCAATGATGGTCCACAAAATGGGCCGTAAACGGGCTAGAGTGGAAATCGTGTGTTTATGGCCCGACCATAACGGGCCGTTAATAGGCCAAAATGTATAACGGGCTTAATTCTATCGACATGCATCATGGGTCATTAATGGGCCGTATTTGATGACGCTATGGAAACAGCCCAACGGGTTAACGGGCCACAAACGAGCCGACTGTAACCACAGGCTGAATTTGGCCCACAAGCAGAACAGGCTAGTAACGGGCCGTAAGTAACCGAATGCTAGAAATGAGCCCAAGAATAAATGGCCCTTAGAAGGCCGAAAGGTAACACGGGCTAGAAACGGCCCAACGGAATAATGGGCCGTTAATGGGTGTAAAGCGTTACACTGTTCATTATGGGCCAGTTTCACCACGGGCCTTTAAAGGGCCAAGAGTTACGAAGGACCTCGTATGGGCCAAAAGACGTCATGGGCCATACCTGGGCTGGAAGTTACAACGGGCAGGAATCATATTGGATGGCCCAGATAACGCTACTGGACCCAATTTGGATAGGCCATAACGGGCCGTGAGTTAGCGGGCTGTAAATGGGCTATATGCGAACAGGCCGTTAACAGGCTTTTCGTGGGCCGGCCAGCTACCTTTTGACCAAGTCAAACGGGCCGGCCTTTTCACCTGAATGGGCCTCTGTTGGGCTGTGCCACGTGTCGATGTATCATAGGCGCCTCCCGGCCAATGAGTGGATGACATCTGTCCCAACGCTGAGCCGACACGTGGTTCCTTTGGCCATTGAGAATTTTACACGTGGAAAATCCCCATTGGTCCGGGCTGTTAGTGGGTTATCGGATCCAAACCGGAACCCGATAGCTTAACGGTGACCCGTTATGGTGGATGCCATGTGTCGGTTACCCTTGACGAAAGCACTTCCATGACGCGCCATTTATCATCATGGAAGTGGACACTTCCATGATGATAATTTTGGTAATGTCATGGAACACTTCTACGACAGCATAGGTATGACTATCTTGATTCTGTCATAAAATCGTCATGGATGTACATGCATGATAGAAAATATGACCTACTGTGACAAACACGTATCATCACGGAAGTGTATTTTTTTTGTAGTGGTACGTACAGCCACAGGGCAAAAAATACGGTCACGTACGTACATACGGGCGGGGGTCTTGAACGCGTACTCACGCATACGTACGGCCAGGGCTCGTGTACATGGAGAGGCAACGGATGGCAGCAACGTGTCCTGTTCATCGACAGCCAACCGACTAGGTCAGAACGGAGAAACTGCATCGTGTTCATCGGCAGCCAACCAGCTGGGTCGGAATGGAGAAACTGCGTCGTGTTCATCGGGAGGCAACAGAATGCGTCATGTTCATCGGGAGCAAACAACCTTCTGTTCGACCGCCTATGGTTGAAATGGGGTCTTGTTCATCAACAGGGGTGTGGCGTACCGCAAAACAGAGAAACTGACTTATGTTGGAGCGCCTACGATCAAAATGGGGTCCTGTTCATCGGGAGGGGTGTGGCGTACCACAAAACGGGACTCCACGGTCTACTGTTCATCCACCGTCTACTGCCTCACTCCAGCCTCCACGGGCTACTGTTTATCCACCGTCAACTTCCTCCAACCTCCACCTCCTATTGTTCATCCATCGCGTCTTCCTCCTTCCTCCACCATCAACTGTTCATCCACGGGCTACTGTTCATCCAGCCTCCACCGGCTACTGTTCATCCAGCCTCCATGGGGTGCTGTTCATCCACCCCAACCGGCTGGGGTGTGGAGGTCACCTCGGGGTCCTGTTCATCCAGCAGCAACTGCCTACTACCACGGGGTCCTGTTCATCCAACCCCCACAACCAATCGGTTCGACTCACCATGTCTCGACTCGTTCTATGTACCGCGCGCATGGTCACTGTTCATCGAGAGGCAACCCAACACCGGCTGGCTATGTCTCACACATGGGCTCGATCGGCTTCAGTAAGCACCAGCAGTGATCGATCGCTCGGGTTCAGTTAGCAGCAGTAGCGAAGGAATCGCTCGGGTTCAGTCAGCAGCAAAGGAGTCGCTCGGGTTTAGTTAACAGCCAAGGGATCGATCACTCGGGTCCAGTAACGTAGCTAGTTCGATCGCTCGGGTTCAGTTAGCCAACGCCTCGCACACACGTGCATACACGAGAGAAACGCGCAAACCACAGTGCATCGCTCGGCCCCGACCACCCACCGTAACCGGGAACTCCCCGATATTTTCCTCGCCCTCGCTTCTACCATGATTTTTTCCGTCATGGACAGCCCAAAGAATGTCATGCAGGTGCGTCTCCGGCCCGCCCAGGACGAAAAGCCAATTTTCTATCATGATTTTTTGTCATAGAAGTAGGAGCCCACCACATCTATGATGATACGTGGTTTTGTCACAATTATCGTCATAGAAGTGTCATAAGCATGACAGAAAAAAATTTCGTTCGGCCCATAATGTCACGGATGTGTCTTTTTTTTGTAGTGTTGACAGTCACAAACAAGTTCTTCTTGGCCTTCAGAATGTCAAAGTAGATCCATGATTGCTCCTTGTTCTAGAAGGGACGGCCAACAAGAGCCTCATCCTGAGGATGGCGATACGGGTTGCGAATGTGAAACTCTCCAAACTCCTTCGCAATCATCTCATCAGGAGGGGTGTACTTCTTCTTCTGCTTACTTGGTACCTTCTTCACATGCTGCCTAGGAGGACCATTGGAACTGGCAGGAGTACCATCTGCTGTGCGGTAGCGCTTGGAACCACCTAGATGCTCTGGGTTCTTGCGACGAGCATGATGAATGGAGCTACCATCACCTGGAACCCACAAACACAGAGCGAGGCAAAAGCAGGTGTAAAGTCATTGCATAAGCTAAGAGAAATAAAATGAGAATAGAAGCAAGTGCAAAAAATTATGAAAAACTATGTCACAGCGGTAGTACCGTGCCCAGTAGCAATAGTACCGCCAAAGGGTAAGCGGTAGTGCTACTGGATACGAGCGGTAGTACTGCTGCAAGCGCTAGCACCAGCCGCGTCCTAGCGGTAGTACCACCCACCCGACGGGTTAACTTCCGCGGGGTGGATCCGATAGTACCGGTAATGTAGAAGTGCAAAATCTTGGCAAAGACTACTATACTGCTATCTAGCAGTCATCCCGCATCCTACTCAAGCCTAGATTTAGCCAAAATCTACGAATACCACAAGCATTGTCCTAGGACCAAGATTCAAAAAATAGAACCGTAGGAGAGAAGAACGAGGGCAATACCGGTATCCATGGCAAGAGGAGAGGGTGGGATCGATCCCATCGATTGGAAATGGAGAAGACAACACAGATCCGGAGAGCCAGAGCAAGCCTCTGGAGTAGTTCTTGGTCACCTGAGAGAGAGAACACGGGAGGAGAGGAAGTGAATGGGTATGGGGGAGATAGAACTCCGTATGCCTAGCACTTAACCCCCTCGCGAGTCCCCGAAGTGGTAGTACCGCTGGAGTGAGTGGTAGTACCATCCGAGCAGTAGTACTGGTCGCTGCCAGTGGTAGTACCACACCAGAGTACTGACAGGAGGTCAATAGGCTGCACTTAGCGGTGGTAAAGTAGGCATGCGAGGTAGTACCGCTGTAGTGGTAGTACCGTGCGTGCTAGCGGTAGTACCGCTTGCTACCAGAAAACTGCAAATGATCAAAAATGGAATATGGGCTTATGCAATTCTAAGAGGTTTGAGGATAAGCAGGCTTAGGTTGGAGACAAGAAAACACAACAAATGGAAAGGAATACTCCAAGGTCAAAAGGAACTAAAAAGAGAGCACACTTGGAGTAGTCCAACAACCAAAAGCCTAGGACAAGAAAGCACAACTCAAACCAAACGGAGCCAAGCCTCTCAATGAGAGGGCGGTAACCGAAGTCAACTATGTTTGAGTCAATTGGAATGGCACCATGAAGATTTTAACCTTGGGCCCATGACCAAAACTCATCTTTGAAGCACAGGTACCATCAAGAATGGCTAATGTGAAAGACTTGATCAATTTATGCATAATGGGGGGAGGGATAGTTCATTGAGAGAACAACACTCCCCCTATGTCCGTGCCTACATCTAGAACAAGATAACATGATGAGTGTGGTGGGGTGTGCCTAGATTCAAGCCACATTGCTCGAATCAATGATATTTAGCTCATGCCTTAACTCGCAAAATCTTGCTTCATCCAAGGGATTCGTGAAAATATCCGCTAGTTGCTCCTGAGTGTTGACATAGATAATCTAAATCTCCCCACGCTTGATATGATCCCAGATGTAATGATGACGAATCTCAATGTGCTTCGTCTTGCTATGCAGCATCAGGTTGCAGGAGATCTTGATTGCACTTTCATTGTCACATAGAAGAGGCACTTTGTCACAAGTGACACCGTAATCCTTTAAAGTTTGCCTCATCCATAGCAATTGTTCACAACAACTTGTGGCAGCTACATACTCGGCCTCGATGGATGAGAGGGACACACAATTTTGCTTCTTCGAAGACCAACTTACTAATGAGCGACCAAGGAATTGTCACCCTCCAAAAGTTGACTTTCTATCCACAACATCTCCCGCCCAATCCGAGTCGGAGTAACCCATGAGATCAAAGCTTGCTCCTTTGGGGTACCACAGGCCAAAGTTTGGCGTATGAGCCAAATATCGAAAGATTCGCTTGACCGCCACAAGGTGACTTTCCTTAGGTGCAGCTTGGAACCTTGCACACATTCCCACACTCAACATAATATTCGGTCTAGATGCACAATGGTAAAACATGGATCCAATCATGGAGCGATATACCTTTTGATCCACCACTTTACCATTGAGATCAATGTCGAGCTTGCATTTGGTAGGCATAGGAAACTTGATCGGCTTGACATCATCTAGCTTGAATCTCTTGAGCATGTCTTGGGTATATTTGGCTTGGTTGATGAAGGTTCCTTCTCTTCTTTGCTTGACTTCAAACCCAAGAAAGAACTTCAACTCTCCCATCATAGACATCTCGAACTTCTCGGTTATTATTGCGGTAAACTCATCATTGAAAGATTTGTTAGGAGATCCAAAAATAATATCACCAACATATAGTTGGCATATGAACAAATCCCCTTTGACTGTGTTAGTAAAAAGAGTGGGACCAATTTTCCGAATTTCAAACCCATGATCTTGTAACAACTCGGTAAGGTGCTCATACCACGCACGTGGGGCTTGTATAAGGCCATAGAGTGCCTTGTTGAGTTTGAATACATGCATGATTGGGGAGCTTGGGATCCTCGAAACCCGGGGGTTGTTTGACATATACCAACTCATTCAAAGGACCATTAAGAAATGCACTCTTCACATCCATTTGTTGCAATTTAAAATCATGATGAGATGCATATGCAAGCAACATGTGAATAGATTGAAGACGAGCAACAGGGGCAAAGGTTTCACCGTAGTCGATACCCTCGACTTGGGAGTAGCCTTGTGCCATCAATCTTACCTTGTTTCGAACAACCACAACGTTCGCATCTTACTTGTTCTTGAAGATCCATTTGGTTCCAATGACATTCTGGTCCTCCGTTGGCCTTGGCACTAATTCCCAAACATTGTTCCGCTCAAAGGTGTTGAGTTCATCATGCATGTCTTCAAGCCAATCCGTGTCATCGAGCGCCTCATGTACCTTTTGGGTTCAATACATGAAACAAAGGCGTGATGCTCACAAAAGTTTAACAATTGTTTACGAGTAGTTACCCCTTTCCTCAAGCTTCCAAGCACATTCTCCATGACATGTTGTTGATGCTTGAGCTTGGAAGCCACCTTGGCGGCACGGAGCTCCAAAATTTTCTCAATAGGAAATTGAGGATCATCTTCTTGAGCACCGTCTTGAGCTTGCTCTTGATCTTGTGCATCCTCTTGATCTTGAGCTTGCTCGGAGTCATGAACTTGATCTTGAGAATCACTTGATGAACCACCGTCATCATGAGGTTGATCTTTCCCTTGATCTTGTTCACTTGGTTGAGGGCCTTCACTTTGTTCTTCAGAAGCGTGTGGGTCTAGCGTCGGTGATAGCTCCACTTGAGTAGAGCATTGTCCTTCTCCTTCGGCCACAAGGGTTCATCAATGGGGAGAATTTGACCAATCCCCATTCTTCTTATGGCTTGAGGAGGAATTTCATCACCTACGTCACAAAGACCACTTTTCTCCACTTGGGAGCCATTATTTTCATCAAACTCCACGATACACGTCGCCTCAATGAGTCCATTGGACTTGTTGAGAACACGGTAAGAATGAGAGTTTGTAGCATAACCAACAAATATGCCCTTTTGAGCTCTAGGTTCAAATTTAGACAAGCGAGCACCTTTCTTGAGAATGATACACTTACAACCAAACACCCAGAAGTACTGGAGGTTGGGCTTGTTACCGGTAAGTATCTCATAAGGAGTCTTGTTCAAGCCTTTGAGGAGATAGAGCCAATTGCATGCATGACAAGCGGTGTTGATGGCTTCGGCCCGAAAGTTGTACGGAGATTTGAAATCCGTCATCATGGTCCTTGCCGCATCAATCAACGTCCTGTTCTTCCTCTCTGCAACACCGTTTTGTTGAGGGGTATATGGTGCGGAATATTGATGCTTGATCCCCTCATCACTAAGAAACTCATCCAAGGTGTAGTTCTTGAACTCGGTGCCGTTGTCGCTTCGGATCATAAAAATCTTTGCTTCATATTGACATTGAGCTTCATTTGCAAAGCCGATGACGGTTTGTTGAGTCTCACTCTTCCTCTTGAAGAAGTATAACCATGTGTATCTTGAGTATCATCCACAATCACCAAGCAATACTTTCTTCCCCCAAGACTATCAAAGGATGGAGGACCAAAGAGATCCATGTGGAGGAGTTCCAAGGGCCTCTTTGAGTAGATGATAGTCGTGGGTCGGTGAGCCGTCTCATGGAGCTTCCCTTCTATACAAGCACTGCAAGCACGGTCTTTGGCAAAAATCACATTTGTTAGTCCACGAATGTGATCCCCTTTGAGGAGACTTTGCAAAGATCTCATATTGACATGGGCTAGCGAGCGATGGCAAAGCCATCCCACATCAACTTTAGCCATTAGGCAAGTCACGGTCTTAGTGGGTCACTCTGAAAAGTTCACCACATAGAGACCATTCTCGACATGCCTAACAAAGGCTACTTTAAGATTCTTGCTCCACAAAAGGGTCATGGTATCAAGATCAAAGAATGTTGCAAATCCCATGAGTGCAAGTTGACGAATGGAACTTAAATTGTATGCAAGGGACTCAACAAGCATGACCTTCTCAATAGATAAATCTTGAGAGATGACCACCTTGCCAAGGCCCAATTCCTTAGATGTTGAAGCCTCACCAAATTGGACATGGGTGGGCATAGATGGAATTGGATGCACATCCACCACCAACTCCTTGATCACGGTCATATGATTTGTTACTCCACTATTGAGCAACAATGACACCCCACCGGAAGCAAACTCCTACAAGAAGTCAATGCTTGGATTTAGGTACCCATTTTTGAATGGGTCATTTGAGGTTAGCAACAAGGGTCTTAAGAACCCAAATAGACCATTCAATGTACTCATAAAAAGAACCAACAAATTTGGCATAGACATGCCCATCACTAGCACGACGTAAAACATAGGAAGGATTAAAGTCATTAGCTTTGTTAGAAGGGGTGTTCTTGCCCTTTTTGGCTTTACCACCCATTCCCATCTTCTTCTTCTTCTCATCAGCACCCTCTCCCGCCTTCATGAAGACTTCCTTGATTGGGAGAGGTTGCTTGGTCTTGTTCTTTTTCTTCTTCTTTGACTTAGGTACAAACCCAAGCCTTTCCTTTTCCACGACCTCCTTTTGATTGCTGAAAAGGTCATTGAGGTTCTTCTCACCTTGTATGCAAGTCACAAGGCCCTTCTCAAGTTGCCCTTTTAACATGGCATTCTCCTCCGCAAGATGCATATGCTCACAACAAGGGTTAGTAGCATTGGCATTATCAATTAGAACAAAAGGAGGACAAGTAGATATCTCCTTGGTTAGTTTCACTTGGAGTTGATCATGGGACTCTTTTGAGACAGGCATGAGCACCCTTCAAGACCTTGTGAGCCTTTTCGAGTATGTTGAACTCCTCTCTGTGTCCATCATGGCCAACCCTAAGAGCAACCTTCTCGGATTTAAGCGCACGAGTAAGAACAATAGCATGATCAAGGTCTTTTTGCAATTTAGCAAGATCAATGTTGTGTGACTCCTCAAGAGCCAAACGAAGACCTCGCTCTTCCTCAAGGGCAATGGAAAGATCCACAATCTCATCGGCATAATCACTACTATGCCCCTCCAACTTGGAAATCGTATCCTCATTGTAACACCCTGGTTTTTGGCCCTTTCTTTTTCTTTTTGAATTATTTGGTTTTTGCTCTGATTTTCTTTTTGGAGTGGTTCTGTGGCCTTGCAACCTAGGAGATCGTCATCATTTCTTCTCTCAAGTGGTTCATAATTCTCAAATCTTCCCCAAGGTCATGCCATTTTCCATTCTAGCCCAACTATCAAATTCTTTTTCTTGGAATATTCCTTTTTCTGTTAAAGGAATAACCCTGTCTGACCCAGGTTGTGAAGCAACCTATATTTCTGTCTTCCACAAAATTCCCAAATAATTCTCATAATTTTTTTGGATCATATATGCCCCAAATATGTCCAAACCATCCTTGTCCAGTTCAAAAATAATCCATCAATATTATTTCTTCATTTCTGTCCAGAGTGGTCTTCTGTGAAGGAAGTGCCACCTATCTTTTCTTGATTGCTCTCAAACTTTTTGGGCATGCTTTTGCATCCAAATAATTGCCTCATGCAAAAATTCAGCTCCATTTTCCTAGTGAAACTTCCTCAACAATTTTTTAAAGTTTCTGTCAGATGGAAGCCTTTGTGAAGGAAGTACTGGCTAGGTTTAGGAAATTGAGTTGACATTTTGCATGCCTATTCATGTGAACATATCATCACAGTCCACCAAGTTTCAGCCCCATCCAATCATCTATGTGAGCACATGATCAAATCTTTGCTTCTGGCAATATTTCAGGTTGTGAAGCAAGTATAATTTATATTGCTTCATTAATTCTGAAAAATTACAAGATCATGCTTATACCGAAATAATAGCTCTCCACCAAATTTGGGATCATTTCATCAAGCCATTTTATCTCCAAAATTATTCCAAGTTTCTGGACAGAGAGGATGTCTGTGAAGGAAGTACCATTTTGGCAAGTCCAAATGGTATGAAATTTTTAGAGCATCTTCATATGTCCATATAATTAGGCTTTGCCAAGTTTCATCTCATTTCAACACTCCATGTGAGTGCATCAGCCAAATCTTAATTCTGGACCATATATGCAGTTGCAAAGCAACCGTGTTTAATTTTGGTCCATTTCCTTCCAAAACCCCCAGGATGATAGTCCTTCTTATGCTAAACACCCGAGACATCACATTTGGCTCTTTGCTCTTCTCTGCTGATCACAAGTGTGCAGACAAGTTTGCTATAGCAAAATTTCATCGATGCCTGACTTCTCTACAGAGCCTCTTCTCTCGATATTTCACCTCCTACAGTCCTCCTGAGGCAAGGACTACACGCTAGACATCGAGTGCCGGCCCCTCTTGTTCCCTCCTTGCCATGTCATGCGGTGACCGCGCAGCTGGCACGCCTGTGCACACGCTCTGGCTGTTGCGGCCGCGCTCTGCGCCACTGACCGCGTCGAGTAGCGTCGCTCTGGCGGTGCCCGCGCGTGCGTGTTTGCTGACCTGACGCCCTGCTACCTCATGACGCTCTCTGACCCTGTTCCCCCTTCGGCAGCTTCCTCATTGGCGCTCACTGCTGCGCGCCCACAAGCGAAAAGTGGCCGACCGTCTTTGTTCGCGCCTCGTCTCTTCCTCCCCGTGCTCCTGGCGTCGCCCTCTTCCCCGTGAACCCCCCATGTTCCGCTCCTATCACCTACTGCCGAGCTCGCTTGTGTACCCACGCGTCCGCGGCTCCGGCCACGCATCCGCGGCGGCCGCCAGCGCAACACCTCGCCCCCTCGCCTATATAAGCTACCCTGAGGCCTCTCGACCGCCCCAGGCTCTTTGCCTCACTCCTCTAGCCCTCCCCGATCCCTCAGATCATCGCCGGAGCTCCCCCTGCCCTCCTATGGCCATCATGGCCTTTGCCACTATCCTCCTAAATTTCGGCAAACCGGAGCTCCTCTCTTCCTCAAGCCACCTCCAGAAGACCAACCGGAGCACACCGAGCCTCCCCACCTCTTCGCCTTCTCCTCTGATGGACCGGAGCCATGTTCCCATCTTCGTCCATCGCCGCCGTCCGCCCCTGGAGTCGGAGCCCTGCTCCCTCTGCTGCTTCCCGGAGGGCAAGGACCCTCCTGTCCGATGCGGCTCTTCCCCCTGGTCACTCCGGTGGCCGGAGCATCGCCGGAGGTGGCCGGTGGCACTGGGATAGCCGCCGACGTCGAGCCCTCTGCTCTGCCCCGTCGGGTGCAAGAGAAGACGAAGACAACGACCCCCCTGCCAGTGGGTCCCACTCGTCAGCCTCAGTGCATTGACCCCGCGGGCCCGCTGACGTGGATAAGTGGACGTGGGTTTGCCCAAATACGCTTTCAGTCGTCGAAAGCGTACTTTGGCTCTGCTTCGCCCAAGATTATGCTTTCCCTGCTAGAAAGCATATTCCTCCGAAAGTCTTCTTCTGTTTAACCAGCCAGGGACCCGTTTGTAGATATTCTTTTTACATATTGGTCCCTGATCTTCTTCTGCTTGTACCTTTTCACCCGCAACTCCGATTCAGGTGATTCCAAAGCCCAATCCTTCATATCATCGAGCCCACTCTGTTGGTATCATTTTCATGATGTTGTCACATTCTGAAAATGACCATTATGCCCTTGCCCTTATTCAGTCCCTCTGAGAGAGAACATTTTTCGGCGATTCTTTCCGCGAGCTTCTCGCACTTCTTCCCGGTGAATCCATCCACCCCAGGCAAGCCACACCCTCCATTTGCATGATTGCAATGCAATGCCATGGTTTATTTATTTGAACTTGCTTAAAATTTGCAGTAGCTACATATGACTTGTTCATGGCATTTCTCGGAATAATATTTTGATCTTGCTATTGCCATGGTGTTGTTTGGATTTCTAGGACTAATATTTTGCAGCTTATGAGGATGACATGTTGCCATTGGATTATTAGTGGCTATTATGATTATTTTCATGATAGTATTTGATATTATGCTTTGGAGTATTGTTTTGGATATGATATTATCATGTGGATCTTAGGTTAATATCTTGATATTGTTATTGGATTAGTAGCATCATAGTCTTTGGATTCAGCATGATCTTAGTAGTATGCTACCCTTGGGGTTTATTATGTGGTGACTATAGTATTCTCTGGATTATTTGTTGGGTATCGCTATAACTTGGATCACAGGTTGATAGATGATATCGGAGTATCAGTTATCGCAGATATATTTTGGGGACAAATTCCGTCATTTCGTTGGTCAGGTGCCACCGAATCGGGCTTTTCCAGTGCAATGACATTTGCCTTTATGGGAAGGCCCTAATGTGGTCTATTGTTATGCCTCTCATGGGTGCCTCCAACTAGGGAAGGTTATGTGCGTGCACTACCCTGATCAGGTAGGTGGCCATAAGCCTTGTGTGCCCATAGTTGGATAGGGCCCTTTGTCCCCGTTTGGGACCGTTTTTGTTTTTGCCACGACGGTGGTCGTTGGGTGTCATGAGGTGACATCTGGGCCACCCAGCACTGATCCAAAAGGGTAGTTGGTCAGAGTGGCCGGGAGAGTGTCATTGCAGTAGACTGGTTTTGTAGGAACGCCGTTGGTCCACCCGAATGGGTGTACGAGGCCATGGGTTCTGTGATGTGGGTACAGTGTGCTAACCTCTGCAGAGTGTGTGTTTAATTTGTCGATAGCCGCATCCTCGGTCATGGGCACAGTTCGTACTAGGTCACACCGTTCGATCAACACACACATGACGGAATGTCTTTTTAGATGACTTATGTGTTTATGTGAGCAGTAACAGTTTGGCAGGATGATGACGATGATGATATTGGGATGATCTTGAGGATGATCATTCAGTTTGTGATGTGGTCACGCGGTGATCATGTGGAGGTATTGATCACGAGGTGATCGAGGTGGTGTATAGCTTGGCCGGATAGGCAAGAGTGATGGTTCTTGAGATGGTGGTTCAGCAGTAATTTTAGAAGTACCATGTTATGCATAGTAATTGTTTCCGCATCATGGTAGTTGTTATAACTTAATCTGCTACATGCTATGTTATTGTCTTGCCTTGATGTTTATGGTTGTTGTGAGCTTGCAAGTACATTCAATGTACTGACCTCACGTGTCATGCCAGATTGCAGGTGATGCCGTGATTGATTGCTTGTCGAGGTTTTTGTTCGTGTGAGCTAGATCATGTCCCAGCCAGAGTCCCTGCAGAGTGGAGTTCACCACGGTCATCGTTGGTCCGCTGCTAGAAGTTTTCCGCTGCTAGCATAGAGCTACCTTGGCAGGCGTAGTGTCGCCGTGCTGATGTGATCCCTTGTAACATCAGACCTTTATATCCATTATCCTTTGTATTAAGGGCTGATTTCTTCTATGTCAAGCAGTGCCGTATTCTAGAAGACTTGATCTCTGGGCTGGAATGCGGGGTGTTCCGGTTCCTCTGAGCCGGGGTGCCACACTCATGAGACTCAATGATGTCATTGGCCTCACCAAGTTGTTCCAAGAGAGCAACAAAGTGCTTCTTGGTCTCACCTTTGAGCTTACCCAAGAACTTATCAAACTCGTTTTCATTAACCTTAACCACCTCACTATAATCCACACAATCCAACAAAGAAGGAGTAGTAATGATAGTGGTTTTGATGTTGGGGGTTACCTTGTTGATACCTTTTGCCATGAGGCACTTGGTGATGATCAGGTTCTCATTGGGGGCGCCAAAGAGAGACACCTTGGTAGGGGAAGAGGTGGAAATGGCCATGGTTGCCATTACCATTCCTTCACCACTTGTATCTTCATCATCATCATTGGAGATGTACTCTTCATGTGCCCCCAAGCCCTTTTGCGGTATCTTCTTGGTGAAGTTGTACCTGTTTGGGAAGGACTTGGCTTTGTCTTTGCGAATGAGCTTGCCACCACTGTCCTCCCTCTTCTCATATGGACACTCCACCACAAAGTGACTCACATTTCCGCAATTGTAGCAATTCCTCACTCGTTGCTTGCTCTTTGAGCCACTTGAGTTGTTCTTGGAGAAGTTTGGCCTTGAGGTTCTCTTGTTTCCCCAAAATTGCCTTGATGCAAGAGCCATGTGCTCGTGGTAAGCATATTTGGTGTCTTCGGGACAACTCTCTTCTTCTTCCTCCTTTTCTTCTTCCAGAATGGCCTTGTCCTTCAAGGCAAGCTTGGGAGATGCTTTCTTTGACCGAACATGAGCTAGCGCATTGTCGGTAGTCTTGTTCATGATGTTCATGGCAATAAACTCATCCAACACTTCACTTGAAGACAAGGTGTGAAAATCCGGCCTTTGACGAATACGGAAGACATGGCCTTGTTGAAAGGCATGATGGCCTTAAGAAACTTGCGCTTAATCCAATTGTCATCCGTATCCTTGCTCCCATGATCTTGAAGAGCGACCACGAGAGTTGTCAATCTCCGGTAGAGGTCATGAGGATCCTCAGCTTCATTCATCACAAATTCATCGGCCTCATCAAGAACCACCTCAAAGTTTGGCCGCTGAATGCTTGAGCTTCCCTTGTACAAGGCTATGATGTGTTCCCAGCAATCCTTTGCATGGGAGAAAGGATGCAAGTGAGATAGGTCTTCGGGAGGCACCGCAGATTGAAGGATGAACAATGCGGAGTGGTTGTATTGATTGTCCGCCTCGTCTCTTGGAGTGATATTGTTTGGATCATGCGGGTAGAAACCTTGCTCGATGATTCTCCAAAGATTTCTTAAGCTATGATTCAAATGAGACTTGATACAAAAAACCCAATTAGCGAAATCACCTTTTACAAGCTTAGGAGGACGACCAAGGTTGTTAATACGAGTTGTAGGGATCAGTCCTCCATAGACCGGGGGTGGGGGAACCGAGGCAAAGGTTCCCGTCCTATTTTTACCATGAGGGGAAGAGGTATGGGTACCTTTAGCCGCTTCCTTCCTGGAATTGGCCTCTGACTCTGATGCGGTGGGGTTAACCACAAGCAACGGATCGGGAGTAGATTTAAATCCCTCAAGAAGTTCTTTAAGCATGGACTTGACCTCGACCGTCATAGACGTCTTAAGTGAAGCCATAGCTTCATTTAAGTCATCTCGGGTGATCGAGTTCAACTCCATGGCATCGGGCACTTCCTCCTCTCCGTCAACCATACTCTTCGAGTGATGAAACCCTTAATAAAGAGACGAGGCTCTGATACCAATTGAAAGGATTGATATGGTTGACTACAGGGGGTGAATAGGAAACTATCATTTTTTATGTTTTCTTACCAAATTAGGGTTAGCAACAAATACGTTGTCTAGATATGCAACTAGGTGGGCAACCTATATGATGCTAGCAACAACAACAACACAAGGAAGCAAAGGATGCAACACAAGTAAAGCTTGCAAAACGTAAAGGTAAGAAGTAACCACAAGTGGAGCCGGTGTAAATGAGGTTGTGTTATCGAAGTTACTTCCCTTTGAGAGGAAGTACGTCCCCATTGGAGCGGTGTGGAGGCACAATGCTCCTCAAGAAGCCACTAGGGCCACCGTATTCTCCTCACTCCCTCACACAATGTGAGATGTCGTGATTCCACTAGGGCCACATGGCCGTTACTTCCCTCGTTTTCATTAACCTTAACCACCTCACTAGAACCTCTGCCCACCAAGAAAACCCGACAAGCAAGCCGGAAAGTAAGATTTTCTCACCCGCTAGCTTACTTGGATCCAAACTTTCTTTTGAAGAAGCAGCAACACGAAGCTCACAACCCGGCATAGCGGCCATGTGGTCACTTCTTCCGGTATACCAAACTCGCCAGTTCGTAAACGCCGCCCAGAGGTCTCTTCTATTTCTGACACATCTTATCCCAAGGCGGGTTATTTCTGACAACCTCTTAATATGTATGATTCAAACTATCAGGGAACTTCCCATTCATCCTCTGGCGAGTCCATAGGGACACAAATTCCAACCCTCAAAACTGTTCCTGGGTGAGCATTTTTAACTAACCCATTATACCTTATGCTTGATTATTATACTAACCTGTTATTTGCGTCTCTGTCAGAGCCAAGGCCAGACCCAGTAAAAAGGCCAAATTGAACAAATCGGCTGATGACAGTGCGCCAACTGATCCGGAAAAGAACCCGGAATAGTTTGAACCAAATACTGAAGCTATTCTTGATGATCCGCCACCGCAAGATCATGAAACCTTTGTTGAATAGATGGAAATTGATCCGATGGGTCATGCCGATAAACCGCCAAGCCCAACTAAGGCTGCTGATGATAAAGCCGACGATGTTGTAGTTACCAGTGTCGGGTATACAGCCCCAGGCAACCCCACTGCTCTGTCAAAACATAGTGCCAAACAAGAATTTTCTGCTGTTGACAAGGGCAAGTGGAAGGTGGACTTGGAAAGCTATGCCCACCTCAGTGCCCAAGATATTCATTCTGGGTTTTTAAACCATTTGCACACAAGCCGTGATTATGAAGCCGGTTTACTGAACATGATGAAGGAGCGATATGAGGTAAATGCTGTTAACTCTGCATAAATATTCTTCCCTTAGCCGCCAAGTTTACTGGACATAAAAGAATAGAATGTTCTGCAAACTTTCAAGAACTATATAGATCAACTCCACTAGCCTGCAAGGGCCGGTTTATAATGTCAATATGAACCGGGACTTTAGAATAATAACTCTTCAATTTCGCCTATGTAGCCCCCAAGGGTCGACTTAACAAATATGTTAAGTTGAGACTAATTATGCTGTAAGGCTCAAAATTCTTACTTAGGACCTTTATAATCTGGTTGACCATCAAGCTGATAGTTCTTATGTGCTTGGGACTTGTAATTTTTTTTTGATAAGAAGCAATAGACATTAGCCCCCAAGTGCCAAGTATATTACTTGTTATGAGCTTGGGACTTTGAATATGCACTGCTATCTAATTAATTACATGTCTCTTGCAGGTTGATCTTAACAAGAAGGAATCTCAAATCGCCGACCTTCAAGAAAATATCAGGTCGCAACAAGCCGAGACCTCCAAAGCCAAGGAGGAACAGACCAGTGCCTTAACAGCAATGGAAAAACTGAAGGAGAGCTTCAAGAACGAGTGGGCAGGTTGGGATACAGAAAAGTCAACTCTGCTGATGAGGGCTGAGGATGCTGAGGCTGCCCTTAATCCGGTAGCTGAGGAGCTGACTGGCTTGAAACAACAAATAAATGCCATGACCGCTGCCGTATTTGGTAAATAACTTCTTCATAAGCTTTGAACATGTATTATGTAAGAGACTGCCGGTTTACCAATGTTTTTGATGATGCAGGAACTCGCATTACTCATCTTGGCTCAGATATGCGGCAAAAACTGAAAGCCGCCTATACACTTATAGAGCAATTATATACCGGCGTACAACGGGTTATCTGCACAGCTTCCCATAATAAACCGCCCCCAACCTTGATCAAGGAGACGTTGGAAAGGCTGGCGATGATGCCTGCATGGTTTGAAGAGCTAAAGAAGTCAGCTGCCAGGGCGGGTGCTCTTACTGCACTGACTCGGGCCAAAGCTTGGATATCTGATCTTGATTTGGCCGATGTGGGAAACGGCTACCTGAGCATAAAGGAGGACGGGTCAGAGTTCAATAACGATGACCTCAGAGCCTTGACGAGGGAAATGTGCCCATTGGCTAGCAAATTGGCTGAAGAAACCGATCTTTCACATTATCAGTCGATTTATGATGCCAACAACAAGAGAGTTAACGTGCCAACTTATGATGCTCCAAATCTTATTCCTCCAATCCGTAAGCATACCTATGCCCCTGATGTTGACCCCTCCACACTTATAAGTGATGAAGCTGTATTCAAGGCCTTAACTGGGATTGATTGGACCACCATTGACTTCCAGCCACTGGGTGAGAGGAGGAAGATGAACCGGCGCTGGACGATCCGCAACCTTCAAGTCAGCCAGGCCAGGACTCGTAAACCGGGGGCCGGTTTATCAGCTGCTTTCTTTAAGACTTGTTAAAACAATTATTCTTTTGGGCACCAAACGCCTTGTAATAAGCTAGCTTAAACTCTTGTTCTGCTATGCCATCGTGCATATGTACTTTGCATGACACTGCTAATCCACCATGTTAAGATATGCCACTTATGCTTATAATATTAACACTGTGGAATCTGCTCCTACATGCAACGGATTAAAAGTGTCGTGGCGGTTTACCGCTGGACGGGTCATAACGCCCAATATAAAACCATGGAAACTAACATAGCTTATACCCAAGGCTGGACTTTAAGAATAACCAAATTTGAAATATATCATACCTGTGATATTTGATCACACTGTTGGTTTACCAACCGGTGTAGTAAGGGGGATAACCCAAACTTTGAGCACTAGTAATTATCTTAGATTGCTTGGCTTATGAACAAAACCAGGCCAGGTTAATAAACACCGGATATTATCTTATCTCATACTGGTGACTTATAGTCAAAAGCCAGTCCGGGTTAATAAACACCGAATGTTATCTTATCTCATACTGACGACTTATAGTCAAAAACCAGGCCGGGTTAATAAACCCCGTATGAATTATGATCATAAAGCATTATAAGCCTCATCAAATAAACCTCAAAAAAAACTGGAATAAAACAAACGGAAAAACGAGGCTTTTCATGGGCTGCCAGGCCGAAAATAGAGTGCTTTCACGGGCCGCACAGCCACTGAGTTAAACCTATATACAAACCTTATAAGATGGACCTCACATAACCAATTGTCGTTTTAACTTTGACAAGTTCCGGGTCTATATAAGATTGACTTGTCAAACGTTCGGCGGGTCATTCCAGGAATACCAGGGCAGAGTGGCTTACTTAAAAAGGCAGGATAACCCGGGGTTTTAGGTGAATACACCAGGCTTCCAAGCCTGGCTTTTAAGCCTATTACAAGGGTTATATAAACTCTTTGTTCTTTAGAATCAAGGAGCCCCCAAGTAATATTTTTGAGCTGTGCTCAAGGGGCACCTATGTTTGAGCTGTGATTTTGCAACAGACTCTCTTTGGTACCTTTAACCTGGGTAGCAAGCCCCCAAGTTTTTTTTTCAATTGGCTTATAAGCTGGTTCAAAGGGTAATCATAACTTCGCTCATAAGCCGGAAGCCCCCAAGTAACCAAAGACTCATTAAGAAAAAATGATAGAGGCCCTGCTTTAGCAGGGGTGCCGGTTTATTATATTGATCACAATATATACATTGTCAAAAATATGTACATCAGAAGAGCCAATGGCTCAGGTGTAGTATGGCCGAAGATGAGCAATATTCCACGGCCGGCGAGTCTCTTCCTCCGACGTGCGTGAGTCCTTGTAGTCTCAAACATCAACAAGGTAGTATGACCCGTTGTTCAGATTCTTGCTGACCACAAAGGGTCCTTCCCAAGGTGGGGATAACTTGTGCATATCAGTCTGATCCTGGATAAGCCGGAGCACTAAGTCGCCTTCTTGAAAGGTTCTGGTCTTGACCCGGCGACTGTGATAACGACGTAGATCTTGCTGGTAAATCGCCGAACGAGCCGCTGCGAGATCACGCGCCTCGTCTAACAGGTCAAGTGCATCCTGATGTGCCTTTTCATTATCAGCTTCAACGTAAGCCGCCACACGGGGTGAGTCATGACGGATGTCACTGGGGAGAACCGCCTCTGCTCCATAAAGCATGAAAAAAGGCGTGTAACCCGTAGATCTGTTGGGCGTTGTGTTGATGCTCCATAGCACCGAGGGTAACTCCTCTACCCAACAACCCGGCGTGATTATGGCTCCGAGGCCTACACCAGCACCTCCGTCGACCTCCGCCACCGCTTCCCCCTTGTACCATGTCCCTGAAGACCAAGTGGGGGAGAGCAGGAGGTGATACGTCTCCATCGTATCTACTTTTCCAAACTCTTTTTCCCTTGTTTTGGACTCTAATTTGCATGGTTTGAATGGAACTAACCCAGAGTGACGCTGTTTTCAGCAGAATTGTCGTGGTGTTATTTTTGTGCAGAAATAAAAGTTCTCGGATTGACCTGAAAATTTACGGAGAATATTTCTTGAATATATAAAAAATACTAGCGGAAAAAGATACCAGAGGGGGGCCACCCAGGGGCCACAAGCCCTGAGAGCGCGCCTACCCCCCAGGGTGCGCCCTGCAGGCTTGTGGGCCCCTTGGACCATCTACAACCCTAACTCCAAATCCATATATACCTATTCGCGTAGAAAAAAATCAAAGAGAAGGATTCATCGTGTTTTACGATACGGAGCCGCCGCCGCCTCCTGTTCTTCATCGGGAGGGCTGATCTGGAGTTCGTTCGGGGCTCCGGAGGGTGGAATCCGTGGCCATCGTCATCATCAACCTTCCTGCATCACCAATTTCATGATGCTCACCGCCGGAAGTGAGTAATTCCATCGTAGGCTTGCTGGACGGTGATGGGTTGGATGAGATTTATCATGTAATCGAGTTAGCTAGTTTTGTTAGGGTTTGATCCCTAGTATCCACTATGTTCTGAGATTGATGTTGCTATGACTTTGCTATGCTTAATGCTTGTCACTAGGGCCCGAGTGCCATGATTTCAAATCTGAACCTATTATGTTTTCATGAATATATGTGTGTTCTTGATCCTATCTTGCAAGTTGTAGACACCTATTACGTGTTATGATCCGCATACCACAAGGTGACAATAATTGGGATTCTTTCCGGTGATTACCGTAGTTTGAGGAGTTCATGTATTCACTAAGTGCTAATGCTTTGGTCTGGTTCTCTATTAAAAGGAGGCCTTAATATCCCTTAGTTTCCTTATGGACCCCGCTGCCACGGGAGGGTGCTACTTCTTGAGCTTGCGTTGGTTTTTCCCTTGAAGAGGAAAGGGTGATGCAGCAAAGTAGAGATAAGTATTTCCCTCAGTTAAGAACCAAGGTATCAATCCAATAGGAGATACACGCAAGTCTCCAAGCTATGCACCTACACAAACAATCAAACACATGCACCCAACGCGACTTGCAAAGGTGAGATCTGATAGAGATAGATATAAAAGCTTACTAAAACATAAAACAAAATAAAAGTAAATAAATTACAACAAGGTATTTTTGGGTTTTTTGATTTATAGATCTGAAAATATATGATGGAAAATAGACCCGGGGGCCATAGGTTTCACTAGAGGCTTTTCTCTTGAAGGCAAATAATACGGTGGGTGAACAAATTACTGTCGAGTAATTGATAGAAAAGCGCAAAGTTATGACGATATCCAAGGCAATGATTATGAATATAGGCATCATGTCCGTGTCAAGTCGACCGAAACGATTCTGCATCTACTACTATTACTCCACACATCGACCGCTATCCAGTATGCATCTAGAGTATTAAGTTCATCAGAACGGAGTAACGCCTTAAGTAAGATGACATGATGTAGAGGGATAAACTCAAGCAATATGGTGAAAACCCCATCTTTTTACCCTTAATGGCAACAATACAATACGTGCCTCCCTACCCCTACTTTGTCACTGGGTGAGGACACCGCAAGATTGAACCCAAAACTAAGCACCTCTCCCATTGCAAGAAGAACCAATCTAGTTGGCCAAACCAAACCGATAATTCGAAGAGAAATACAAAGATATCAAATCATGCATATAAGAATTCAGAGAAGATTCAAATAATATTCATAGATAAACTGATCATAAATCCACAATCCATCAGATCTCGACAAACACACCGCAAAAGAATATTACATCGGATAGATCTCCAAGAACAACAAGGAGAACATGGTATTGAGGATCAAAGAGAGATAAGAAGCCATCTAGCTACTAGCTATGGACCCATAGGTCTGTGGTAAACTACTCACGCTTCATCGGAAGGGCAATAGAGTTTATGTAGAAGCCCTCCATGATCGAATCCCCCTCCGACAGGATGCCAAAAAAGGCCCCAAGGTGGGATCTCACGGGAACAGAAGGTTACGGCGGCGGAAAAGTATTTTGGTGGACGCTTCTGGCCGGTTTGGGAATATTTCTGAATTTATAGGCCAAAGATTAGGGTTGGAGGACTCCCGTGGGGCCCAAAAGCCAGGGGGCGCCCCCCTAGGGCGCGCCCTGAGGGCTTGTGGAGCCCTCGGGACTCTTCTGCCTTCCTCTCCAAGTCCTACGTGTGTCTTCTGGTCCAAGAAAAATCATCGCAAAAGTTTTATTCCGTTTGGACTCTGTTTGGTGTTCCTTTTCTGTAAAACTGAAAAACAAGTAAAAAACATAAACTAGCACTGGGCTCTAGGTTAATAAGTTAGTCCTAAAAATAATATAAAATAGCATATTAATGCATATAATACATCCAAAACAGATAATATAATAGCATGGAACAATCAAAAATTATAGATACGTTGGAGACGTATCAAGCATCCCCAAGCTTAATTCCTGCTCATCCTCGAGTAGGTAAATGATAAAAACAGAATTTCTGATGTGGAATGCTACCTAACATATTTATCCATGTAATTTTCTTTATTGTGGCATGAATATTCAGATCCATAAGATTCAAAAAAAAGAGTTTAATATTGACCTAAAAACAATAATACTTCAAGCATACTAATAAAGCAATCATGTCTTCTCAAAATAACATGGCCAAAGAAAGTTATCCCTACAAAATCATATAGTCTGGTTATGCTCCATCTTCATCACACAAAGTATTAAATCATGCACAACCCCGATGAAAAGCCAAGCAATTGTTTCATACTTTTGATATTCTCAAACTTTATCAACTTTCACGCAATACATGAGCGTGAGCCATGGATATAACACTATAGGTGGAATAGAATATGGTGGTTGTGGAGAAGACAAAAAGAAGGAGATAGTCTCACATCAACTAGGCGTATCGACGGGCTATGGAGATGCCCATCAATAGATATCAATGTGAGTGAGTAGGGATTGCCATGCAATGGATGCACTAGAGCTATAAGTTTATGAAAGCTCAAAAAGAAACTAAGTGGATGTGCATCCAACTCGCTTGCTCACGAAGACCTAGGGCAAATTGAGGAAGCCCATCATTGGAATATACAAGCCAAGTTCTATAATGAAAAATTCCCACTAGTATATTAAAGTGACAACATAGGAGACTCTATCATGAAGATCATGGTGCTACTTTGAAGCACAAGTGTGGAAAAAGGATAGTAGCATTGCCCCTTCTCTCTTTTTTTCTTTTCCCTTTTTTGGTTGGGCATCTTTTGGCCTCTTTTATTTTTTGGAAAGTCCGGAGACTCATCCCAACTTGTGAGGGAATCATAGCTTCCATCATCCTTTCCTTACATGGGACAATGCTCTAATAATGATGACCATCACACTTTTATTTACTTACAACTCAAGAATTACAACTCGATACTTAGAACAAAAATATGACTCTATATGAATGCCTCCGGTGGTGTACCGGGATGTGCAATGATCAAGAGAGACATGTATAAAAAATATAAACGGTGGCCTTGCCACAAATACTATGTCAACTACATGATCATGTAAAGCAATATGACAATGATGAAGCGTGTCATAATAAATGGAACGGTGGAAGTTGCATGGCAATATATCTCGGAATGGCTATGGAAATGCCATAATACGTAGGTATGGTGGCTGTTTTGAGGAAGGGTATATGGTGGGTGTAGTGCACCGACGGAAGTTGCGCGGTACTAGAGAGGCTAGCAATGGTGGAAGGATGAGGGTGCGTATAATTCATGGACTCAACATTAGTCATAAAGAACTCACATACTTATTGCAAAAGTCTATTAGCTATCGAAAGAAAGTACTACGCGCATGCTCCTAGGGGGATAGATTGGTAGGAAAAGACCATCGCTAGTCCCCGACCGCCACTCATAAGGAAGACAATCAATAAATAAATCATGCTCCGACTTCATCACATAACGGTTCACCATACGTGCATGCTACGGGAATCACAAACTTTAACACAAGTATTTCTATCAATCCATAATTACTCACTAGCATGACTCTAATATCACCATCTTTATATCTCAAAAAAATCATAAGGAATCAAACTTCTCGTAGTATTCAATGCTCTTTATATGAAAGTTTTTATTATATCCCTCTTGGATGCCCATCATATTAGGACTAAATTCATAACCTATGCAAATTACCATGCTGTTTAGAGAGACTCTCAAAATAATATAAGTGAAGCATGAGAGTTCAACAATTTCTATGAAATAAAGCCACCGTCGTGCTCTAAAAAGATATAAGTGAAGCACTAGAGCAAAATTCCCTAGCTCAAAATATATAAGTGAAGCACATAGAGTATTCTAATAAATTCACGATTAATGTGTGTCCCTCTCAAAAGGTGTTTACATAATGGATGATTGTGGAAAACTAAAAAGAAAAGACTCATATCATACAAGACGCTCCAAGCAAAACACATATCATGTTGTGAATAAAAATATAGCCTCAAGTAAATTTACCGATAGACGAAGACGAAAGAGGGGATTGCATCCGGGGCATCCCCAAGCTCAGATGCTTGGTTGTCCTTGAATATTACCTTGGGGTGCCTTGGGAATTCCAAAGCTTAGGCTCTTGCCACTCCTTATTCCATAGTCCATCAAATCTTTACCCAAAACTTGAAAACTTCACAACACAAAACTCAACAGAAAACTCAAGAGATCCGTTAGTATAAGAAAATAAATCACCACTTTTTGGTACTGTTGTGAACTCATTCTTTATTTATATTGGTGTAATATCTACTATATTCAAACTTCTCCATGGTTCATACCCCACGATACTACCCATAGATTCATCAAAATAAGCAAACCACACATAGAAAACAGAATCTGTCAAAAACAGAACAGTCTGCGAAGATCTGAATTGTTCTCATACTTCTGTAACTCCAAAAATTCCGAAAAATTAGGACAGCAGAGGAAATTTGTATATCAATCTTGTGTATAAGTTCAAGGTTTTTACACGCTCCAGTGAATTTAAACAATTCTGTTACTGGACGCAAAAGTTTCTGTTTTTCAACAAGATCAAATCAACTATCACCGTAAGGCATCCCAAAGGTCTTACTTGGCTCAAACACTAATTAAAACACCAAAACACAATTAATACAGAGGTAATAATGTGTATTTATTAAAAAACATAACTAAAACCAGAAAATGTAAAAATAAAATTGGGTTGCCTCCCAACAAGCGCTATTGTTTAACGCCCCAAGCTAGGCATAAAACATAGATCTAGGTATTGTCATCTTTGGTATGCAATCCATAAGTAGCTCTCATAATAGATTCATATGGAAACTTAATTTTATTTCTTGGAAAGTGTTCCATGCCCTTCCTTAATGGAAATTGAAATCTAATGTTTCCTTCTTTCATATCAATAATTGCACCAATCGTTCTATGGAAAGGTCTACCAAGAATAATAGGACATGTAGGATTGCAATCTATATCAAGCACAATGAAATCTACGGGCACATAATTCCTATTTGAAACAATAAGAATATCAGTAATTCTTCCCATAGGTTTCTTAATAGTAGAATCCGCGAGATGCAAATCTAAAGAACAATCATCAAATTCATGAAAACCTAGCACATCACATAAAGTTTTTGGAATCGTGGAAACACTAGCACCCAAATCACATAAAGCATGGAACTCATAATCTCTAATTTTAATAGTAGGTTCCCACTCATCATAAAGCTTTCTAGGGATAGAAACTTCCAACTCAAGTTTTTCCTCAAAAGATTTCATCATAGCATCAACGATATGTTTAGTAAAAGCTTTATTTTGATTATAAGCATGAGCAGAATTCAACATGGATTGCAACAAAAAAATACAATCTATCAAAGAACAATTATCATAATTAAAATCCTTGAAATCCAAAAGAGTGGGTTAATTGCTACTTAAAGTTTTGACTTCTCCAATCCCACTTTTATCAATTTTTGCATTAAGATCTAAAAACTCCGAATCATTGGGACGCCTTCTAGCTAAAGTTGACTCATCTCCAGTCCCATATTTATCAAGATTTATATTAGAAAACAAAGATTCAATAGGAGTCACACCAATAACTTTAAGATCTTCATCATTATTATCACAAGAAATAGAAGAACACGCTTTAACAAACCAATCTCGCTTAGCACGCATCCTAGCGCTTCTTTCTTTGCACTCATCAATAGAAATTTTAATAGCTTTAAGAGATTCATTAATATCATGCTTGGGTGGCATAGATCTAATTTTCAAATAATCAACTCAAGAGAAATTCTATCAACGTTCATCGAAAGGACAATAGATCTCCAAGAACAACTAGGAGAACATGGTATTGAGGATCAAAGAGAGAGAAGAAGCCATCTAGCTACTAGCTATGGACCCATATGTCTGTGGTAAACTACTCATGCTTCATTGGAAGGGCAATAGAGTTGATTTAGAAGCCCTCCGTGATCGAATCCCCCTCTTGTAGGATGCCGAAAAAGGCCCCAAGATGGGATCTCACGGGTATAGAAGGTTACGACAGCGGAAAAGTATTTTGGTGGACGCTTCTGGTGGTTTGGGAATATTTTTGAATTTATAGGCCAAAGATTAGGGTTAGAGGACTCCCGTGGGGCCCACAAGCTAGGGGCGCCCCCCTAGGGCGCGCCCTGAGGGCTTGTGGAGCCCTCGGGACTCATCTGTCTTCCTCTCCAAGTCCTACGTGTGTCTTCTGGTCCAAGAAAAATCATCGCGAAAGTTTTATTCCGTTTGGACTCTGTTTGGTTTTCCTTTTATGTAAAACTCAAAAACAAGGAAAAAACATAAACTGGCACTGGGCTCTAGGTTAATAGGTTAGTCCCAAAAATAATATAAAATAGCATATTAATGCATATAAAACATCCAAAATAGATAATATAATAGCATGGAACAATAAAAAATTATAGATACGTTGGAGACGTATTAGAGGGTAGGACAAAAGATGTCATGGAAGTTCTTTTCCATAAGCACGTATGACTATATACAGAATACATGCCTACATTACATTGATGAATTGGAGCTAGTTTTGTGTCTCCCTAGTTTATGACTGCTACATGATGAATATTATCCAACACAATTATCATTGCCGATCCAATGCCTACGAGATTTTCATATATTGATCCTTGCGAAGTTACTTTCGTTGCTACTGCTGTTACAATCACTACAAAACTGCTACTGTTACTTTTGCCACCGTTACAGTTACTTCCTTACTAATTTGCTACTAAATACTTTGCTGCAGATATTAAGTCTTTCAGGTGTGGTTGAATTGACAACTCAACTGCTAATACTCGCGAATATTCTTTGTCTCCCCTTGTGTCGAATCAATAAATTTGGGTTGAATACTCTACCCTCGAAAACTGCTCTAATCCAGGTGGGGCTGATGTGCAGCCGGCAGAAGGACGCCTATGATGCCAGCGAGGCGCTGTAGACCAACGTCTGAGTAAGTACCAGTGTGAGTAAGGTTTTCAATCGAAGTTTCTTCTTTTTTAGTTTCTTTCTCCGTGGTAGGGTTTCTGTCAGTGGGTTTGCATAGGGCACACCCACTGGTACTTTGATCCAGTGGGGGCACACTGAGTGCACCCACTGGGTGTAGTCCCCGAGGCTCCCATTGATTGGAAATAGTCGGCGGGAGTCTTGCACTTATGTTTTTCGCTATTGTTGCTTTCACTCGGGTTTAGCTGGGGCGTTTTCGAGTGTTTGCCTTCCCGTGGGGGCACGCTGAGTGCACCCACTGGGTGTTGTCCCCAAGGCAACCGCTGACTAGAAGCAGTCGGTGGTAGTCTTAGAACTTCTCTGGCTCCTTTGCCCTGGGGCTAGTTGCCGTGTATACATCTCATCAACACGAGCCACTTTCCAGTGAGGGCACGCTGAGTGCACCCACTGGGTGTAGTCCCCGAGACTGCTGCCAATTGCGGGCAATCGGTGCTAGTCTTTAGAATTGTTCCTGTCGTGCGGCACTAGTAGTGCTCGACCGCACTCAGACGACCGAGGTAGTACTCTGATGAGACGAAGGATAGGATCTTCTTCATTGCTGACTCGGTGGTCAGCCGAATGATAGTTGATCAGGGTATTGTTGTCCTTGATATTATTCATCACCGACTCAATGGTCAGCCGACTGATAGTACATCAGGGTGTTGTTGTCCTCGATCATATTCATCGATGACTCGGTGGTCAGCCGAATGACAGTAGATCAGGGCGTTGTTGTCATCGATCTTCTTCATCACTGACTCGGTGGTCAGCCGAATGATAGTAGATCAGGGTGTTGTTGTCCTCGATCTTCTTCATCGCCGACTCGGTGGTCAGCCGAATGATAGTAGATCAGGGCATCGTTGTAATTGATGTTTATTTTATCCATGCCTTCCAACCTACTATTTCTTGTACGGTGCAAAGATCCTGTGAGCTGGGATCACATTACGTCAACCTGGAGAAGGAAGTGATATCGCTTCGAGTGGACCTGGATGCGGAGAAACACAAGAGCACCTGGTTAGAGAAGGAGAATAAAACCCTGGGAGGTAAGTTGTTCCCACCGGCTGGTCTTCGCGCATTGTTTTCTTCTTTGATCCGAATCATTCCGCCACGACAGATGTTTGTAGTGAGAACACCCAACTCGTAAAGAGGCTCAAGACTTCTATTTCTTTAGAAACCATGAAGCAGGCTCTAGAAGACAAGGACAAACAGCTGGCGCTAGCTCAGAAGGAGGCCAAGACCAAGACCAAGCTCGCTGAAGAGAAGTTGTCGTCAGTCGGCAAGTTAGAGGAGGAGATCAAGACCCTCAGAGCCGCTACTGCCACGGTGAAAGGTGAAGCCATCGAGTGGGAGAAGAAGTGCAAGGATCAGGCGTCTGCCTCTGAACAAGAGAAGAAGACTTTGGTGGAGAAGGACAGTCAGCTCCTCGAGAAGAAGAATGCACTGGAGCAGTATATTGATGACATCTGCACCGAGATGAATGAGAAGCTTGTTGGTAAGTTTTTTCATCTGAATGCAGTCCATTTGCTCTCTGATTCACTCAATCATTGACTGTTGGTGTCCTCTCCTTGCGATAGAATACTGCCTTGATGAGGAGCTGGAGACAGGGCGGATCGAGCGAGACCTAAACCCCACCCAACAAATCATCAACGACAACTCTGCCCTTGCTATCCTTCGACTAGACGACCGCCTCGACAATGCCGTGGGATATATCACTCCACTGCACGACACCACGGGAAGGATCGACAAGGATCTGCACCCAAGGGAAAAGGTTCAGGCGGACCTAGAGGCTGTCATGACATGGCTGAATGAGATCCCTGCTTGAGTACAGTCGTGGAAGAAGTCGGTGGCTCAGAGCGGTGCTAATGTGGCCTTGTCACTCGTCTGCATCATTGCAAGGACGTGGATGAGGACAAACTGAAGAACCTCTAAGTGTCCAACAAGAGTAAGCTCAAGTTCGAGGACTTCCTGGAGACATTCGCCAAGGCCGCCACATGCATCACCGATGGAATCGATCTGGAGACCATCGTCGAGCCAACTAGCCCTCAGCCTAACGCCTGAAGAACTTGACCAATTTAAATTTGCCCCGGAATGTTGGGTGTTTGATGTAACCATATACTCTGACGATCTTTGAGCTCATTTGACCCTGCTTTTGTTTTGAATGTTCGAATAGGTCGAACCTTTTGATTTGAGAACTTTTGAGTCCTTATTTGTTTTTGTGTCTCTTGGACTTAGGTGAAAGCTGGTCCGCGTAAGCCCCCGAGCGTGGAGCATATCCTCACGCAAAATGTTTTTGAATTTAGGTGAAAGCTGGTTCGCAGCTAAGCCCCCGAGTGTGGAGCCTGTCCTCACTCGAAATGTTTTCGAACTTAGGCAAAACCTGATTTCCGGCTAAGCCCCCGAGTGTGGAATATGTCCTCACTCGGAATGTTTTCGAACTTAGGCGAAAGCTGGTTCGCAGTTAAGCCCCCGAGTGTGGAGCATGTCCTCACTCAGAATGTTTTCAAACTTAGGCGAAAGCTGGTTCACGGCTAAGCCCCCAAGTGTGGAGCATGTCCTCACTCGGAATGCTTTCAAACTTAGGTGAAAGCTGGTTCACGGCTAAGCCCCCGAGTGTGGAGCATGTCCTCACTCGGAATGCTTTCGAACTTAGGCGAAAGCTGGTTCGCGGCTAAGCCCCAGAGTGTGGAGCATGTCCTCACTCAAAATGTTTTCGAACTTAGGCGAAAGATGGTTCGCGGCTAAGCCGCCGAGTGTGGAGCATGTCCTCACTTGGAATGTTTTCGAACTTAGGTGAAAGCTTGTTCACGGCTAAGCCAATTCACCTGCTGGGAGTGTGTTAGTTTCCGAATGCAGTTAGTCACCTGAGTGAAAATGCGGCTCTAGGCTGAACTAGACGATATACAGGAAAAGTAAGACTTTTATTCATCTATGTTCATTCAGAAAACTATTACAACGGAGAATTTTTATTCTAAGTATAAAACTTGCGAAGGATTACCGCATTCCAAGCTCTGGGCTCTTCTATCTCTTTGCTGAAGTTGTAGAGTCGGTAAGCTCCATTATGTAGGACCTTCGATATGGCGAAAGGCCCTTCCCACGGGGGTGCTAGTTTGTGAGGCCTCTGTTGATCCACTCGGAGGACCAGATCCCCTTCCTGGAAAGCTCGTCCCCTGACGTGTCTATCATGGTAACGGCGCAGGTCTTGCTGATATAACATTGACCTTATGAGCGCCAACTCACGCTCCTCGTATAAGAGGTCGAGACCGTCTTGGCATGCTTCTTCTACTTCGGCCTCTGATTAAAGATCCACTCGAGGGGAGTTGTGAAGTAGGTCACTCGGTAAGACCGCTTTTGACCGTACACCATGAAGAATGGAGTCCGATTGGTGGATCTATTTGGGGTCGTCCGCAAGCCCCAGAGGACCGATGGAAGCTCGGTGACCCAGGCTCCCGCCGCATGCGTCTGGTCACGCATAAGGCGAGGCTTCAACCCTTGGAGTATCAATCCATTCGCCCGTTCCCCTTACCCATTCGACTGCGGGTGAGCCATGGAGGCATAATCGATCCGTGTGCCCTGAGAATAACAGAATTTGCGAAACTCATCCGAATCAAAGTTTGATCTGTTATCGGTGATGATGTTGTGTGGGACTCCGAATCTGAAGACTATTTCTTTGATGAATTATATGGCCGTAGCAGAGTCCAAGTTCTTTATAGGCTTCACTTCAATCCACTTAGTGAACATGTTGACTGCCACCAACAGGTGTGTAAAGCCACTCGCTCCTGTCCGGAGAGGGCCGACCATATCGAGCCCCCAGACTGTGAACGGCCAAGTGAGGGGGATCGTCTTCAGTGCGGACGCCGGTTTGTGCGCCAGGTTTGCGTAGAACCGGCACCCGACGCATTGTTCCACTATATCCCGGGCAGGTTCATTGGCGCGGGGCCAATAGAATCCAGACCTGAATGCCTTGGCAACCAATGTCCGAGAGGATGCATGGTGTCCGCAGGTTCCCTAATGAATCTTCTGCAGAATCTGCCGTCCTTCCTCCGGTGATATGCAGCGCTGAGTGACTCCAGTAGTGCTCTTCTTGTAAAGCTGATCTCCCATGATGGTGAAGGTTTTAGATCAGTGGACGATCTGGCAAGCCTCAGCCTCATCTACGGGGAGTTCTTGCCCGAGAAAGAATGCAAGATAGGGTTTGGTCCACTCGGGAGTGAAAACAAGAATCTCTTGGACCAGGACGATCACCGCGGGGATGTCTACCTTAGTCAGATTCATAGGACCGACTGGTTGCGGGGGATCCTCCATGAAATGGTCTTCCTTGATCGTGGGCGAGTGCAAGTGCTCCAGGAACACATTTTTAGGGACTTCCTCCTGAGTGGAACCTATCTTGGCCAAATCATCAGCTACTTGATTCTTGAGCCGCGGTATATGATGGAGTTCCAGCCCTTCAATGTTCTTCTCTAGCTTTCTAACGGCGTTGCAGTAGCCCATCATCGCTGGACTATGGATATCCCATTCCTTGATGACTTGGCTGACCACGAGGTACGAGTCACCGTAGACCATCAGTCGGCGAATCCCAAGAGAGATTGCCATCCGCAGCCCATACAAGAGAGCTTCATACTCGGCCTCATTGTTGGAGGAATCAAAGTGTATCTGAAGCACATAACTAAGTCAGTCGCCTTTGGGGGACACCAAGACCACTCCAGCTCTGGAGCCGTGGAGCATCTTGGAGCCGTCAAAGAACATCGTATAGTGCTCAGGGAGACTTGGGATAGGCTGCTCCTGCTCCATCCACTCTGCGAGGAAATCCACTAGGGCTTGCGAGTTGATGACTTTCTTAGCTTCGAACTTGATATCCAAAGGAAGGAGCTCGATGGCCTACTTTTCCACTCGGCCTGTAGCGTCTCTGTTGTTCATGATCTTAGACAAAGGGGCGTCACTTATCACTGTGACCGAGTGCTCTTGGAAGTAATGTGCCACCTTCTTTGCAGTTTAATAGAAATCGTATACTAACTTCTGGTAATGCGGGTACCTTTGCTCGAAGGTGTCAGAACCTCTGAGATGTAGTAGACTGGCCACTGGAGCTTGAAGGCTTTTCCTTGTTCCTTCCACTCCACAATGAGCACAATGATAACAACTTGGCTCGTGGTCGTGATGTATAAGAGCAAGGGATCTTTGTTGCTCGGAGCAACTAGCACCGGCTAGGTGGAAAGCAGGGCTTTGAGTTCCTGAAATGCGGCCTGTGCCTCTAGAGTCCACTCGAACCTGTCAGACTTCTTCATCAATCTGTAAAGCGGCAGGGCTTTTTCACCGAGTCGCGAGATGAATCTACTTAGGGCTGCCAGACAACCCGTGAGGCATTGCATGTCATGGAGACGCTCTGGTTGTTTCATTCAGATAATCGCTCCGATCTTCTCGGGGTTCGTGTTGATCCCATGCTCGGAAATGAGGAAACAGAGTAACTTGCCGGCAGGAACCCCGAAAGTACATTTAGTCGGATTGAGTTTAATGGCAAAAAGGCACAGGTTTGCGAAGGTCTCGGCATGGTCAGTCAGGAGATTGGAACCTTTCCTGGACTTGACCACGATGTCATCCATGTAGGCCTCCACATTCCGACTGATTTGCTTTTGCAAGCATTTTTGAATCATTCGCTGGAATGTATCCCCATTATTCTTCAATCCGAACGGCATACTGATATAGCAAAAACACCCGAATGGGGTGATGAACGCAGTTTTTATTTCATCGGCACCATACATTCGGATTTGGTGGTACCCGGAGTACGCATCCAGAAACAATAACTGCTCACACCCGGCAGTAGAATCTACTATCTGATCTATGCCAGGGAGAGGGAAATGATCCTTCGGGCAGGCCCAATTGATGTGCTTAAAGTCAATGCACATCCAGAGAGAGTTATTCTTCTTCGGCACCATGATGACCTTGGCAAGCCACTCGGAGTGGTACACCTCTCAGATTAACTCGGCAGCTAAGGGCCGCATGATTTCCTCGCCAATATCCTTGTGCTTCTCGATGGAAGATCGTCGAAGGTGCTCTTTGGCAGGCTTCATCTTTCGGTCGACACGGAGTCTATGCTTAGCAAGTCCCCTGGGAACACCCGACATGTTAGAAGGCTTCCATGGAAAGATGTCCCAGTTCTCACGGAGGAACTGGATGAGCTCGCCTCCCTATTTGCTACCAAGGGTGATGGAAATGTTGGTTGGAGCAGCATTCAGATCTTTAGGGTGAACATGCACTACCTTTGTCTTTTCGGCTGACTGGAAAGCAGATTCCACAGTCGGTTTCTTGGACTTCAGCAGATCACTCGAATCCACCGCTTTCTTGTACTCATCCAACTCGGCCATTGCCATCTGTTCATTAGCGATCTAAGAGCCCTTCTGGAGACACTCCTCGGCTAACTTCCGATTGCCTGAGATAGTGATCACACCCTTCGAACCTGGCATCTTAAGTTTAAGATACACATAACATGGATGGGCCATGAAACATGCGTAGGCTCGCCTACCCAGGATGGCGTGGTAAGCACTCCGGAAGTCTACCACCTCAAAAGTCAGCCGCTCCTTCCTGAAGTTCCTCTCTTCGCCGAATACGACATCGAGGGCAATCTGTCCGAGTGACTTGGCCTTCTTCCCGGGGATCACCCCGCAGAACTGCATATTGCTCTTACTGAGTCGGGACATCGGAATGCGCATTGCCTCTAGGGTGTCGGCGTAAATGATATTAAGCCCGCTGCCGCCGTCCATGAGGACCTTGCATAGTCGGACCCCACTAACAACCAGATCAACCACCAAAGCCTGTCGCCCAGGGGTCGGTATGTGGGTCGGGTGATCCGACTGATCGAAGGTCACGAGCGTCTTGGCCCAGTCGAGGTACTTGTTGACAGTCGGAACTACCATGTTGACCTCTCGGTTTATAACCTTGAGGCGGTTCTTGCTTTCGACGTCGGCGAAGATCATCAAGACTTTTTTGGCATTGGGATACCCGGGAGTACCCTTGCCTCCGTCGTCATCGTCCTCCTCCTCTTTGTCCCCGGAGGGATCTTGCCGCATCTCTTGCTTCAGGAGCCGGCACTCCCGAGTGGTGTGCTTGGGCAAAATCAAATTGCCCTACTCATCTTTGTTCGTGTGGATCTAGCAGGGCTGATCGAGGATGTCACTTTTCTGCGTGACTTGCTTCTTCCCTTTCCAATCCTTTTTCTGCTTCGGCGAGCCTTTACTTTTTCCTTTGCCGGCCAAGGCCGTAGCCTCCACATTCCCAACTGCCTCAGCTTTCCTCTTGTGCTTCTTGCTCTTGTTGTTATCCGACTGATTGGCATCACGTGCTCGGCTTTTTCCGCTCCTCAGTCGGTCTTCTTCTTCACCATTGGCGTACCGATTGGCTATCTCCATAGCCTGACTGAGAGTCGGGATCTCAGTTCGGCCAAACTTCAAGTTCAGCTATCGGTACCTGACCCCGACCTTGAAGGCGCAGATCGCCTGATGTTCGGTGATGTTTTCCACCGTATTGTGCAAGGTGGTCCACCGCTGAATATACTCTCGGAGAGTTTCGTTTTTCCTCTGCATGCAGTGCTGTAACTCGGCCAATCCACCCGGCCGCTTGTACGTGCCTTCAAAGGTCTTGACAAACTCTCGTGCCAGATCGTCCTAGAAGAATAAGCTACCCCGCGGGAGCTGAGTGAGCCAGGCCCGGGCGGAGCCTTCAAGCCTCAGCGGCAGATGCTTCATTGCCACGTTGTCATTGCCGCCACCGATCTGAACAGCCACTCGGTAATCCTCCAACCAGACTATGGCTTAGACTCGCCAGTGAACTTATTGATCCCCGTGACCAATCTGAAGTTGTTGGGGATCTCCACGGCCCGAATGTACCGACTGAAGCACTCGGGTCTCGAGGGTGCAGAACGACTCGACGCGTCGGCGTCTAGGCCTTCTCACAAGCCCGACCCCTATCGACCAGGTTCTGAGCGAGAACGGATCTCGCGTTGAACTGCGGGTCTCAGGTGTCCCTCGCATGACGAGGAGGACTCGACCTTCGATCACTGCCACGCGTCAGCCTGTCGTTGTAGGGCTGACGCCCGTATGCGCCGTCTCGTGGTGGGGGCATCAAAGCACGATCGTAATCATCATGTCACCGGGGTGACGCTTCCCGATCATGCCTTCGATCTTAGTCATGATCTCTCGAGGAGGATGAGGCTCGGCGATCCGGAGCCGAGTGGGCATTGAGCCGACTGCATGGTCTCCGCCCACACTGATGCGCCGTGGATGCGATCCCTGGACTGGGACACCGCCGCATTTTGCGGCAGCGCCGTCTTCAAGAGCGCTTGGATCTGCCGAATCCCTTCTCCAGCGGTGGAGTCGGAGGGCTGTATGGAATCAGTGATTTGAGTAGTAGCTGCCAGATTTTGCAGTGGAGTGCTGAGGACCTGATACTTCCGAGGCTGGTCAATCAGGAAAAGCGGGCGCTTGTGCCGACTGGAGCTGGACTGGCGGCGCGCGCGGTCATCCAGCTCTTTCTGCAGCCGCTCAAGGCGGTCACACTCGGCCAGAGTGGCCAGGCGCGTCGACTCCATGGCCAGGGCCTTGGGAGTCGTTCCAGTGATGGGGGTGTTCAAGAACTGCTCATTCCTACGGCGAAGCTCCTCGCGTTGCTCCTGAGTGAGAGCTTGCGGGATGTACGGCTCGCGAGCGGGGGAGTGATTATCCTCGCCGCCGCCGTTGGTGTTCCCATGTGAAGCGCCTGCGCGACCATCCCGGGGATCCGTGTACCCTAGGGGCGCACGATACTCGGAGTTGTCTGCCATGAGAACTTCAACGGTCCATTCAACGCTCTCGCACATGGACTCCTCGAAGAATCATCGAGCAACCCGTCGGAGAGGTCAAGGACGGGCTCGTCAGACTCGAGAGCCGCCAAATGCTCTACTACGGCCTGAAGGGCCACGGCGTGCTTGATCCAGCGTTGCTGCCGCGAGCGTTCGGAGTGCTTGCGGCGACGCACGGCGGGGAGGCGAGCGGCCACTCGGTACGAAGCCGAGGGCTACCGGAAAAGGACTCCATACAAGGAGGCACGGAAATGCAACGCACCGTGGACGGGCAGCGCCTCCATGTCGAGTGGGGCCTCGCGAAGGCACGCTGAGTCGTCGGTGATGAAGCTGATCGTCCCGAAATGGATCTCGCCGTCGACCAACATGATGATGAAAATCCACGTACACCGTGAAACTTTGCTAGACGCCTAGCCCCATGGTGGGCGCCAACTGTCGGGGTTATGATCCTGACAATGAGTACTTCAATTATTGTCGTGGATTTAACACGGCAGATGCCCTTGTGAATGGACTAAGGTGTGGAGCCAGCGCAACATAGGTTAGCTCGAAGGGGTTGAACGAGGCAAAGGACACAAATGTTTACCCAGGTTCGGCCCCTCACAACGAGGTAAAAGCCTACGTCCTGCTTCTAGTTGTATTGCTTGAGTATCGATTACAAGGGAGCGATCACGCTTGACCTAGCTATCGATTAGTTGTTTCTTGAGTTAACCCACCGCCGGGTCTCGCCTTTATATACATAGGTCGAGGCTCCGGGGTTTACAAGAGTCCACGCCGGATCACACAACGTGACCAGCCCTTTTTCTAAATCGCCTTGCCTTGCCAGGCATGTCACCATCGGGCGGCTCACACCTCCGGGTCTTGGGCCTCCACCAGGCCCGCCTCTTAAGCCGCCGCCTATCTTCATGCTTTGTCTTCTTGGGCCTTCTTCATATTAAGTTGCCAACGGTGTAACCCGGCCCCTCCTGGGCGGGTCACACCTCGGAGTCATATCCCCAACATTAGGCCCCAGATTGATTTGAACTTGTTCATGTCAATCTTCATTGCTTCAGCTGACAAGCCATCTTTTCAAAACGTGTCCTTGAACAAAACACTATAACCCGCCATGATGTCACGCGAAGTAAATTCACAAAAACCCATGACGTCACAACGGATCTTTCGCATTAACTGGTCGTCCGAGAATCGAGGCGTCTGCATTGTTGAGATAATCATACAGCCTCCTCGATTTCCGCACATGCCATTTTACTGTTTCCTTATAAATAGGGACGGGGGTTCCTTCTTTTCACTTTTACCCCGCCCTTCTCTCTTCTCCTTCCTCGCACTGACCATCGCCGCCAGAGCTCCGCCGCCCCAGTCGACCTTCACCGGTAGCTTCATCCAGGCCGCTGCATCGACCTGACTGCGACCAGAGATTGCGGCGCCTCTCCGCTCTTCATTAGCATCACCAGGTATCCCTCTTTTCTCACTTCCAATCTGCATTACGTCACTCTAGTTCGTCGGTGTTCATCGTGTTCATCCGAGTTAATCGGAATTTTCCCACCATATCACTTAGTTCAATCCAAAAGCAACACTGAAGCCGTGCGGTAGCAGTTTTGTCATGTATCTCAAATCGCAGATACATCACTACTTCCTGATAATCAACCCCCAGCTTACTAGTTCTCCCACTGCCATGTTCTAGGTTTAGTAATTATTCTTCATTTTTTGACTCACCATAGATCCAAAATCATAGGCAGAAATCGTGAAACTTGTTTATCACATTCTTAGAAAAATTTCAACCATCTTGATTTTATAGGCAACTGATCCACCATTCTCTGTTCAGGCGGCTTACATAACAACCCTTGTGACCCGCCAGTACCTGGCCGGCTTAATTATAACTTATGACTCGCCAAGAAATCCAAAACTTTGCATAGCCCGCCGACCATGCTTGCCGGCTTATACTTTCTCAACTTAACCCGCCATGTACTTATAATCTGGTCAATTGCTTTGTTCCATGGCCAGGGCGACTCATAATCCCTTCAATAGCTCACAATGCATAGCCTCTTAACTGTATCTGGCTCATTACTACTGAATTGTGATAAACTTATGTAGACAACTTATCATCATATATTAACCCGTCAATACCTTTATTCTCAGGATGTCGTTTTTTTTAGTCGCAAAAAAATGACTGTCGTAAACTAGGAACGCTCTCCGATTACCAAAAACATTCTTGATGATTATGTAAGCCAGGGCTTATTAGCGACTCAACAAGAAATTGGATGGCGAGTCAGCAATGGGGAAGTAATCCCTACTCCCGCAGAACATGAGATTGTAGTCTTTACTGATCACATACTCAGAGGGTTTACTCCACCCAGGTCTCAATTCTTTCGAGACCTCATTCACTATTTCAATTTGCACCCTCAAGATATAGGGCCAAACTCAGTGTCCAATATTTGCCACTTCCAAATCTTCTACAAAGTCTATCTTCAGACAGCACCCACAGTTCCCCTCTTCAAGGAGTTCTTTTACATAAACCGCCAGACTGAATGCAAAAATGGCCCGAGTCAAGAATTAGGTGGAATCTCTATTCAGAGACGGAGAGACAATAGTTTTCCCTCCACTGTCTTACCCAGTCACCCCAAGGGATGGGTAACCACTTGGTTTTACTGCAAAAACACCGCTCCAGCCACAAAAAATCTTTTGCCCGGGTTTAGAGCTGAGCGCCTTCCACTGAATTTTGGCCGGCCAAGCAAGATCATCCCAGAAGAACATGCCATGGCCCTCCCATTCCTCTCCAGGGATAAAGCCTTATTGGCCCATGGGTTACTTGGAGTCGATTTAACCCGGTGTTGGGTCTCTTGGAAGATTCTCCCCTTAAGCCGCCGCCCTGGCTTAATGTATGAATATTCTGGCGAACCAAATGACCCTCAACGGTTCACGACAGATAACTTTACTGATGAAGAGGTATTTAAAACCATGAGGACCCTGCTTGACGAGTCTCAGGAGAATTCTAATAAAGTTGGTCTGCCACCCTTCTACAAACAAAACCCGGCTCCACCAGTAGGTGTTTCACTTTATCATGTTCAATGCAAGTTAACTCTGCCTTGTATCTTGCTTTAATCTCTTTTTGTACTTATACAGGCTGACTGTGCCTTCTGGACTAGGAGACCGCAAACAGCCGCCCCGGTCAAAAAACCTAAGGCCAAGACCCATGCTCTAGGTCGCCGTAAAAGGCAAACGGCAGAAGATCTTGTCAAGCTGGATGACTCGGAGGTAGAACTTGATTCCCTTGGTCGTCTTTTTGTGCAACTTATTGATGCCGACTCTTCATAGGATGATGCGGAGACAAGCCAGGCAAATGCAGTAGAGGTAATACCTGTCTCCTCCGACTCAAATCCTTTGCCAAGAAAGACAACTCGGCGGGTCATCCGAAAAGTAAGATTTTCTCATCCTCTTGCTCATTTGGACCCCAATTTTCTTTTGAAGAAACAGCAGCATGACTCAAGACACACCACCCGGAGTGATGGTTCCCAAGACCTCAACTCCGGCTTACCCAACACTCCTGTCCCTCGCAAACGTCGGAATGAGGTGCCTCATAGCCCAACCCTTTCTCTTCCAAAGGCTGATTTCTTTCATCAACCTCTTAATTCTTCCGACTCAAATTATCAGGGAACGCCCCCATCATCTGGCGACTCTACTGGGACTCAGCTGCCTATCTTCAAAGTCGCCCAAGGGTCAGTGCTTCTTGTTCATAAATGTCTTGTATTGATATATACTCATGAATCCTTATATCTTTGTCACAGAGGCATAGCAAAGGCAGGCAATAAACTGAAAGTGGGCAGTTCTTCAAAGGACCCTAAAGTTACTGAACCGGAGAAACAAGCGCCAGAAGTCTTAGGAGCTTCACCTAAAGATCCTGAAGACCTTGTTAATGATCTGCTGCCACAAGCTGATACCACAACCTTTGATCCAATGAACATTGAGGTTGACCCGGCCATCTCACATGACCCGCCAAGTCCTAAACTGCCCAGCCCTACCAAGCTTACTGAAGAAACTCCTTCTGACAAGGCCACCGAGGATGTCATTATCACTGGCACAGGCTATACCGAGCCGGGGAATCCTACTGTCTTGGACAAACACAGCACCAAAGAAGAGCCGCCTGCCGCAGACAAGGGCAAATTGAAGCTGGATCTACAAAACTATGCAGATTTTAGTGCAGGCGAGTTGCACACATGCTACCTAAGCCGCCTGCACACAGGCCGTGACATGGAGGCTGGCCTGGTTAATCTAATGAGGCAGAAATATGAGGTACAAACTAAACCCCTTTCCATTGGTTCATATGCGTATAGTTATGTAGCCCCCAAGGGCCGGCCTATCCTTCCAAGGATGAGTCGGGTCTTCAAATCATTAATTCTGACTAAAACCTTATGCATCAAAACTGTAACCCCCAAGGGCCGGCTGAATCTGATAAAATAAACCGGGTCTTTAATGACCTTTAAATAGAATCAAACTTGTAGCCCCCAAGGGCCGGCTTAATCTGACAAGATAAGTCGGGTCTTCAATGACCTCTTAAATAGAAGCAAACTTGTAGCCCCCAAGGGCCGGCTTAACGTTGACAAGATAAGACGGGTCATAATAGGAACTTAAAATGACCTACATAAGCCCCCAAGTGCCATGTGTATTGCTGGCAATATGCTTGGGACTTGCCAATTTTTCCTGTTCCTTTAATACCAAACTATATTGATGACTACAAATCCTTACTGCAGGAGACTGTGAATCTTCAAGACTCGCAGTTAAACGAGTTAAGGAAGAATATCAAGCATCAAGAAGCTGAGACTCTCAAAGCTGAATCCAAGCTCAAACTTTCTTTGGAAGAGACAGAAAAACTCAAGTCCAGCCTTGCTACAGAAAGAGCCGCCTGGCAGAATGAAAAAACCTTATTGCTGCAAAGAGCAGAGGCCGCGGAAGCTTCACTTAAGAGCACAACTGAAGAGTTGACTGGCCTGAAACAACACATCTCCCGAATGACAGCCGCCATATTTGGTAAGAAGAACCTAACGTTACGTACCACAGCTTGTTTGGCGACTTATAACTATTTGCTCTTTAACCCGCCTGGCGACTCATGCGCCATTTGTTGAGCAGGTCCTAGGAGCTCTAGTCTTGGCCAAGACATGTTGATGAAGCTGAAAGTTGTTTATGCTTTTGTGGAATAATTATACACTAGCACGCAACGGACACTTGTGGCCATCTCCAACGGAAAACAGCCCCCCACTCTTATCATAACCGTGTTGGATCAGTTATCCACAGTGCCAGGGCAGATCAAAGAGTTGAAATTATCAGCCTCCCGCACAGGAGCAATTTCAGAACTCAGTCTGGCCAAGGCATGGCAGTCGGAGCTAGACCCAATTGAAATGGCAGATGGCTACCCAGAATAGAAAGAAGACGGGTCGCCCTTTGATGAAGCTGATTTTGCCAAATGCGTGAGAGAGATACGCCCTTTAGCATGTAAACTGGCAAAGGAGGCAGACTTAACAAAATATCAGCCGGCTTATGACAATGAAAACACTCGAGTAAAAGCGCCAACTCACAATGTCATAGATCTAATTCCACCGAAGCGTAAGCATACTTTTGCTCCTGACATTGACCCTGCTCCAATTATAAATGATGAAGCCATATTTGAGGCCTTAACCGGCATCGATTGGACGTCGCCTAACATTTAGATGGCCGAAGAAGAAGAGCCAGCGCGGGATGACCTGGAACCGTCAACTCGCCAAGAAGGAAACTAATTCATAGCAATGACAATCCAGGCGGCTTTCAGGCCATGGTGTAGGAGTGCAGCTTCAGAAACACTTTGTTGCAAACCTGAGGGCTCATGAAAGCCTTGTAATAGGCTAGTTTAGAACAATGACCCGCCATGTCATGCTGTCGTGCATGTTGATCTTGACTTTTGAACCACCAATTTCAATCTTTATGATACACTTGATGTGATTATTCATACGAGCCATAGCAACACTCTTATTTGTATGTGAAGCTTTGCATAGCCTGCCAAAAGTTGAAACAACATATATCCTGGAGACTTAAGGTCAAAACCAGGGCGGGTGATAACCCAAACATATATAGCCTTGTACAATTACTAAAAAGACTATAATCAAGGCCATTCAAGTCAAAATATACTGGCGACTTAAAGTCCAAAGCCAGGGCGGGTTACCAAACCCGAAGACTCATATGAGAGCTGAAAACATACCTGTAGAGCTAAATCATATCGGCGGCTGAAACACCAACAGCCAGTATGGGTGACAACCCAGAACCTTGCAGCCACATAGCCACAGCCGCTCCAATTAATCATACTGACGACTTAAAGTCCAAAACCAGTGCGGGTTACAACCCAAAGTACTCAAATATGAGTCATATGATCAGAGCCTTATGACCCATATATTCAAAGTTCACTTAACAGTAAAAACTTAGGAGAAACAAATCCAAAGGACTGAAAAGAAGAAATTCAAAAAATCTCAAATAATTGCTTGGCAGGTTTACCAAAACACGACCAAACAAGTTGGCTCACAGGCCATGTGCTTTCAAGGCCACACAGCCGTTGAGTGTATCCTAGCTCACTGTAAGCTGGCTCTCACGTGAAACAAGCCGGCGTTTTAACCTTAACAAGTTCAGGGTCTTAAAAAAGATTGACTATTAAGAGTTCGGAGGGTCACCTAGCGGAGTAGCAAGTTGCAAACAGGCAGGATAACTCATGATTTGGCATTTCATGCCTGGTCAAGAGGGTATGAAAGCTAAACCCGGTGGGTTGGAAGCCCCCAAGTGACCTTATGACCAATTAATAAAGACCCAGATACACAGAAATGAAATGACAGAGGCCCTGAATTTTTTAGGGATGTCGGCTTTATTATATTGATCATAAAATATATATCCACTGACAAATGTATGTACAAAGACGAGAGCCGGTGGCTCAGGTGTAATAAGGCCGAAGATGAGCAATATTCCAGGGCCGGCGGGTCTCCTCCTCCGACTTGCGTGAATCCTTGTGTTCTCGTATATCAATGAGGTAATAAGACCCGTTATTCAGGTTTTTGCTGACCATAAAGGGCCCTTCCCAAGGAGGTGATAACTTATGCATATCGGCCTGATCTTGAATCAGACGGAGTACCAAGTCACCTTCTTGAAACGCTCGAGTTTTAACTCTGCGGCTATGATAGCGATGCAAGTCTTGTTGATATATCATTGAACAAGCGCCGCAAGGTCACACTCCTCATCCAAAGCATCGAGTGCATTTTGACGTGCTATCTCATTATCAGCTTCAACATAAGCTGCCACGCGGGGCGTGTCATCATGGATATCACTTGGAAGAACTGCCTCTGCACCATAGACCATGAAGAAAGGTGTATAGCCTGTTGACCTATTAGCGGTGGTATTGATACTCCAGAGTACTGAAGGTAACTCCTCAACCCAACAACCCGGCGTTCACTTCAAAGGAACCATAAGCCGGGGCTTGATACCTCTCAGAATTTCTTGGTTAGCCCTCTCAGCTTGACCATTAGACTACGGATAAGCCACAGAAGAAACATCAGGACGAATATGTTCTCATTGACAGAACTCCTTCAAAGCACCCTTAGACAAATTGTTGCCATTAAGTGATGATACTATGAGGGTAACCAAAATGGAAGATCAATTTTTTAACAAACTGGACTGCGGTCGCCGCATCACACTTGCTAACCGGCTCTGCTTCAACCCACTTGGTAAATTTGTCAACCGCCACCAAGAGGTGGGTTTTCTTATCCTTAGACCTCTTGAAAGGTCCAACCATATCAAGCCCCCAGATTGCAAACGGCCAAGTAATTGGAATCATCCTCAACTCTTGAGCCAGCACATGAGCCCGGCGAGAAAATTTCTGACATCCATCACACTTACTGCCGATATCCTCTGCATCAGCATGAGCTGTCAATCAAAAAAACCCATGACAAAAAGCTTTAGCCACTAAATACTTAGAGCCGGCATGATGACCACAATCACCTTCATGGATCTCTCTTAAAATCTCACGGCCCTCTTCAGGAGAAACACAACGTTGGAACACGCCTGTCACACTGCATCGATGTAACTCGCCATTAACAATAGTCATAGGTTTAGATCTCCTGGTGATTTGCCTTGCCAAAGTTTCATCCTCAGGTAAGTCGCCCCGGGTCATATAAGCCAAGTAGGGAAGCATCCAATCAGGAATAGCATGGAGAGCCACCACCAACTGCACCTCCGGGTTAGGGATAGCAACATCTTCCTCAGATGGTAAATTGACCGAAGGATGATGCAAGACATCCAGAATCACGTTAGGAGGCACCGGCTTACGTTGAGACCCAAGCCGGCTCAAGGAATCAGCCGCCACATTCTTTCTTCGATGAAGATGCTCCACCTGGTACCCCTTAAAGTCACCAGCAATATTGTCAACTGCCCCGCGATAAGCCGCCATGAGCGGGTCTTTGGAATCCCATGTGCCTGAGACTTGCTGAGCTACCAGGTCTGAGTCACCAAAACACCTGACCCGTCTTAAGTTCATCTCCTTGGCCATACGAAGGCCGTGGAGCAAAGCCTCATATCCGGCTGCATTATTACTACAAGGAAACATTAGCCTTAAAACATAACAAAATTTGTCACCTCGTGGGGAAGTTAAAATGACTCCAGCCCCCGAGCCTTCCAACTGCCTGGACCCATCAAAATGAATCTTCCAATATGTGTTATTAGGCTTTTCCTCAGGCGTCTGCAACTCTATCCAGTCATTGATGAAATCCACCAGAGCTTGAGATTTGATAGCTATTCTTGGCACATATTTCAAACCATGAGGTCTGAGTTCTATTGCCCACTTAGCAACCCGGCCTGTAGCCTCCCTGTTTTGAATAATGTCTCCTGAGGGAGCAGAGCTGACCACAGTAATGGGATGACCAAGAAAATAGTGCTTCAGCTTGCGACTCGCCATGAACACCCCATATACCAATTTCTGCCAATGTGGATATCGTTGCTTGGACTCAATCAACACCTCACTGACATAATAAGCCGGCCTCTGGACTGGGCACTCCTTACCCGTCTCCTTGCGCTCCACCACAATCACCACACTGACGGCCTTACTATTAGCCGCCATGTACAGGAGCAAAGGTTCTTTCTCAATGGGAGCCGCAAGGACTAGCGGCTCAGCTAACTGCTTTTTGAGCGCCTCAAACACCTTATCAGCAGCGTCACTCCAGACAAAATGATCTGTCTTCTTCATCATCTAGTATAAAGGAATTGCCTTCTCTCCCAGGCGGCTTATGAACCGGCTTACGGCCGCGATACGACCCGCCAGGCGCTGGACGTCATTGACACACGCTGGCTTAGCCAATGAAGTGATATCTTTAATCTTCTCTAGGTTAGCTTCAATACCCCTCTCTGAGACCAGAAAACCCAAGAGCTTGCCTGCAGGTACACCAAAAACTCATTTGGCTGGGTTAAGCATCATCTTATAGACCCGGAGATTGTCAAAAGTCTCCCTTAGATCATCCAAGAGCGTCTCCTTTTTTCTAGATTTGACCACAATATCATCCACATAAGCATGCACATTACGCCCAATTTGACTGTGAAAGCAATTCTAAACATAGCGTTGATAAGTCGCCTGGGCACTCTTAAACCCAAAAGGCATAGAGACATAGCAAAAGGCTCCAAAAGGGGTGATAAAAGACGTCTTCTCTTGGTCTTTAACTGCCATCTTGATCTGATGATAACCAAAATAAGCATCCAGGAAACATAAACTCTCACAACCCGTCGTGGCATCAATAATTTGGTCAATACGGGGAAGAGCAAACGGATCAGCTGGACAAGCTTTGTTAAGATCTGTATAGTCAACACACATACGCCAAGTGCCATTCTTCTTAAGCACCAGCACCGGGTTAGCCAACCATTCCATGTGAAAGACCTCCACGATAAACCCGGCTGCCAAGAGCCGGGCCACCTCTTCTCCAATGGCCTTACGTCGTTCTTCATTGAAACAACGAAGAAACTGATTGACTAGCTTAAATTTAGGATCCACATTAAGAGTGTGCTCAGCGAATTCTCTCGGTACATCCGGCATGTCAGAAGGTTTCCATGCAAAAATGTCCCGATTCTCACGGATGAACTCGATGAGCGCGCTTTCCTATTTAGGATCCATATTAGCCCCCACTGTGAACTACTGAGATGAGTCGCCAGGGACAAAGTCGACTTGCTTAGTATCATCAACCGACTTAAACTTCAACAAAGGGTCCTGCTCAGTGGTGGGCTTCTTAAAAGGGGTCATATCGGCCGGGTCAACATTATCTTTATAAAATTTAAGCTCCTCAGTAGCACAGGCTGATTCAGCATAGGCCGCATCTCCTTCTTCGCATTCCAAAGCAATCTTTCGATTGCCATGGACTATAATAGTACCCTTACGTCCTGGCATCTTAAGCTGCAAATAAACATAACAAGGCCATGCCATAAATTTGGCATAAGCCGACCGTCCGAACAGGGCATGATAAGGACTCTTGATTTTAACCACCTTAAACCATAACGTCTCTGCTCTGTAGTCATAGTCATCGCCAAAAGCCACTTCCAAGGCAATCTTACCAACTGGATATGCCGACTTACCAGGTACCACACCATGACTGTAGAAGACGGCTTAAGCTCCTTATCAGTTAAATTCATCCGGTGAAAGGTATCATAGTAAAGGATATTGATACTGCAGCCACCGTCCATGAGCACTTTGGTGAATTTATAACCCCCAACCTGAGGGGCTACCACCAATGCTAGTTGACCCGGATTGTCAACCCAGGGCGGGTGATCCTCTCGACTCCATGTGATTGGTTGCTCTGACCACCGCAAGTATTGACGTACCGCCGGCTCAATCGCACCGGCCGCGCGTTTATGAACCTTATGATCTCGTTTGCTGAGACTTGTGGTAAAAACATGATACTGGTCACTTTTAAGCTGCATTGGATTACTCTGGTATCCTGACTGATGCTGCTGGTTACCCTGACCAGGCTGTTGTTTATAACCACCCTGGTTGCCCTGTCCTTGATACCCAGAACTTGAACCGCCACCACCAAAGCCGGGCCCCTATGAGCCAGATCCTGACCCGCCAGGCGGGCCATTATCATTGCCATGATTTTGATTGAAGTTGGAATTCCTGTACTCTCTCATGATGAAACAGTCCTTCCAAGCATGAGCCGCCGGTTTATTGGGCAGACTGTGTTTTGGGCAAGGCTCATTCATCATTGCCTCAATATTAAAGTTCTTTCCTCCAAAGGCCTGCTTACCATTGCCATTACGGCGCTGGTTTTTATATCTAGTGTTGGTGTTAGCTACAAGATCTGACCCGCCATTGGGTTGTCTGCGCTCACCACCGTTACCCTGGTTGTTACCATTATGCCCTGTCATGTTCTGCTGCTGATACTTACCGTTACCACTCTTCTTTCCCTTGTTGGATTTTTCATCATCAGATCCAGGATCTATAGTGGTATCAGAGTCGGCATACTCGATGAGAGCCGCCATGAGCTCCCCCATGTCAGTACAGTGACGCTTAAGCCGCCCAAGCTTCTGCTTAAGGGGGGGGGGTAAAATGACAATTCTTCTCCAAGACCAAAATAGTTGAACCTACAGCAATGATATCGGATGAATGGATAATAGCTGAAACCCGGCGGACCCAATAATGGGCCGACTCATCCTCCCGCTGTACACAGTTATCCAGATCAATAATCGTCAGAGGCTGCTTACACGTTCCCTTAAAGTTCTGAATGAAGCGTGCTTTCAACTCAGCCCATGAATTGATGGAATTGGCGGGTAAGCCTTTCAACCAGGTTCGGGCAGGTCCATCCAACATCATGGTGAAGTACTTGGGACATATAGCATCATTAACATCTAGCATCTCCATAGTTAGCTCATAGCTCTCAATCCAAGCCTCCGATGGAAGATCAGCTGTATAATTAGGCACCTTACGAGGGCCCTTAAAATCCTTGGGCAAATGTTCATTGCATAGAGCCGGTACTAGACATGGCACACCAACTGTCCTGGAAGTCGTCCCAGCCTCCACTGATGCCCAAGTGTTTATTGTAAACTGCTGATGAGCCCCCAATTGAGCCGCTAATTCCGTCTCACGACAGGCTCTAACCTGATCCACAAGGGCCTAAGCATTATTCGGCATATTGTCATCACGGGGCGGGTTATGTCCATGGGGCGGGTCATTATTACGAGGCAGGTTACGACGCCGTTCACTACTGGAAACCACCGGCGACTCAATACGCCGGCTATAGCTTCGACTTGGTCAGGAGGTTGAGTGAACACACTCACGACTATACGAATAAGCCGCCTGCTGTGCCACAGCCGTCCGAAAAAGCTCCACCGCGTTCTGGGTCTCTATCGCCGCTGGAGCCTCGCCTTCGATCGGGATAGCCGCCAGCCATGTAGCCACTGCTATCAAGTTATGCACTAGGTTAGAATAATGGCCAGAGGGTGTTGGAACCCGTTGAGGTGGGGTCAGATCCCTATGAGGCGGGTCTGGCAAACGAGGCTGGGCTGCCGCTCCGGTCCCTGGCGCCTTAGCAGCCCGGGTTACAACGGGCGGGTTACTTGTTCCTGCCCCGGGTGTGTTAAAAAGATTCCGCCCCTGAAACTGCGAGGGCGGCTCTGGTGTCTTCTTCGAAAAACAGCATTGGACGCATCTTGATCTAGACTTAGGCGGAAAGCTTCTGCCCTTATCCGCTGTGACTCGGCATCCATCGAAGCTCGCTCCGTCGCCATCCTGGCGTTCTCTGCATTAAGATCCTCTTGGGCTTTGGCCACCTCATCTCACACCTTTGCAACTTCTGCATTATGTTGTGCTTGATTCGCTGGAGTCACCTTCATGGCTAACAGAGTCGTCAGGGTGCCCAAGAGCTCAGATAAAACCTGAGTCGGCAGCCGAACAGAGCCGCTCGCCCCAGCTGTCGCAGCAGCAGTTGAACCGGATGTCATGGCAGCAGCTGTTGAACCGGATGTCATGGCAGCAGCTGTTGATGAGTTTACCATTGGTTGTGTACCAGCCAAAAAAATAGCAGCCTTGCTCGGTGGCTCATAAGGGTCCGAAATACTATCACCATCGGAATTGCCCCCAAGCCCACCATCCTGAAGCTGATAGATTGATTCGGTTTCTTCGGTCGATGACTCATCACCTGAATAGATGGCCGTCTCTCCACCAGATGCAGAACCTTCCTCAAGATCAAACCCATGAACAAAGCCAACAAAGACGTGCTTCCGGCCGTGTTGACCCCTGGCAGGTCGCACGCGCTGAGCCGTCTCGATGATGTCGGTGCAGGTGTCTGGCTTAGGCTCTAATTCACCAATCTTACCGATGAAGACGTGAATTCCGCCAAAGGGGACCCGGTACCCGTACTCAATTGAGTCGTCCTCTGGGCCCCAGCCAGCATTGTCGATGTAGATCTTGCCTCGGCAACTCTTAGTCATATGGCCCATGATGTATCCTTCGATCCCTGAGAAGTTGCCCTTCAAGAACTCAAAACCCCCGTGCTCTGGCCCCACAGTGGGCGCCCACTGTCGTGGATTTAACACGGCAGATGCCCTTGTGAAAGGACTTAGGTGTGGAGCCATCGCAATGTAGGTTAGCTCGAAGGGGTTGAACGGGACAAAGGACACAAAGGTTTACCCAGGTTAGGCCCCTCACAATGAGGTAAAAGCCTAAGTCCTGCTTCTAGTTGTATTGCTTGAATATCGATTACAAGGGAGCGATCACGCTTGACCTAGCTATCGATTAGTTGTTTCTTGAGTTAACCCGCAGCCTGGTCTCACCTTTATATTCACAGGTTGAGGATCCGGGTTTTACAAGAGTCCAAGCCGGATCACACAACGTGACTAGCCTGGTTTCTAAATCGCCTTGCCTTGCCAGGCAAGTCACCATCGGGCGGCTCACACCTCCGGGTCTTGGGCCTCCACCAGGCCCGCCTCTTAAGCCGCCGCCTATCTTCATGCTTTGTCTTCTTGGACCTTTCTTGGGCCTTCTTCATATTAAGTCGCCAATGGTGTAACCCCACCCCTCCTGGGCGGGTCACACCTCGAAGTCATATCCCCAACAGTTACGAAAGAGGGGCAGAGCCTAGCTACGCCACAAGTGTAACACTCAGTGTTTATCGAGTTCAGGCCCCTCTCGACGGAGGTAATAGGCCTACGTCTCGTGCCCCGAGGCTTGGTTTTTCTTGATGGGTATGGTTACAGAGATTGCTTCCCCGGCACAGGAGGAGGAGTGCATCTTATATAGAGTGAACCGCAGCTCCATGCTCTCCACATCGCCAGGGCACTTAATGACATTAATTACAGCAGTTACAGGTGTAAAGAGCCTCAACTACAACAGTTACAGGTAAAGGTAGTCTTTACTCCACTTTAAGGACGACTTAGGATTCCTCGACCGTTGCAGCTCCCACGCCGTCCCTTCATCTCTCTAGTCCGAGTGGTAGTGGCCCAGCCGAGTGACGGGTGGTCGTCTGAGTGCCGTCGAGGTGTCCAAGTGGATTTCCTGATATACGCATCCGAATACTAATATGGTGCAGGGACCTAACAATGATGGTGTGGGGCCCCAGGTTGGGTCCCATATGATGAGTTCTTGACCCTACCGGTAGTAGGTTACCTCATCACCGGCGTCTAATCTTCGAGTTGGTCTTCCGGGCTCTGATCCTCCTCAAGTCCATCCGTTAGAATGGAGTCAACAGAGCTCTAGCGTATATTCCCGCCCTCTCCTTGGGACGGCGACGTAAGGGTTTCTCGCCGTGCGTGTGTGCCGACGAGATTTGGTACCATATTCTTCAGATCGATTCAAGGGTTTAATGACGACAGCTAGGGCTCTGGGGTGCTGGTCCTTAGGGGCACCTGCACGACTTCCCAGATGTCATCGAGAAGGTCAAGCCGGCTTCGGTAGGTAAGGAGTGACAATGACACGTCAGCAGCTTGTTCTGATGGCAGTAGTGGTTGTTTGACGGTGCAGGGTTCTCGATGTAATATTTATTATGTTTAGGATTCTTTATACTTCTTATGAATCTTGATAATGGATCTGGTCTTTTTCACAATAAATAAATAAATAAATCATTACTACTCCATGTATCAATTTTTCGAACCATCTGTAAGTGATGCTAGCAGTATGCTATGCTATCACTAGTAGAAAACAGGGTATTAATCCTGGTTCCAGAGGGCCTTTTGTCTCGGTTCTAGAACCAGGACAAATCAAACGGGACTAAAGCCCAAAACCTTTAGTCCCGGTTCGCTTACGAACCGGGACCGAAGGGGCTCCACGTGGCCACTGCGGGGCGCCCAGGCAGGAGGACCTTTAGTCCTGGTTGGTAACACCAACCGGGACCAAAAGGAAGCCACGCGTCAGTAGCTCGCAGGCGCTGGGGTTTTTTTTTTTGAAAGGGGGGGGGGTTTGGGGTTTTGGATGGTCAATTTAGGGGTGTTTCATATTGTGTTAGCTAGCTAATAGAGAGAAGTGACCTCTCTTTCTTCGTGCTTGGTCCACGCTAGCTACTATACATATAGAGAGAACTCGACACGCTAGCTAGTGAGAAAATGAAGGAACCATTAATTACACAAGATCGTCATGAACATATACAGAGAGAAGTGACCTCTCTTTCTTCGAGAGATTGGTCGAACAACAAGTTTTCGTATATCTATCCGACGCTACTACATATATACAATATAACATCTCTTACAATCCCTAACATCTAAAATCCATTTCAATTTCCAGATGGTATTCTCCCTTCTCATTTATGACGTGGTCAAGAAAGAATCCCGCCAATTCCTCTTGAATTGCTCGTATGCGATCATGTGGTAGGAGTTTATCCCGCATCTGCCACATCTAATTTAAAGAAGGGGGTTAATACATATATATTAATGAAACTCAACACAAATGATGGTAATAAAATAAAATTGTGAATATTATTGTTTACGTACTTCATATTGTCGGTCAGAGTAGCCCCGCTCAGAGGTCGATTGGCGGATGAACTCGCAAACGTAGTATCCACATAAATTATTCCTGCCTTCCTGCCACAAGCACTTTACGATAATAGAGTTCAATCAATCTAATAATCAAGCATGATAAATGGTATTGATGAAACTAGAATCAATGGGAGATGCGCGGAACTAGCTAGTACTACTTACTTTCAGGTGTGTAAATTGCAGCTCCCTCAGCAGTCCCGGAACCATTCCGGTGAACTCTTTCCAAACCTTGCCAGACAAAGAAAATAATTACTTGATATCCGGAAATGAACAAAGTTGCCGATATGATATGGTGCGATAATGATCGATTGAACTTACTTCTGGAGCATTGCAGTCATGTCCGCATACTTATTGGGATCTTTTCGTCTCGAGTCTAAGACAGTTACTACTCCCCAGTCAAGCTTAATCTCTAGCAGAATAAAGTGGAAGCTGCGCACGCATGCATAACTCATCAATTACATTACTATAACCTCGAGTAAGCGAAACCGAATATGCACAAGACAGTAACACTCACTTGAAGTTGTAAGGAAAGAGTATTTTCCCTTTGTTTTGATTTTGAAGTAACAATTTTAGCAAGTTGTCCTCAGTATCTTTGTCTCTGTTTTGAACCGACCATTCATTTATGGTATTTGGGTTAATGAACCCAATGTCATAGATTTGTGCTTTTTTGCATTCGACGATCTTCAGTCTGCATAATATAGTGAGGATAATTATATATACATGCAATGAAAGAGCTGAGCTATAGAGACTTAATTACAGAGGGAATACTTACAGACAGTAGCAAGTCATGAGTTGTTTGTCGAGGGCGTCTTGATTGAATAACTAGAATAACTCCACAAATTCAACAGGCATCACCTCAGTTTCAACGAGGTCATGCTCCTCTTTAATTCCCAGCATCAAACTATCCTTCCCAGACTTCCTGCAGGTATCCATGTACCATTCATGCAATCTTCACATCATCGTTGTTAGAGGAGGATGATCGGGTTTGACGAGAGGCTTCCCGTACTCGTATCTGAAAATATCTACTACCTCTAACATTTCAAATTGTACATCATCGCCCAGGTAATCAGCAGGATTGGTACTAGGCACTAGCCCCGGATGATTAGCGACGATATCGCTAGACATCTTGAGTGGGGGGCACGATTGCTTCGCCTGTTCGCCGAGCTGGGGATTTTTTTTCCAGTTTTTCGTTTTGCTAGCCTAGCATCACTGCAAGTACTTCCTGACCACCGCGCTTCACCATATGTCCATTCAATACAGCGGTCATAGTTGGATTTCGGCGGAGGCAGTGGTGGTCGCTTTAGGGCATCCAGAGTGCGCTTCACTTTCACCGGATCTGCCTTTTCCTTCGGAGGTGGAGGTTTCCGTTCAAAATGGGCCTGCACTTCGACTGCCATGATTTCATCGGTTTCCTCGTCAGTCCTCTCATATGGTAACTTTGGAAGAGGCTTCAGGTTTGGACCAGCTTTGAATTTCTTCCCGCCTCTTGTACTGCTAGCCGCCGAAGCGGCGGCGTCTCTCTTCCGCCGTTGCTGACGCGGCGGAGTCCGCTGACATGCCGGAGGAGGCGGAGTGCTCCGACGCGCAGGAGGAGGTGGAGGAGGAGGCGGAGTGCCCTCACGCGCCGGAGCAGGCAGACGAGGAGGCGGAGTGCCCTGATCACTCGCCGGAGGAGGAGGAGGCGGAGTGCCCTGACTCGCCGGAGGAGGAGGAGGAGGAGGAGGCGTCCAGTTTGGAAGCTTGATGTACTCCTTCCTCCATAGACAGGTACTCCTTAAAGCATAAACCAGATGAATCTCCCCTTCATCTGTAGGGTAGTCAAGCTCCAGCTCCTCAAATCCCTCCATTATTTCATCCACCGTCACAACAGCATAGCCATGTGGAATCGGACGGCAATGAAAAGTTCCCTCAGCTTGAGGAGGTGCAACAGTGACGACCACCACATTCAAGGTCAGGTTCTGGCATTTCGTCATTAGCTCGCAATGTTCAGCCTCCGTGATACTATCCACGGGGTAGGGAGGAGCCGTGAAATCAGGCTGAACGAGCTCCGTGGAAGCCACGCTGCTTCTCCGCTGAGATGGTGGGGTAGCTTCTGGGGCAGCGTCGAAGCAAGCATCTTCGTGCCGCTGAGATGGTTGGCCGGTAGCTCGCTGGCTCTCAAGTTCCTCTAGCTTTGCTATTCTTGCATTAAGCTTCTGCATTTTGCTCGCTTCCACTTTCCTCTTTCTCTCTCGGCTTCTGTAACCACCGCTCTTGGGAAACCCATGCAACCACGGAACAGAGCCTGGTGTTCCTCATGTTCGTCCAGGGTGCTCAGGATTCCCGAGGGCCTCTGTCAGCTCGTCCTTCTCTCTGTTGGGAATGAACATCCCTTCCTGCGCTGCCTTGATTGCTGCCTGAAGCTTCTTGATGGGTATTGCAAGTTGCTCGTCCGTCCAACGACACTCCCCTGTTTCTGGGTCCAAAGTTCCGCCAACCCCGAAGAACCAAGTCCTTGAACGATCTGGCCAGTTCAATGTCACTGGTTGGACCCCTTTAGCAAGCAGGTCTTTCTTAGCTTTGTCCCAAAACGGCCGGGCTTTGTAGTAGCCACCTGACCCCGTGTGATGGTGATACTTCTTCTTAGCAGCATTTTTCTTGTTTGTCAGTGTCCTTTTCTTACCCTGCTCCGATTGCTTGTAGGCCACAAATGCGGGCCAGTGTTCTCTTATCTTCTCATATCGGCCGGTGAATTCTGGAGTCTTCTCTTTCTCGACAAACTTTGTGTTCAACTCTTTCTTCCAGTTCCTGAATAGTTCTGCCATCTTCTTAAGAGCATACGCCTTGACCTTTCGCTCTATAACTGGGTTATTAGACTCCTCCTCTGGCGGTAGGCTGAAATTTGTCATCAGCGAGGTCCAAAGATCATCTTTCTGTCTATCCTGGACATAAGATACTTCAGGGTCGTCCTTACTCTTATTCCATTGCACGATGCTGATCGGGACGTTGTCCCTAACAACAACTCCGCACTGATGTACAAATGGGTCCTTGTTCCGCTTGGGAGCAATCGGTTGGCCATCTTTCGCGATTTCTGTGTTCGTGAACCTTTCATCCTGGCGCAACCTTTTCTTCGGGCCTTGTCTCCTTACGGAAGTTTGGCTCGATCCGGAGGGCTGAAAGAAGAAAGAAGCGTTAATATATGTACATACCAAAACAATGAATGCTTCAAGTTAGACAGGCTTAATTAATATATATACCTCACCGGACTTTGCAACAGCTCCCTCCTCCGTTCGGTTACCGGAGCCGTCATCATGATCTCCTTCCTCCGTCGTTCGATCACCGGAGCCGTCATGATCTCCTTCCTCCTTCATTGTTGGATCACCGGAGCGGTCATCCTCTCCTTCCTGACCATCGGTGTCATTGAGAAACGACAAGGGATCACCTCCGGCGAGGATTATATCCCCCAACAACTATTCTTGTTCTAAGTCTCTTTCCATAGTTTCTGCAAATATTACAACATGGCAATATACAAACATGAGAGATGGATTAGTGGCAAACATAGACCTATAGCTAATCACAACAGGAATCATATACATATATGAGCAATGGATTATATCCCCCTCATGTCGAAGTTTTCGGGGTTATACTTTCAGGAGAGGACACTTTGCAAAAAATAATCGCTATGCAGGGAGGGGGTATATCGACAACGCTCTTTCTTCTAGGGTTTGGGTGGCCTCGAGACTTGGTAAATTTGGGTGGCCTCGACAACTCTTCTAGGGTTTGGGGTGCCCTCGACAACTCTTCTAGGATTTGGGGTGGCCTCGACAACGCTTTTTCAGTCCCAGTTTGGGTGGACTCGAGAGTTGGTCGGGCGAGAGGGGGTTGATCGACGTCCCCCCTCATGTCGAAGTTACCGGAGTTTTCTATATGAACAAAAAAAATTCCACATGACATATCCGACGAGCGGACCGCCTCTCTCTCATGCATGTCCGACGTCCCCCCTCATGTCAAAGTTATCGGGGAGGGGGTAGATCGACAACGACGTTGCTCTTTCTTCTAGGGTTTGGGTGGCCTCGAGAGTTGGTCGGGTGAGCGTACCGGGAGTAAGTAACATTTTAACTCATTTTGAATATATGAACATTTTAACTTAGTAACTTAGTAACTGGGTAAATTTTAACTAATTTCTATGAACAAAAAAATATTCTATGAATAAAAAAACATCATATGATCATTTTCTATATATATACATCCATCCACATCCATGCATCCATATGAACAAAAAAAATCATATGATCATCTATGAACAAAAAAACATCATATGATCATCTATGAACAAAAAAATCATCTTATATATGAACAAAAAAAACATACATCAATGGACAAAAAAAAGCATACATCAATGGATCATCTATACATCAACATACATCCATATATTTAGAAAAACAATATGCATACATATCCATTTACTAAAAATTTATATGAACAAAAAAAAATTGTATGAAAAAAAAATGCAGAGGGCGTCGGCGACGGCGGGGCAGGGCAGGGGCGCGGGGGAAGGTGGGGTGCTCACTGGGGGCGGTGTCGGGGCTGTGGCCGAGGCGTGGGGCAGGGCAGGGGCGTGGGGAGGCCACGGCGAGGACGGGGAGGCGTCGGGGACGGCGTACGGTGGCGGGGAGGCAGGGGGCACAGCGACGGCGACGAGGAGGCGCGGCATGAGAGAGGGGGGGTGGAGGCGGGGGAGGAGGGGGAGGGACGAGGGGGACGGGAGGCGACGAGGAGCCGGGAGGCGACGGGGCAGGGCGCGGCGACGGCGACAGCGACGAGGAGCAGCAACGGCAGCGACGGGGCAGGAGAATGTGAGAACTTGGGGAAAAATTCCTAAGTGTTGGCTTATATAGCAATTCCTTTAGTCCCGGTTGGTGCCACCAACCGGGACCAATGCCCCCCTTTAGTCCCGGTTCGTGCCACTAACCGGGACCAAAGGTCAGTTTTCATCAGCCCAAAGGGCGGGAAGCAGAGACCTTTGGTCCCGGTTGGTGGCACGAACCGGGACTAAAGGGGGGCATTGGTCCCGGTTGGGTTGGTGGCACGAACCGGGACTAAAGGGGGGCATTGGTCACGGTTGGTGCCACTAACCGGGACGAAAGGGTGGCATTGGTCCCGGTTCGAGCCACCAATCGGGACCAAAGGCCTGTGCCTCGCACAGCCGCGGTGCGGTTGGATGTTTAGTCCCACCTCGCTAGCTGAGAGGCTTCGACAATGGATTATAAGCGCGGCTGCGCCTACCACTTCGAGCTCCTCTCTAATGCAGGCCTACGGGCCTATACACACTCTCTCTGCCTGCGGGCCTGCATCCTGGCCCAACTAGCGTGTTGGGTTTCTAGTCGTATGCAGGCTGTGGTGGCCCAGTAGGCGGCATTTTTTTAATTTTTTTCCAGTATTTTTGTTTTATTTTTTGCTTTATTTATTTTTTTTGTTTCTACTTACAGCTAAATACTTAGAGTTTTTGAGTAGTTCTTTTTGCTTTAGGTCACAAAAATAATAAACTTTCTGTTAGTGCCATTAGTTTTCAAATTTGAATAGTTTAAATTTGAATTCTTTAAAATTTGTGCGAATCACTAGTTTGTGAATAACTTTACTTTAAAAATAGATTTTTGAGTGATCCTTTTTCCTGCTATTTAATATTAGTGTGTTTTATCATTATATTCAATTTGGTAATTTTTAGGTTATTTTAAATGGGTGTTTTAATCAAAAACAGATTTTGTTATTTTAGTTTGCTATTAAAGTTTCTAACAAAAAAATACTTTATGAAAATTCTTTTTTCTATTAATGTTTTCAACAAAAAATACTTTGATAATTTTAGTTGCATAAATTTTATATAATTTTAGTTTCAAAAATACTAGAGGTTTATAAAAGCTTTTTAGTTGATTCTTTTTGCTGTCAAGAGTATTATAGTTTTTTTTAGTTGATCATAACAGAATATTTTAATTGATTCTTTTTAGTTCATTCTTTTTTGCTATTAGAGTTTTATAAAAGTTTTCTAGTTCATTCTTTTTGTTATTAGTTCATTCTTTGCGCTAAATGACCCTGAAATTGAAAAGCACTACAAATGAACTCTAAAAAGGTTGAAAGTTGGCATGGTATCATCATTTCACCCACATAGCATGTGCTAAAAAGTTGAGAGGGTTACTGCAAAAACTTGATGCACTTCGTGTACAAAATGGACAATCTCTTTCGAAGTATCAGGGTTTCGGACGAAAACTCATCCATTAAAAAGGGATTTCATTTTTTTGAACTTATTTGAACTTCATACTTTGTGTGTGTTCAAAATGCTCCATTCAAAGTTACATCATCAATTTTCAACCCTTTCTGGCCTCATTTGGTATTTTTCATGCATTTACTGATTTTTTTGAGCTAAATGATCCTGAAATTGAAAAGCACTACAAATGAACTCTGAAAAGGTTGAAAGTTGGCATGGTATCATCATTTCACCCACATAGCATGTGCTAAAAAGTTCAGAGGGTTACGGAAAAAACTGGATGCACTTCATGTACAAAATGGACAATCTCTTTCGAAGTATCAGGGTTTCGGACGAAAACTCATCTGTTACAAAAGGCATTTCATTTTTTTGAACTTATTTGAACACCAGACATTTTGTGTGTTCAAAATGCACCATTCAAAGTCACATCATAAATTTTAAACCCTTTCTTACTTCATTTGGTATTTTTCATGCATTTACTGATTTTTTTGAGCTAAATGACCCTGAAATAGAAAAGCACTACAAATGAAGTCTGAAGAGGTTGAAAGTTGGCATGGTATCATCATTTCACCCACATAGCATGTGCTAAAAAGTTGAGAGGGTTACGGCAAAAACTGGATGCACTTCGTGTACAAAATGGACAATCTCTTTCGAAGTATCATGGTTTCCGACGAAAACTCATCTGTTACAAAAGGCATTTCATTTCTTCACATGTAACTGCAGTGATATTCTAGATCAAAGGCATCATCAGAATAGTTGTGGAGAGAAAGTCTTCACTTTTTCTTCGCTTATGTCCTTTGCTTATTGCGCCGTAACCATGGATAATCTTCATCGTTTAACAGGGTGCTTGGGTCAGCCTTGACTTTGAAAGGAGGAATTTCATAAACCTTTTCATAATCTTCAGACATGTCTATCTTGCCCTCCACTCCCACGATGTCTCTTTTCCCTGAAAGAACTATGTGGCGCTTTGGCTCATCGTATGATGTATTCGCTTCCTTATCTTTTCTTTTTCTCGGTTTGGTAGACATGTCCTTCACATAGAAAACCTGCGCCACATCATTGGCTAGGACGAATGGTTCGTCTGTGTACCCAAGATTGTTCAGATCCACTGTTGTCATTCTGTACTGTGTGTCTACCTGTACCCCGCCTCCTGACAGATTGACCCATTTGCACTGAAACAAAGGGACCTTAAAATCATGTCCATAGTCAAGTTTCCATATGTCCACTATGTAACCATAATATGTGTCAATTCCCCTCTTGGTTGCTGCATCAAAGCGGACACCACTGTTTTGGTTGGTGCTCTTTTGATCTTGAGCGATCGTGTAAAATGTATTCCCATTTATTTCGTACCCTTTGTAAGTCAATACAGTCGAAGATGGTCCCCTGATCAACGAGTACAGCTCATCATATAGTTCATACATAGTTCTCATTGAACAACATATAGCTCTCTAGAGCATCTAATTAAAACATACATTGAAACTATGTAAACCATTTCAATGCAACAACAAATGCGATCATAATCGCAACTAAGGTAACAATTGATCCAACGGCATAATGATACCAAGCGTCAGTATGAATGGCATATTTTTTAATCTTTCTATTCTTCAAGCGCATTTCATCCATCTTGATCTTGTGATCATCGATGATATCCGCAACATGCAACTCCAATTCCATCTTCTCGTCCTCAATTCTTTTCAATTTTTTCTTCAAGTGATTGTTTTCTTTTTCAACTAAATTTAACCTCTCGACAAGAGGGGCGGTTGGAATTTTCGGTTCACATACCTCCTAGATAAAAACATCTATGTCACGTTGGTCGGCATAATTGTCATAAACATTAAATGAAACAAATAGTTATAAAAGATAATATATACTACATCCGAATCAGAGACAGGACGAGGGCCGATGGGGGCGGATACCAAAACCATCGCACTATATAATAACAAACAATAATAAAATAAGAAAATTATACAAGTATCTACCTAAATCATACAAGTATGAATTTTTTTTTTCTTTTAGAAAGAAGATGAGAACAAGAGGCTCACCACAGTGGTGCCGGCGACGAGATCGGCGCGGGCGATCGACGACGGTGAGGACGGAGACAGGACAGGACGGACCGCCAAACCTAGACAAATCTTAAGGAAAATGGAGTTTGGATAAGGAGCTTCGAGAGGAGAAAGCTTAAGTGTGGTTCGGGCATTTCATCGAACACCTCATGTGCATCGGAGGTGAGCTAGAGCACCACACACCTCTTCCCACGGCCGGCCAAAAAAACAGAGCAGTGGCTCTGTTCGCGGGGGTATATATAGGCTTCTCTTTAGTCCCGGTTTGTGGCTGAAACCGGGACTAAAGGACAACATTTGGTCCCGGTTCCAGCCACCAACCGGGACTAAAGGTGGTGGGCCAAGAGCGAGGACCATTGATCCTGGTTCGTGTCTGGAACCGGGACCAAAAGTGTCAGATGAACCGGGACCCTCAAGGCCCGGCCGGCGCCCTGGCCTCATGAACCGGGACTGATGCCCCTTTGGTCCCGGTTCGTGAGTGAACCGGGATTAATGCCCTTACTCAGGCTTCAACCAAAGCCCTGTTTTCTACTGGTGTATATACCTTCGAAGCTTCTTACAATCCTTACACACAAGCGCATGTAATAAAGGTAGCAAAAATTCAGTAAAAATCCAACAGCAATGCGGAGAACTACTTCCAATAATGTAAAGAACCTAATCCAAAACGAAGGGTCAAAAACAATCACGCCATTTTCAGGTCAAAAACATTTCCTTGTTTGTGTGAACCAGTAGCATACATGGAATCGAGGAAGAAAGATTTGAGAGGTTTTTATGGGATGTCAAACGTGCTTCACGGGGAGCAGTTATGGGGGAAGCACGTAATTAGTGCAGCACAGTCCGATAACTACGTGTGAGAACAGTCCGATACGAAAGAACAAAAGACCCACGTCATTCTCAAAAAGAAAAAGAAAAAAGAAAAAAAAAAGACCCACGTCCTTCCACGAGTTATCCGTCTCCTCACCTTAAGATTTCCCCTGGTATTCTTCGCCGCCGCCTACTTCTCCGATCATCTCAAGGTTGGGTTTCTTCCACCATCTGTTTTTCCATTCTTCTTTTCCCGTCCATTTTTGACATGTGCACTTGCCAATGCGTTCAGATTTCCTCCTCATCTGAGTCGTGCGTATGCGCTGAGTTAGGGCACGCAGTTCAAAACTCCTAACCGCCGCCGTGGCCGGCGATTCTTCCGTCGGCGGCCATCCCGCTCGTCCGTCGTCGCCCCGCATAATGCCGCCCGCGAAGACGGTGTCGACGTGCACGCCGGTGAAAGTGGAGGGCGTCCACGTGTTCAAGATCCGCGGGTACAGCCATCACAAGGCCATGGGCATCGGCAAGGTCATCGGGTCCGGCTCCTTTTCCGTCGGGGGCCATGAGTGGGAAATTCTTTTCTATCCTGATGGTGATGGGCAACACAACCAAGATCACATCGCAATTTACCTGGAGCTCTTGAGCAAGGACGCCAGCGTGCACGCATCCTGCGACCTCAGGCTGGTCGACGGCAAAGGGTTGCCGTGTTCCGTGCACAAGACAGAGCCGAGGATATTCAGCCAAAACAAGGAAAGCAGGTTTGCTCCACCGATCGGCACTCATTTCATAAAAAGGGGCGACTTCGAAGCATCGGGGTACCTTCACGATGACGGCCTCAAGATCAACTGCGCTATCACAGTCATGAAAGAACCTCGGGTCTCTAAAATAAAACCACCCCCTAGAATCGAGGTGCCGCCTTCCGACATCGTCGCCCATCTCGGCAGCCTGTTAGAAGCAAAGGAGAAGGCAGATGTCACATTCAGTGTTGCAGGAGAGACTTTCACGGCTCACAAGATCATCCTCTCCATGCGGTCGCCTGTGTTTGAAGCGGAGCTCTATGGGCCAGTGAGGGAGACGAGGGCACAGCTCATAACCATCGAAGAGATGCAGCCTGATGTCTTCAAGGCACTGCTCTATCTCATCTATAATGATGAATTGCCAGCTGCTTTTGATGATCTTGAGAGGGAAGGTCATATTGAAATGGTTTGGCACTTGCTCGTGGCCGCGGATCGATATGCCATGGAGAGGCTAAATCTGTTATGTCAAAGCCTCCTTTGCGAGATTGGGCTTGGCTGATCAACATCACTGCGACGGGCTTAAGGATGCTTGCATTGAATTTATGTCCACTTCACAGGATATGGATGCTGTGGTGGCAACCCCTGGTTATGGAAACCTCAAAAGAAATTGCCCTTATCTCTTGGTGGATGTATTGGAGAAGTCTAGTAAGCTTCGCAAAACATAGATGGACATCTTGCTGTTACATGAATCTTTTTTTGTGTGTGTGGGAAACAATTACATGAATCTTAGAGAGCCTAGCTAATTATTTATGAAGCTATGTGAGTTACAATGCTATATTCTTCTTGAGTTAGCTCATCAAAAGTTGAATATATTTATTAGTTAGACCTGTTTTCCTGTTTGTGCAGGGCCTTGCTATTTGTATCCGTTGACAACCTGAATATATGATTTATCCAGCTGTATACCAATTTCTCTTCTCCCTAATCGTATTAAAGATACTGTTCTATGGAAAATCCATTTGTTGTGTCTAAACTTCGTTGAATATGATACCTGGATCTTTTACATTAACAAGTACAGCTATGATGGTCTCACCACCACGATAAAAACATTCTCGAACATAACAATGTTGCTATGGTAAAATCATGTTGATATTGTCATAATGTTTTCTTGAAAATTGATGTTTCATTACAATGAAAAACATAGTTCCTGGAGTCTCGGATGCCATGAATATCCTCACACTGAAATTTTGATTTTGTGCAATTCATGTTTGGGGAAGCCAATGACCGGACTTCTAATGCAATCAGAGATAAAGTTTGAGGAATAAATTCTTTTTCAGAAAACAATATCTACCAAAGCAATATGTTTATCTTTGGCATATCCTAGTTCACAGACAATTTGTGCCGTTAGCCTCATAAGTCATTTTTTTTTTGGCAATTTGCTCAATTTCTAGACTAATGGGTTAGTCGGTTGCAATCAAACATTACTCTAGGATACAATAGATTCGGCTTTATTGCACTAAGTCAAGACTATAATAGCTTAATAAAGTTATATGTCAATTGTTCAGGTTTTCTATCTTGCATCCTATGTTATTCATCGTTATTTGCATGTTTCATTCCCTATGCAGGCATATTTTGTACCATCCTGAATATGCAATGTCTTGTGCTACTGCCTGCCATGTAAAGGATGTCCCCCTTTTTTTTAAGAAAGGACACTCCAAGTACATCTTAGATCTGATAGTTATCAAAGAAAACAGTAGCCAGTACAATGGTAAGTCAATTAGCCCCATTAAGAAATTGCTACAGAAAAAAAGATTGATTCAGCACAGAACCTTACTTTTGGGGAAAATAAATGTATATTGAGTATCATTGCTCCTCTGAGAGTTTAACCACAGTTAGTGTGACTGTTGTGGCTGACGGGTGGGAGCTCTCGGCAAGTGTTGGCGGGGCTTGCTCTCACTTCCCCTTTTCGCATAGCTTGCAGGTGGGTCCACGACTCTGATTTTGGAGATGACTCACGATACATACTCCCTTCATCGTATAATATAAGACGTTTTTGCAAGTTGGTTGGAGGGGGTGTAGCACGGGCGGGAGGGAGGCCTAGTGGAGCGGTGCCTACTCTTGGAAAGTTTTAGTGGTGTGGAGCTGAATCTAACAGAGTAGGAGACATTGTTGCCGCGCTAAGCGATGGGGCATCGGTGCACGCCACTGCGCCTACGGGGTGTAGGATTATCGTCGCTGCTGATCAAGCATGCGTCACCCAGGACGCTGCATGTGTTCCAACGTGGTGGCGGCCTTTCATGATGGATCGGGCTGCTCCCTTGAGGTCAGGGGTTACAGAGGCTACTGTCTATTGGAGTGTTTCTAGCATAGGCAATTGATAGGCAGGGGGATCGCCGTTGATGGTGTCAGCGGAAGCGAGCTCTCCGTTTTACAGTAAGTCGGGTTGTTTTTTGCGAAATAGTCTAGGCCTCTGTCATGGACGTGAGCCGGCTCCAATTGACTTGATCCAGGCGTTTCTGCAGGGTTGTGGGTCGAGTCGAGACGTAGGGTTTCCAGGAATGGTGAGAGGGGAGAATGACGACGAATAATGCCCTGCCAATCTTACTATCTGGAAGTAGTCATGGAAGCTTTTAAAGAGAAGGGTGGAGCTCGAAGGGACCTCATCAACGATGATGATGGCACAGTGATTTTACCCAGGTTCAGCCCCCAGATGGGCAATAACTCTACGTCCTCACCTATTTTTGTTAATCATAGAGAACTACAATGGTGTTTCTTTATACGAGTATGTGCTCCCGCATGACCTTGTTCCGCCGGCAAGACTCCATCTTGCCCTTATAAAGGTAGACCTAGGGCAGTAGTTTAGCAGATATCTTTGAGGGACACGATACGATTAGGTGATCCTGTAATTACACGAAACATATCTCCCATAACGACCTAGGGCAGTAGTTTGGCAAGATTCCTTTTTTATCTTTATTTATGGAAACTCTTCATAGGGCAGGGTGTTCTTACAATTTCATTTAGAAAAGAGAGTTGGCACAGTTTATATGGAAAACTAGGCCGAAAACTACACAACACACGGTTGATAAGGGACAACTATGATTAAACCCCAGCAGCAACACAAGCAACCCCTAATGAAACTAGACACCACCACCAACCACAAGCCAACGCCGAGGGCCAAAAACACCCAGGGTAAGGAGGAGAAGATCTTCGACAACGCCTCCAAGAAGTAAATGGCATCCGTAGGCGCCAACGTCACCGGTACCGACCCTCGTTGGGACAAAGCTATCACCTAGATCTTCACACTCCACCACCACATCGAACCCCGTAGGAGGGGATCCGGCCGGGCCAGTAATCGCTAAACCCGCTACAACCAATAGTGATCTAGTGTCAGGATGAACTCTTCGACGATGCCTTCAAGAAGGAAAGAGACGCCCATGGATGACACTCCGTCGCCGCCACGGACCCCTATCGGCCAAAGCATGCGCCCAGAGCCCAGAGACCTTCCACCTCAACAAGCCTCTTGGGAGGAGGCTCGACCACCAACACACACCAAACAAGCCGAAGCACGACCGAAGTGGCAATGACAGAGCACGCGAACTAGAACAGAGAGCAAGACACCATCCGACACCGCTCCACTGCACTGCAAGTGTTAGAACACCAAGGAGAGTATCCTCGCCAGCAGGACACCGACACTGCTGCCACCACCTCCACCGCGCCGCCAACACGGGCCAACCCTTTCGCAACACACGAGCACAGATCTTGTCCACAACTCCACGGCAACCCTGGGCCACAACCACCACCACCACCGCTAACCACCCCATCGTGCTGCGACCATCAACAAACCCCCACGCCCGCAAATCGACTAACGACACCAACATAGACCGCTAACCACCGAAGAGGATGCAACCGGATCCGGCATCAAGCCCTCACGTCAGCAGCCGCCACCGACAGCAGAAGTACCCCAAGTACCAGAAGTGACTGTCACGCCAGCGTCAAGCACACATCCACTAACAACATCTCCAATAGATGATGTAAAATGTTGTAGGACAATTTTTCCACTTCTAGTGCATTCAATCGATAGACCCAAGCATACAAGGAAACCCATGGGTTTTGTTCATCTCCAAAAGCCTCTGAGTGTCCTGAGCATTGGGTGCTCTCAAGTACTCTCGACCAAACACTTCTACCATAGTATTTGCAAATTGTTTGACATAAAAGATAGAAGTGCTCTCTACCATCGCCAAATTGTCATCAATGTAGCCTGCCAGAACACCATAGGTCATCATGCGCAAAGAGACAGTGACCTTCTGCAATTTTTTTGTCCAAGTCAACCGGCACAATTCCTCCTCTACTCGAAGGCTCGGTCATGTTGCTTCACGGAATTGCAAATGTGAATGAAGAATCCTTGGACATCCTGAAACTGCGATGAAAGTACTGAAGGAAATATGCCCTAGAGGCAATAATAAAGTTGTTATTTTATATTTCCTTATTCATGATAAAGGTTTATTATTTATGCTAGAATTGTATTGATTGAAAACTTAAATACATGTGTGGATACATACACAAATACCGTGTCCCTAGTAAGCCTCTACTAGACTAGCTCGTTGATCAAAGATGGTTAAGGTTTCCTAACCATAGACATGTGTTGTCACTTGATAATGGGATCACATCATTAGGAGAATGATGTGATGGACAAGACCCATCCGTTAGATTAGCATATGATCGTTCAGTTTATTGCTATTGCTTTCTTAATATCAAATACATATTCCTTAGACTATGAGATTATGCAACTCCCGGATACCGGAGGAATACTTTGTGTGCTATCAAACGTCACAACGTAATTGGGTGATCATAAAGATGCTCTACAGGTATCTCCAAAGGTGTCTGTTGAGTTGGCATGGATCAAGATTAGGATTTGTCACTCCGTGTATCGGAGAGGTATCTTTGGGCCCTCTTGGTAATACACATCACAAGAAGCTTGCAAGCAAAGTGACTAAGGAGTTAGTTACGAGATGATGTATTACGGAACGAGTAAAGAGACTTGCCGGTAACGAGATTGAACTAGGTATGAAGATACCGACGATCGAATCTTGGGCAAGTAACATACCGACAGACAAAGGGAATTACGTATGTTGTCATAAGGTTCGACCGATAAAGATCTTCTTAGAATATGTAGGAACCAATATGGACATCCAGGTTCCGCTATTGGTTATTGACCGGAGAGGTGTCTTGGTCATGTCTACATAGTTCTCAAACCCGTAGGGGCCGCACGCTTAACGTTCGTTGACGATATAGTATTATATGAGTTATGTGATTTGGTGACCGAATGTTGTTCAGAGTCCCGGATAAGATCACGGACATGACGAGGAGCTCCGGAATGGTCCAGAGGTAAAGATTGATATATAGGACGATGATATTTGGACACCGGAAGAGTTTCGGGAGGTATTGGGTAGTCATCGGATCACGGGAAAGGGTTCCGGGAAGCCCCGGGAGGTATATGGGCCATATGGGTCAAGTAAGAAGAGCACACCAGCCCACAAGGGGCTGGCGCGCCCCTCCTATGGCAGCCGTCCAAGGGGAGAAAAGGAAGGAGGGGGATTCGGCCTCCCCCTGCCTTCCTCTCCTCCCCCTTCCTTTCCCCCACGGGTAAATATGGTATGGGCGGGACGGCTAGGGCAGGAGCCCAAGGAGGATTCGGCCACCCTTGGCGGTGCCTCCTTGGCTTCCTCCTCTCCCCCACCTATATATATGAGGGAGGGGGCGCCACACAAGACCACGGCAATCTATTAGCCGTGTGCGGCGCCCCTCTCCACAGTTTCGTCCCTCGGTCATATTTTCGGAGTGCTTAGGCGAAGCCCTGCGGAGATAGCTTCACCACCACCGTCACCACGACGTCGTGCTATCGGAACTCATCTACTACTTCACCTGTCTTGTTGGATCAAGAAGGCGAGGACGTCACCGAGCTGAACGTGTGCTGAACGCGGAGGTGCCGTACGTTCGGTACTTGGTCGGGTGGATCGCGAAGAACTTCGACTACATCAACTGCGTTAATAAAAGCTTCCTCTTACGGTCTACGAGGGTAAGTAAACACACTCTCCCCTCTCGTTGCTATGCATCTCCATGGATAGATCTTGCGTGTGCGTAGAATTTTTTTTTTCCATGCAACGTTCCCCAACAGTGGCATCCGAGCGAGGTCTATGCGTAGATGATATGCACGAGTAGAACACAAAGAGTTGTGGGCGGTGATAGTCATACTTCTTACCACCAACGTCTTATTTTGATTCGGCGGTATTGTGGGATGAAGCGGCCTGGACCAACCTTACATGTCCATGCACATGAGACCAGTTCCACCGACTGACATGCAACTTGTTTTGCATAAAGGTGGCTCGAGGGAGTCTGTTTCTCCTACTTTAGTTGAATTGAATTTGACTACGGTCGGTCCTTGAAGAAGGTTAAAACAGCAAACTTGATAAATCACCGTTGTGGTTTTTTTTGCGTAGTTAAGAACGGTTCTTGCTAGAAGCCCGTAGCAGCCACGTAAAACTTGCAACAACAAAGTAGAGGATGTCTAACTTGTTTTTGCAGGGCATATTGTGATATGATATGGTCAAGATATGATGTGATATATGTTGATGTATGAGATGATCATGTTTTGTAATATCGACAACTGTCAGGAGCCTTAGGGTTGTCTCTTAATTATTATATGAAATGCAAGCGCCATATAATTGCCTTACTTTATCGCTATGCGTTAGCAATAGTTGTAGTAGCAATAGTTGGCGAGACGACCCCGACGCAACGATGGAGATCAAGGTGTCGAGCCGGTGACGATGGAGATCATGACGATGCTTTGGAGATGGATATCAAAAGCACAAGATGATGATGGCCATATCATGTCACATATTTTGATTGCATGTGATGTTTATCCTTTATGCATCTTATTTTGCTTAGAATGGAGGTAGCATTATAAGATGATCCCTTCACTTAATTTCAAGATAAAAGTGTTCTCCCCGAGTATGCACCGTTGCCAAAGTTTGTCGTTTCGAAGCACCTCATGATGATCGGGTGTGATAGACTCTACATTCACATACAACGGGTGTAAGACAGTTTTGCACATGCAGAATACTTGGGTTAAAATTGACGAGCCTAGCATGTACAGACATGGTCTCGGAACACTGGAGACCGAAAGGTCGAACGTGAGTCATATAGTAGATATGATCAACATAGAGATGTTCACCCTTGATGACTACCCCATCTCACGTGATGATCGGACATGGGTTAGTTGATTTGGATCATTTATCACTTAGATAATTTGAGGGATGTTTATTTAAGTGGGAGTTCATTAGTAATTTGATTAGTTGAACTTAATTTATCATGAACTTAGTCTTAATAGTTTTGCATATCTATGTTGTAGATCAATGGCCCGTGCTACCGTTCCACTGAATTTTAATGCGTTCCTAGAGAATGCTAAGTTGAAAGATGATGGTAGCAACTACACGGACTGGGTCCGTAACTTGAGGATTATCCTCATTGCTGCACAGAAGAATTATGTCCTTGATGCACCGCTAGGTGACAAGCTCGCTCCCGCTAATCTAGATGTTGTGAACGCCTGGCAAACGCGGTCTGATGACTACTCAATAGTTCAGTGTGCCATGCTTTACGGCTTAGAACTGGGACTTCAATGACGTTTTGAACGTCATGGAGCATAAGAGATGTTCCAAGAGTTGAAGTTAATATTTCAAACAAATGCCCGGGTTGAGAGATATGAAATCTCCAACAAGTTCTATAGCTGCAAGATGGAGGAGAACAGTTGTGTCAGTGAACACATACTCAAAATGTCTGGGTATCATAACCACTTGACTCAGCTGGGAGTTGATCTTCCAGTTGATAGTGTTATTGACAGAGTTCTTCAATCGCTGCCACCAAGCTACAAAGGCTTCGTGATGAACTATGATATGCAAGGCATGACGAAAACGATTCCCGAGCTCTTCGCAATGCTTAAGCCCGCGGAGGTAGAAATCAAGAAAGAGCATCAAGTGTTGATGGTTAACAAAGACCACTAGTTTCAAGAAAAAGGGAAAGGGAAAGAAAGGGAACTTCAAGAAGAATAGCAAGCAAGTTGCCGCTCCCGTGAAGAAGCCCAAAGCTGGACCCAAGCCTGAAACTGGGTGCTTCTACTGCAAAGGGAATGGTCACTGGAAGCAGAACTGCCCCAAATACTTGGCGGATAAGAAGGATGGCAAAGTGAACAAAGGTATATTTGATATACATGTTATTGATGTGTACCTTACTAATGCTTGTAGTAGAGCCAGGGTATTTGATACTGGTTCGGTTGCTCATATTTGTAACTCAAAACATGTCGGGGCCGGATTTCGGGGAGACAAAATCCCAGAAATTAACCCCTCGTGTTACCACCAGCACCAGGATTACTGTTACTGGTGGACACGTCCTTGTTATAGATTACCAAGCAATTACAAGAATTGGATACAAGACCATAAAGGTCTAATGATACAATAATGATAATCTAGTGACGGGTGACGGAAGCGACTTGTGGTTCTCCAACGTCGATGGGGCTCCATTCCCACAGGAACGGCTGACCTGGATAATTCCTATCCCACGTGGCTGCCATCCTAGGCTCCGTCCGGACGTCGCTGTGGTACTCCCCGTAGAACTCCTGACCTGGCCGAGTAAATAGCCAGGGACAAGCCAGTGAGTACGTTTGAATGTACACGCAAACATGATGAACAAAAGATATACCGAATGCATATGCTCATGATGGATTAAATGCTATGCTCATGCGGACTGAAAATTTAAAGATGGCATGATAACAATAATAGGGTGCAGAAAAATAAATATAACATGTTAGTGACAAACGCAAAAAAAGAGACATAATATAACATGTTAGTCATAAAACAAGGAAAGGTACGCAGAAAGAATATAATAGAAATGCCAATCGGGTATCCACAAGAGTATTGGCGTGACAGACCGCCTGAGAACTCGAGGGACACCATGAAGAGGTCTTGAAAAGAAATGCCAATCGGGTGTCCACAAGAGTAGTGGCGTGACAGACCGCCTGAGAACTCGAGGGACGCCACGAAGAGGTCTTGAAAAGAAATGCCAATCGGGTGTCCACGAGAGTAGTGGCATGATAGACCGCCTGAGAACTCGAGGGACGCCACGGAGATGTCTTGAAAAGAAATGTCAGTCGGGTGTCAAAAGGTGATGTCACGGTCGGTCTTGAAAATAAAACCGAATGCCCGGGGTAGTCTAGCCAGCCCCTAAGACACTCAGGAAAAATAAAATAAGAGAAACGGGTTAGTCCACAATAATATGCATAACCACAATAATATTAATATGCATAGCAAAATATTCATGGTAGCATCAGGGTGACAATAATTATCCTGTAAAATAATTCAGCCACATTTTAATTATCTCCTCCGGAGACCGACTCTAAGACCGACACTTGACCAACCCAAACTGTAGTCCTTAACCGCGGACACGGCTATTTGAATAGATATGACTCCGTAGAGGGTGTACTCTTTACCCGCAAGTAAAGGATTTCTTTAGCCAGCACCGAGACACTGACTAATTCCCATTACGGTCTTTGGGTTGAAAACACACCTGACCAACACACACCAGATTAACCGTTCGGATGCCAGGAATCACCCAAAGCATCTTTCCAGAAAAACTCTAAGTCGGGGAGACCATCGTCTCGACTAGCATGGGATCACTATTTATACACGCGGATTACAAGGGGTGCCCCCCTCTCGGCTATAATCTGTAACACCTTTGCCCCCTGACCCGATGACAGGATTTAGTCCACCATCGTGGAAACCCTCATCGTAGCCCTCTATGTGGTGTGTGCACGGAAAGGGGTTAACAACTTACTGAACCGTACCCTACCTGTGGCAGGGACATGTGGCAGCACGAAACAAGTATGGGGGTTACCGGAACAAGACTCGATCTACGATCGACTCAGGAGGTTAAGTTTTCCTGAAGTGGTTAGCACAATATATTCCTTGGTGATACCCAACAGCATCACCACCCGGCATGTACCAACATGCCCTCACTGATCATTCTCGTCGCAACGAGGTTTCAGTCTCACGGTCACTTTTCTCGTGACTGATTCTTTCCTACAGATTAGTCCGGACCAGCATAGGTATATGGGAATAACCATGCTCACTCATACATCATTTTAAATGAAGACAGAATATTATCAAGGGACCAAGCATGCATAACTAGCCATATGCAAGTTTTATTGGAAAATCAACATATTCATAGTTCCACTATTCATGCAAATAATCAACCATGCATCCACCATATCAAGTGTTCAAGATGCTTGCCTTGAGCATGCAGAAATTTTGGGTGCACTCCAAAAGTTTTGAAAAGTTTCTCCCCTCCATTTTTCCTATTTTAAAAATATATATAACAATTACCACATAAATCAAAAATAGTACTAAAAAGTGTTTCCAATATTTTTGAAATAAATACTAAAATAAACTAGATGAAAAGTGAGAAATAACAGAAAAAGAATCAATTTATTTGGAGTCCAGATGATTTACTTAGAGGATTTCTAAGTTGGAAAGAATAAAGAAAAGGACTATTTAAGAGATCCAGTGGACATAAAGCTAAGTAAAAAAATGTCCACCCTAGCTGGAATAATAGTGCAAGATTTTAGAAGTATGTAGAAATTTGAATAATCAGATTTGGATTGGAAATGGATTCTGTAGAATTAATTGAAAGACTGCTGAAAAAGAAAAGGAAAAGGAGCAGAGGAGCGCCCTGAGCGCGATTTAGATTGACGGCGCCACTGGGCTGAGCCCAGCCATTCAGCTGCATGGAGGCGGAGACGTCGAAGGCGTACTCGTAGGAGTACGTTTTCCCCGTGCAAAGGCGATCCCAGCGGAGCCCGTCTCCACTTACTGACGGATCGGCGCAGCGCTGGGTCACTGACAGTGGGTCCCACGGCCCCACCAGTCAGGTTTGACTGGTCAGCCGCCCGCGCCTTCTCCTGGCCGAACATAGGCGGCACTCCGGTGAGGCTCGCCGGCGAATGGCCTCGCCGTTCAGAGAACTGAGACCACCCGCGAGCTCAGGGAGTCGAGGCGGTCTTGTGGGTACCCTCCTTGGTCGCCGTAGTGGACGGAGTCGCCGACGACAAGCTTCCCGGCGGACGGCGGCGTCGGGTGGAAGGGGCCTTTCGCCTACGGTGCTACTCCGGTGGAATTGAAAGCGGGGATGGATTCGTGGGTGCTTCAGAAATCTATTGGTGAAAGAAAATGGGGAAGGGAGGAACTGGAAAGGTGGGAACCATCGAGGAGGTGGTGGCAGCAGTGGTTGCCGGAGACGAGGGAGACGGCAACCTCGACTTGATTGGCTGCTTGGGGTAGCTTCCAGAGGAGTGAGGAGAGGTGCTTGATGGATAGGCAGCCTCGGGGTGGGGTTTTATAGCGCGGGCGAGGCGGTTCCGTGGCTTCCAGAGAAAGCCATGGTGGCGGCGGCCATTACTGCGCCGGAGAAGTGGGTATGGGCGGCGGCCAGGGTCAGCAAGGCCGGTAGGAGGTCGGTGGGGAGCTGGCGAGCTGCGGATAGGCGCGGTCATTGGCCATTAAGACGAGGCGGCACCGACAGAGACGTGGCGGAGTTGGGTTCGTCGGGCGGCGGTCTTGGTCGCCGGGGACGGCGGTGGTCGGCGCTAGCAGACGAGGAAAGGTGTCGGTGAACCTCAGGGTGGATCAGATGATCCAGGGAAAGGCTAGGGCGAGCAGGGAAGGCAACAGAGGGGCAGCAGCAGCTTGATGCCAACGGCGCCAGTTCGGGCGCTCTGGCCACGCTCTGGACATGCCCCCGGTGTGCTCGACAAAATGCCATTGGCATCTACAGGGACTCAAATGAGCCATAAATTAACAAGATGGTGTTTCTGGGTATGAGAGGGGTGATGGATATGATGGTTCGGCCAAACGACCAAATGCTCAATGTAGTTTGGGAGGGGACAAAATTTATGTCATGCACACAACCTGCTTGACAAAATGTTTAGGTGACCTAGGTGATTTTGTTGGATGTGAAACTTGGCAGGATGATGCCTCTTTGGATGATAGAAATGGTGGTTGAGTTGTTTTGACAAAAAGAAAAACTTTTCAATGCAAGTTTTAGAGAAATTCAGTTCTGGACAGAAACTACAGAAGAGTATTTGGTGGACTCCCTAGATGCAAATGGTGCTGATCTTCTGGATTTAAGTGTTTGGTTGGAAGGACTATAAGATGGCCAAGTTTCAGAATTTTTGAAGCAAGGAAAATTGGAGTTGTAGTTATAACCTAGAAAATGGACAGAATTGAAAAGAGGTTGTTTCACTCAAAACTTTCAAAAGACCAAGATGGGTTCTTGCATAAAAGTGATATGTAGGCATCACATGACCTCTCATAATTTTTGTGGGTATCTGAAAGAATTATTTGAAATGGTTGTAGTGCAACAGAAGCATTTACTGAATTGAAAATGCCTTTTTAATGAATTGTTTTGGGCAATTTTTTTTATGAAATTAATTCTTGCTGTTATTAAACTATAAAAGAAATGGTTTAAGAAAACTACCAAAGCCCATAATATTATTTCCAAAAAATTCTATATGGAGAGAATAATTTTGGAAAACAGAAACAAAAAATACGCTGAAAATAATAAATGACTTAGTATAATTCAAAATTTTATTTCTGGCCAAATTTTACTTAATAAAAATATGATTAAATTTTTGGGGTGTTACAAAACAGGAGCTGCGGAATAGACGAAGATTGGCTAATGATGAGGTGACGATGCGCGTCGGGAATGGTTCCAAGGTCGATGTGATCGTCGTCGGCACGCTACCTCTACTTCTACCTTCGGGATTAATTTTAGACCTCAATAATTGTTATTTGGTGCCAGCGCTCAGCATGAACATTATATCTGGATCTTGTTTATTGCGAGACGGTTATTCATTTAAATCGGAGAATAATGGTTGTTCTATTTATATGAGTAATATCTTTTATGGTCATGCACCCTTGATGAATGGTCTATTCTTGTTGAATCTCGATCGTGGTGATACACATATTCATAATATTGATGCCAAAAGATGCAAAGTTGATAATGATAGTGCAACATACTTGTGGCACTGCCGTTTAGGTCATATTGGTGTAAAGCGCATGTAGCAACCCGATCCCAATGGATCGAAGTCTCTGTGCTTAAGTGTCATCCCTGGATCGGTATGCTGACACACACAATACTCGAGGATTTATAACAGAGTTCAATCACACACTTATTACATCGAAAATCCTCATTAAGACTATTTATTACAATCATATGGCTGAAGGCCATCTAAATAAAGTAACTGCGGAAGCTTCGAAGGTAAATGAGTCCATCAACTCCAACGGCATAGCTGAGTGCATGACAACGACCTATCGCACCTTACTCTTTGTCTGAAAATTCTGCAACATGATACATTGCAGCCGTGTAGGTCAGCACATGGAATATGCTGGCAAGATAACACTATAGAGCAATGATGAATAATAGCTGTCACTCCATGCAATATATGGCTGGTGGAGGCTCTAAGTTTAACATTTGCATAAAGCCAATTTTTCCCTACAACAAAGGAATAGATTTTATTTAACTACCCTGTTTAAGCCATTATTGAGAAGGTACCTCCAACTCAATCCCAAAAATTCCCAAATTATTAATAACCCAATACATTAATTAAATAGAGTGATGAGATCAACAAATAATTCAAATACCAGATACTCAAGATGTCCATAACCGGGGACACGGCTAATCATGATTAGTTTGTACACTCTGCAGAGGTTTGCGCACTTTTCCCCACAAGACTCGATCTCCTCCGTTGAATTTCTCGCACTGCATGATGTTTGAGAAACGGATGATCGAGACACAGTCTTTCCGAAGAGGTCCCCTTAACCGATAGATAGGCCGGTACACCTACAATTCCCCTACATCTGCTAGCCCATCATGGAAAGGATTCCCACAACTTACTCAACTATGCCATAGCCCATAATGGCATGTGGCTGCACACGGAAGTTTCTAGCATGAATAATCTTATGATCCATTTGAGCCTGGGTGGCATTCCATAGGATGATCACACGGGTACCCCGGGATCTCCTAGGACAACACTGGATTCCCCAGGTGCCCGCAACCAATCCACCCAGATGTGTATTAAAGTAGCCACCTTAAGTTTCCCTTAGATAAATTACTCTCGCAACTTTCATGAATCTCACATACCAATCCCCGTCTACGAGCATGGCTAAGCAATATGAGCATAACGTATATTCCCGGGCTGATCAAAGGTAATAGGTTCCTACCTCATCAACTACATAGCAACAACCACATGCTCCCAATCCTACTCATGCAATATTTGGGGATATAACTAATGCATAAAAACTGGGTAATAAAGGGATATGATCAAAGTGTAACTTGCCTTGCTGACGATCGGAAAACCCTAGAGATTCGTAGTAGCAAGCTTCGCACTCCGGATACTCTATCGTAGACAAACAATAGCATACACAAGCACTCAAGCATAATATGCAAAGGTAAAACCAAATAAAAAGATCTAAACAGAAAGTTCAAGTGAAGAGCTTCGATTCGCAAAAAGAATCGGTCAAATCGGAATTACGAAACTCAAATTACGATCAAAAGAAGTTCAAATTCAAATATGTTTGAAACCAAATTTTAAAATTTCAAAAACATGTTCAAGTTGATTATCTGAACAGAGGGGATCGAGACGAAGAATTTGGCATTGGTTTTGTTGGATTTGGATAAACGAGTAAAGAGTTGTGAGGGTTTAAAGATCAGGGGCTAATCTGCGAAGAAAATATTCATGGATGGGTCCCTGGCCGAAAACTAAAATAAAAAGAAAAAATCTACCGAACGAACGTCCGCTAACAGAGACTAACGAATGAAACCGTTCGCTAACCAATCTAAATGAATGAGCGTTCGCTAAATAGATCGAACCGAAAAAAACTGAAAAAAACCGATTAGGGTTTTTACCAGAAAAACCGGCTAGAAAACCGGCGGCGGTTCCGGCGAACTCCGGCGTTGGGCGGGTGAGGGCGTCGGCGATGCTCCGGCGGGCGAGAGGCGGCGGCGCGGGCTCGGCGGGGTGGCGGGGTGGTGGCGCGGGCACGCGGCGCGGCGGCGGTGATGCGGGCGATGGTGGCGGCGGAGGAGGAGGAGAACGGGGCCGGGGCCTCGGCTTATAAAGGGGCGAGGACTTGGGCGAGGGGCAAGGGGCGAGGCGGTGTCCGGCTCGGGCACGCGGCGGCGGCGGCGGGCGTGTTTGCTCGGGACTCCATCCCGAGCTCGGGGACGAGGCGGTCAGCGCGCTGGGCTGGGCCGTGGCATGGCGCTAGCTGGGCCGGCCCAGTTCGGCCGTGAACTTTTTTTTAAATAATAATTTTCCAAAAATATAGAAAAACATAATAAATATATTTTAAAAATCGCAGAAAAATTCTCACATAACTACGGCCTTATTAATGACCTTGTGAACATTTTTCTGGGCCTAAATGCCTAAAATAAAAACAAACATTTTTGTACTAATAAAATAAATATTTTTGAAAAGAAAAATCCAATAAATTTGTTTTTACTCAAAATGCAATTTCCAACATTTTTATTCTATTTTTGAAGAAGTCATATTATCTTCTCTCATTATTTTAAAATATTGGAAATGAAAATTGGCAAAATTTTATTTGATCCAAACCCCACTTTGGAAAGAAACAAAATTGTGGGCCCCTTTTTGGGAGAACTTGCAACTCTCTCATTTGGTCCTTGAGTTGCTTAAAGTTTCTTGGATCAACTTTCCAACAAATTCAAATTCAAAAATGCTCAAATGATGAATGCATATGAATGATCTAATGCATAACATCCAAATTGAAAATTTGGGATGTTACAAACCTACCCCCCTTAAGATGTATCTCGCCCTCGACGTTCGGGTTGGATAGCAAAAAGGTGTGGGTGGTCCTTGCGGAGGTCTTCTTCTCGCTCCCAGGTGGCTTCCTCCTCGGTATGGTGGCTCCACTGAACTTTGCAAAACTTGATGACCTTGCTGCGAGTAACTCGGTTGGCGAACTCTAAAATCTTGACGGGTTTCTCCTCATAAGTCAGGTCACTCTCCAACTGAATTGCTTCCAGGGGCACTGTATCTCTCAGAGGAATATCGGCCATCTCTGCATGGCACTTCTTCAACTGGGAAACGTGAAACACATCATGAACTCCTGACAAACCTTCGGGTAATTCCAACTTGTATGCAACTTCACCCATACGTTCCAAAACTCGGTATGGTCCTACAAATCTTGGTGCTAACTTTCCTTTGACTCCAAATCGTTTAACTCCTCGAAGTGGGGACACACGAAGATATGCTCTGTCTCCGACTTCATAGGTTACCTCCTTGCATTTAGTATCGGCATAACTCTTCTGCCTGGACTGGGCTACCTTAAGTCTATCACGAATCAACTTGACCTTCTCCTCAGACTCTCTGATTAAGTCTGGTCTGAACAACTGTCTATCTCCAACTTCATCCCACGACAGTGGTGTCCTGCACCTTCTTCCGTACAAGGCTTTGAAAGGGGCCATCTTCAAACTAGCTTGATAGCTATTGTTATATGAGAACTCCGCATAAGGCAAATTATCATCCCAACTAGACCCATAGTCTAGCGCACAAGCTCTCAACATGTCCTCCAAAATCTGGTTGACTCTCTTAGTCTGTCCATCTGTCTGCGGATGAAAGGCTATACTGAACTCTAGCCTGGTACCCAAAGTTTCGTGCAACTGATTCCAAAACTTTGATGTAAACTGCGTTCCTCTATCTGATACGATGGTCCTCGGAACTCCATCCAGACATACGATCCTGGTCATATATATCTTGGCCAACTTCGCGCTCGTATAAATGGTTTTCATGGCGATAAAGTGAGCCACTTTGGTCAAGAGATCAACTACAACCCAAATGGAATCATATCCTGAAAGTGTCCTGGGTAATCCAGTGATGAAATCCATGCCAAGCTTATCCCACTTCCATTCGGGTATCGGCAAAGGCTGGAGTAACCCTGCTGGTTTCTGATGCTCTGCTTTGACTCTCTGACATACATCGCATATGGCTACATACTCGGTGATATCCGTCTTCATACCTGTCCACCAGAAATGTTCCTTTAAATCTAGATACATCTTGGTGTTGCTTGGGTGAATCGAGTATGGCGAATCATGAGCCTCCTGAAGAATTAACTTCCTGATCTCTGGGTCATTGGGCACATAGATGCGATCCTCAAACCATAAAGTCCCGTATTCATCCTCACGAAAACCTTTGGCCTTTCCTTTACTCATCTTTTCCCTTATCTCCGCGATTTCTTTATCCGTCTTCTGGGCTTCTCGGATTTTTCCCAACAAAGTGGACTGAACTTCCAATGCTGCAACAAAACCTCTCGGAACTATCTCCAAGCGAAGTTCTCTGAGATCGTCGGCTAACTCCTGAGGTAATCCTCTGGTTATGAGAGTATTGACATAACTCTTGCGACTCAAAGCATCGGCCACAACATTGGCCTTTCCTGGATGATAATGCAATTTCATGTCATAATTCTTTATGAGCTCCAGCCATCTCCTCTTCCTGAGGTTCAACTCCTCCTGTGTGAAAATGTACTTCAAACTCTTATGATCCGTGTAAACATCACAACGATTTCCGATAAGAAAATATCTCCAGGTCTTGAGCGCATGCACTACAGCTGCTAGCTCCAAATCATGTGTGGCATAATTCAGCTCATGAGGTCGAAGCTGACGTGAGGCATATGAGACAACTCTTCCTTCTTGCATAAGAACGCCTCCAAGTCCCTGGCGAGAAGCGTCGCAATATACTTGGAAACCCTTGTGTATATTCGTAAGAATTAGCACTGGGGCTGTAACTAAACGTTTCTTCAACTCCTAAAAACTGGCCTCACAATCCTCGGTCCACTTAAAACTTGGTGTCCTTCTTCAATAACTCCGTCATGGGCTTCGCAATCTTGGAAAATTTCTCAATAAATCTCCGATAATATCCTGCAAGTCCAAGGAAACTGCGTATCTCTCCCACTGAGGTGGGTGCCAACCACTCGGTGACATATTTAACCTTGGATGGGTCTACTGCTATTCCTTCTCCTGATATAACATGTCCAAGAAATCCAACTTCCTTCAACCAAAACTCGCACTTGCTGAACTTGGCATATAGATGATATTCCCTGAGCTTCTCAAGAACCAAGCGCAAATGTTCCTTGTGTTCTTCTTCATTCTTCGAATAAACCAATATATCATCAATGAAAACCATGACGAACTTGTCCAAGAACTCCATGAATGCCTTGTTCATCATACTCATGAAATAGGCAGGGGCGTTAGTCAAACCAAATGACATAACTGTATACTCGTATAGCCCATACCTTGTGGTGAAAGTTGTCTTGGATCCTGTTCTCGGATCTTAAGCTGGTGGTATCCTGATCGAAGATCGATCTTGGAAAATATTTTAGCTCCTTGCAGCTGGTCAAACAAATCATTGATCATCGGTAGTGGGTATTTTTTCTTGGTCGTCACCTCATTCAACGCACGATAATCAACAATAATTCTCAAAGATCCATCCTTCTTCTCAACTAAGAGCACTGGGGCTCCCCACGGTGATGAACTTGGTCGAATATAACCTTTCTCCAATAACTCCTTAATCTGCTTCTTAATTTCCTCCAGATCATTTGCGGGCATCCGATACGGTCTTTCCGATATTGGTCCAGTGCCTGGTAACAACTCAATCAAAAATTCTATGTCTCGGTCTGGCGGCATGCCTGGTAATTCCTCCGGGAATACATCTGGATAATCCATCACAACTGGCACTTCCTCCTGAACAACTCCCGAGAGTGAATTTACTTGAGTCCATCTTGGTGCATGCCTAGACACATACTTGATCCGTTTCCCTTCTGGGGTGGTGAGAAGAATTGACTTACTAGCACAATCGATGTTTCCTCCATACTTCGATAGCCAATCCATGCCTAGTATCACATCCAATCCTTGTGATTCCAAAATAATGAGGTCGGTGGGAAAAACATGCCTGCCTATGGTCAACGGCAGCTGAAAACATCCTCGGCTAGCCATGTACTCCGCTCCTGGTGAGCTTACTAACATAGGTGTCTTAAGGGCTATAGTGGGCAACTTAAATTTATCCACAAATCCCCTTGATATGTATGAATGCGATGCACCAGTGTCAAAAAGAACAAGGGCTGTAAATGACTTAATCAAAACTTACCAATAACTGCGTCAGGCTGCTCTTCAACTTCCTCCACGTTGACGTGGTTCACCTGACCTCTGGTGAAGGGATTTGGCTTCTTTCCAGAGCTTCCATTGCCATTACCATTCTTTGCCTCAGAACAATCATTGGCGTAGTGTCTGGTCTTCCCGCACTTGAAACAGGTAACGTGACTCAGATCCTTCTTGGCGGGTGTCACGGGGTTGGAACGGCTCTGACTACTGTTAATTCCATTCCCATTTCCATTCTCAGGGCCACTGTGGTTATGTCCACTTCCTCCAGGATGAGAATGTCCTCCAGGGTTATGTCCTCCATGGGTATGATGAGTGTGTCCTCCCAAGTACGGGGAATAGCGAGGCTTCTGCTAGGCTCCAGAGTTATACTTTCCCTGTCCATACTTCCTCTTGCGGCTCTCTATCTGCTACTGCTTGCCTTCAATCATGAGGGCCTTGTCTACCAGCTCCTAGTAGTTGTTGAAAGTTGCCACCATCAACTGCATACTCAGCTCATCATTCAGTCCTTCAAGAAACTTCTCTTGCTTCGCGGCATCTGAGGCCACATCATCTGGGGCGTAGCGTGCTAACTTGCTGAACTCATCCACGTACTGCGCCACAGTATGATTCCCCTGGCGTAAGTTGCGGAACTCATGCTTCTTCATACTCATAGCTCCAGCTAAGACATGTGCAGTGCGGAAGGCCTGCTGAAATTGATCCCAAGTAACATTGGCCACGGGGAAAGTGGCAGTGTACTTCTCCCACCATGAGGCTGCGGGTCCATCCAGTTGATGTGAGGCAAAGCGCACCTTCTCAGCATCAGTGCAACCTGCGGTGGTCAGCTCCCTTCCAATCTTGCGGAGCCAGTCATCAGCAACAATCGGCTCGGTGCTGCTAGAGAACACCGGCGGATTCAACCTTAGGAAACGGGCTAGGTTGTCAACTGGGGGTGGTGGCGGTGGGTTGTTGTTGTTGTTGTTGTTGCCTTGGTTCTGAATGAGCATTTGCATCAAGGCATTCTGTTGTTGGATCAACTGGGTGAGCTTCGGTGGGAAAGCGAATCCGGGGTCACGTCTCGGAGGCATCTGATAGGTTAGAGGGGTGAGAACAGAATAGAATAAGTCTAATGAGAGATTTCACTACCCATATGCATATGAGACAAACATATTCATTCCACACCACTCAATTTCAAACAAGATTCATACAATCGATCTAAGCTACCGTTACAAAAGCTCGAAAGATTTCTAACTACTTGGAAGAATGCTAATATAAATATGGTGGTCGACTAAAAATTTTGATCGGTGGAAGACTCCATAATATCAGCTCCAGCTTCGTCTTCATAGTCATCACTGTCTTCATCCTCTCTGTCGGGGTCGTTGTCCGTGTCTTCTAGTATGATGTAGTCTTCAGAACGAATGTCCACTTCAGGTTTGGGATTCCCCATGAATATGCCTAGCTTCCTCTTCAGGTCTTCATTCTGCTCCAGTAGTACAACAATTTCCTCTTCGTATCCATCGCGAGTTGCCTTGAGTTCCTCTTCCAGCTCCATGTTCTGGGTCATCACCTTCTTGGTATCTATCATGTTAGCGCACATCTGGTTCTCATAGCGACGAATGTGCTGGTTCATCTCCTGTGTGTAGGCTGCAATAGATCCATCCTTCCTGGTGCGAATCATCTCCCATTGCTCATCCCGGCATCCACATATCTGGTAGATGGTGTCTTTAAGATCCTTGTTGTACTCCTCGCCTATGCGTCCACTAGTGATGTGGGCTGCCATGCTCTTTCCTAAACTCCAGGTCGGTGCATCAAAGGAAAACTCGATGGGCTCGGTAATTGGTGTAAACATCCTTCTAGGAACACGAACTTGAATCGTCCAGCGCTCCTCTTCTGGTAAAGTTGCAGTGAAGGTTCCGTTGAAGCTTGGTATGCCGATGTTCAGGTACCTAGTGACTTCCTTCAAGTGGCGTCCGAAAGGGGTGTCATCATCCGGCTGAGTGAACTTGTTCCTGGGGTCCGACATCTATAGAGTAGAAATAGAGAAGAGTAAGAAATGAGAAGAGAAGAGTATCCTGTGGCCTTTCCTAGTGGTCGCGTCCTACAGTCAGCGTGTGCTCTGATAACATCTTGTAGCGACCCGATCCCAATGGATCGAAGTCTCTGTGCTTAAGTGTCATCCCTGGATCGGTATGCTGACACACACAGTACTCGAGGATTTATAACAGAGTTCAATCACACACTTATTACATCGAAAATCCTCATAAAGACTATTTATTACAATCATATGGCTGAAGGCCATCTAAATAAAGTAACTGCGGAAGCTTCGAAGGTAAATGAGTTCATCAACTCCAACGGCATAGCTGAGTGCATGACAACGACCTATCGCACCTTACTCTTCGTCTGAAAATTCTGCGACATGATATGTTGCAGCCGTGTAGGTCAGCACATGGAATATGCTGGCAAGATAACACTATAGAGCAATGATGAATAATAGCTGTCACTACATGCAATATATGGCTGGTGGAGGCTCTAAGTTTAACATTTGCATAAAGCCAATTTTTCCCTACAACAAAGGAATAGATTTTATTTAACTACCCTGTTTAAGCCATTATTGAGAAGGTACCTCCAACTCAATCCCAAAAATTCCCAAATTATTAATAACCCAATACATTAATTAAATAGAGTGATGAGATCAACAAATAATTCAAATACCAGATACTCAAGATGTCCATAACCGGGGACACGGCTAATCATGATTAGTTTGTACACTCTGCAGAGGTTTGCGCACTTTTCCCCACAAGACTCAATCTCCTCCGTTGAATTTCTCACACTGCATGATGTTTGAGAAACGGATGATCGAGACACGGTCTTTCCGAAGAGGTCCCCTTAACCGATAGATAGGCCGGTACACCTACAATTCACCTACATCTGCTAGCCCATCATGGAAAGGATTCCCACAACTTACTCAACTATGCCAGAGCCCATAATGGCATGTGGCTGCACACGGAAGTTTCTAGTATGAATAATCTTATGATCCCTTTGAGCCTGGGTGGCATTCCATAGGATGATCACACGGGTACCCCAGGATCACCTAGGACAACACTGGATTCCCCAGGTGCCCGCAACCAATCCACCCAGATGTGTATTAAAGTAGCCACCTTAAGTTTCCCTTAGATAAATTACTCTCGCAACTTTCATGAATCTCACATACCAATCCCCGTCTACGAGCATGGCTAAGCAATATGAGCATAACGTATATTCTCGGGGTGATCAAAGGTAATAGGTTCCTACCTCATCAACTACATAGCAACAACCACATGCTCCCAATCCTACTCATGCAATATTTGGGGATATAACTAATGCATAAAAACTGGGTAATAAAGGGATATGATCAAAGTGTAACTTGCCTTGCTGACGATCGGAAAACCCTAGAGATTCGTAGTAGCAAGCTTCGCACTCCGGATACTCTATCGTAGACAAACAATAGCATACATAAGCACACAAGCATAAGATGCAAAGGTAAAACCAAATAAAAAGATCTAAACAGAAAGTTCAAGTGAAGAGCTTCGATTCGCAAAAAGAATCGGTCAAATCGGAATTACGAAACTCAAATTATGATCAAAAGAAGTTCAAATTCAAATCTGTTCGAAACCAAATTTTAAAATTTCAAAAACATGTTCAAGTTGATTATCTGAACAGAGGGGATCGAGACGAAGAATTTGGCGTTGGTTTCGTTGGATTTGGATAAACGAGTAAAAAGTTGTGAGGGTTTAAAGATCAGGGGCTAATATACGAAGAAAATATTCGCGGATGGGTCCCTAGCCGAAAACTAAAATAAAAAGAAAAAATCTACCGAACAAACGTCCGCTAACAGAGACTAACGAACGAAACCGTTCGCTAACCGATCTAAACGAACGACCGTTCGCTAAATAGATCGAACCGAAAAAAACCAAAAAGAAAAACCGATTAGGGTTTTTACCGGAAAAACCGGCGAGAAAACCGGCGGCTGTTCCGGCAAACTCCGGCGTTGGGCGGGTGAGGGCGTCGGCGCGGCTCCGGCGGGCGAGAGGCGGCGGGGTGGTGGCGCGGGCGCGCGGCGCGGCGGCTGCGGCTCGGCTGCGGCGCGAGCGGCGAGCGGCGGCGGCGGTGATGCGGGCGACAGTGGTGGCGGACGAGGAGGAGAACGGGGCCGGGGCCTCGGCTTATAAGGGGGCGAGGGCTTGGGCGAGGGGCAAGGGGCGAGGCGGTGTCCGGCTCGGGCACGCGGCGTCGGGCGTGTTCGCTCGGGACTCCGTCCCGAGCTCGGGGACGAGGCGGTCGACGCGCTGGGCTGGGCCGCGGCCTGGCGCTAGCTGGGCCGGCCCAGTTCGGCCGCGAACTTTTTTTTAAATAATAATTTTCTGAAAATACAGAAAAATAGAAAAACATAATAAATATATTTTAAAAATCGCAGAAAAATTCTCACATAACTACGGCATTATTAATGACCTTGTGAACATTTTTCTGGGCCTAAATGCCTAAAATAAAAACAAACATTTTTTTACTAATAAAATAAATATTTTTGAAAATAAAAATCCAATAAATTTATTTTTACTCAAAATTCAATTTCCAACATTTTTATTCTGTTTTTGAAGAAGTCATATTATCTTCTCTCATTATTTTAAAATATTAGAAATGAAAATTCACAAAATTTTATTTGATCCAAACCCCACTTTGGAAAGAAACAAAATTGTGGGCCCCTTTTTGGGAGAACTTCCAACTCTCTCATTTGGTCCTTGAGTTGCTTTAAGTTTCTTGGATCAACTTTCCAACAAATTCAAATTCAAAAATGCTCAAATGATGAATGCATATGAATGATCTAATGCATAACATCCAAATTGAAAATTTGGGATGTTACAGTGCATGAAGAAACTCCATGCGGATGGACTTTTGGAATCACTTGATTATAAATCATTTGATACTTTTGAACCATGCCTCATGGGCAAGATGACTAAAACTCCGTTCTCCGGAACAATGGAGCGAGCTAATGACTTATTGGAAATAATACATACCAATGTATGCGGTCCAATGAGTGTTGAGGCACGCAGCGGGTATCGTTATTTTCTGACCTTCACAGATGATTTGAGTAGGTATGGATATATCTACTTGATGAAACACAAGTCTGAGACATTTGAAAAGTTCAAAGAATTTCAGTGTGAAGTGGAGAATCATCGTAACAAGAAAATAAAATTTCTACGATCTGATCATGGAGGTGAATATTTGAGTTATGAGTTTGGCCTTCATTTATAACAATGTGGAACTGTTTCACAACTCACGCCACCTAGAACACCACAGCGTAATGGTGTGTCCGAACGTCGCAACCGTGCTTTATTAGATATGGTGCATTCTATGATGTCTCTTACCGATTTACCACTATCGTTTTGGGGTTATGCATTAGAGACAGCCACATTCACGTTAAATAGGGCACCATCTAAATCCGTTGAGACGACATCGTATGAACTATGGTTTGGCAAGAAACCTAAGCTGTCATTTCTTAAAGTTTGGGGATGCAACACTTATGTCAAGAGGCTACAGCCTGATAAGCTCGAACCCAAATCATAGAAGTGCGTCTTCAAAGGATACCCTAAGGAAACTATTGGGTACACCTTCTACCATAGATCCGAAGGCAAGATCTTTGTTGCAAAGAATGGGTCCTTTCTAGAGAAGGAGTTTCTCTCGAAAGAAGTGACTGGGAGGAAAGTAGAACTTGATGAGGTAATTGTACGTTCTCTCGAATTGGAAAGTAGCATATCACAGAAAACCGTTCCCGTGATGCCTACATCAACTAGAGAGGAAGCAAATGATGATGATCATGAAACCTCAGATCAAGTTACTACTGAACCTCGTAGGTCGACCAGAGCACGATCCGCACCAGAGTGGTACGGTATTCCTATCCTGGAAGTTATGTTATTAGACCATGGCAAACCTACGAACTATGAAGAAGCTATGATGAGCCCAGATTCCAATAAATGGCTTGAGGCCATGAAATCTGAGATAGGATCCATGTATGAGAACAAAGTGTGGACTTTGGTGGACTTGCCCGATGATCGGCAAGCCATTGAGAATAAATGGATCTTCAAGAAGAAGACTGACAATGATGGTAATGTTACTGTCTACAAAGCTCGACTTGTCGCAAAACATTTTCGACAAGTTCAAGGGGTTGACTACGATGAGACTTTCTCACCCGTAGCGATGCTTAAGTCAGTCTGAATCATTTTAGCAATTGCCGCATTTTATAATTATGAAATCTGGCAAATGGACGTCAAAACTGCATTCCTTAATGGATTTCTTAAAGAAGAGTTGTATATGATACAACCAGAAGGTTTTGTCGATCCTAAAGGTGCTAACAAAGTGTGCAAGCTCCAGCGATCCATCTATGGACTGGTGTAAGCATCTCGTAGTTGGAATATATGCTTTGATGAGGTGATCAAAGAATATGGTTTTATACAGACTTACGGTGAAGCCTGTATTTAGAAGAAAGTGAGTGGGAGCTCTGTAGCATTTCTGATATTATATGTGGATGACATATTGTTGATTGGAAATGATATAGAACTTCTGGATAGAGTAAAAGGATACTTGAATAAGAATTTTTCAATGAAAGACCTCGATGAAGCTGCTTATATATTGGGCATGAAGATCTATAGGGATAGATCGAGACGCTTAATAGGACTTTCACAAAGCACATACCTTGACAAAGTTGTGAAGAAGTTCAAAATGGATCAGTCAAATAAAGGGTTTTTGCCTGTGTTACAAGGTGTGAAATTGAGTCAGACTCAAAGCCCGACCACTGCATAAGATAGAGAGAAAATGAAAGTCATTCCCTATGCCTCAGCCATAGGTTCTATCATGTATGATATGCTGTGTACTAGACCTGATGTATGCCTTGCCATAAGTTTGGCAGGGAGGTACCAAAGTAATCCAGGAGTGGATCACTGGACAGCGATCAAGAACATCCTGAAGTACCGGAAAAGGACCAAGGATATGTTTCTCGTTTATGGAGGTGACGAAGAGCACGTCGTAAATGGTTACGTCGATGCTAGCTTCGACACTGATCCGGATGACTCTAAGTCACAAACCGGATACGTATTTATATTGAATGGTGGAGCTATCACTTGGTGCAGTTCCAAGCAGAGCGTCGTGGCGGGATCTATGTGTGAAGCGGAGTACATAGCTACTTTGGAAGCAGTGCATGAACGAGTTTGGATGTAGGAGTTCATATCCGATCTGGGTGTAATACCCAGTGCATCGGGTCCAATGAAAATCTTTTGTGACAACACTGGAGCAATTGCCTTAGCGAAGGAATCCTGGTTTCACAAGAGAACCAAACACATCAAGAGACGCTTCAACTCCATTCGTGAAAAGGTTAAGGATGGAGACATAGAGATTTGCAAAATACATACGGATCTGAATGTAGCAGACCCGTTGACTAAGCCTCTTCCGCGAGCAAAACATGATTAGCACCAAGACTCCATGGGTGTTAGATCCATTAAAATGTAATCTAGATTATTGACTCTAGTGCAAGTGGGAGACTGAAGGAAATATGCCCTAGAGGCAATAATGAAATTGTTATTTTATATTTCCTTATTCATGATAAAGGTTTATTATTTATGCTAGAATTGTATTGATTGGAAACTTAAATACATGTGTGGATACATACACAAATATCGTGTCCCTAGTAAGCCTCTACTAGACTAGCTCGTTGATCAAAGATGGTTAAGGTTTCCTAACCATAGACATGTGTTGTCACTTGATAAAGGGATCACATCATTAGGAGAATGATGTGATGGACAAGACCCATCCATTAGTTTAGCATATGATCGTTTAGTTTATTGCTATTGCTTTCTTAATGTCAAATACATGTTCCTTAGACTATGAGATCATGCAACTCCCGAATACTGGAGGAATACCTTATGTGCTATCAAACGTCACAATGTAACTGGGTGATCATAAAGATGCTCTACAGGTATCTTCGAAGGTGTCTGTTGAGTTGGCATGGATCGAGATTAGGATTTGTCACTCTGTGTATCGGAGAGGTATCTCTGGGTCCTCTCGGTAATACACATCACAAGAAGCTTGCAAGCAAAGTGACAAAGGAGTTAGTTACGAGATGATGTATTACGGAACAAGTAAAGAGACTTGCCGGTAACGAGATTGAACTAGGTATGAAGATACTGACGATCGAATCTCAGGCAAGTAACATACCGACAGACAAAGGGAATTACGTATGTTGTCATAAGGTTCGACTGATAAAGATATTCGTAGAATATGTAGGAACCAATGTGGGCATCCAGGTTCTGCTGTTGGTTATTGACCAGAGAGGTGTCTCGGTCATGTCTACATAGTTCTCGAACCCGTAGGGTCCGCACGCTTAACGTTCGTTGACGATATAGTATTATATGAGTTATGTGATTTGGTGACCGAATGTTGTTCGGAGTCCTGGATGAGATCACGGACATGACGAGGAGCTCCGGAATGGTCCAAAGGTAAAGATTGATATATAGGACAATGATATTTGGACACTGGAAGAGCTTCGGGAGGTACCAGGTAGTCATCGGATCACCGGAAGGGGTTCCAGGAAGCCCCGGGAGGTATATGGGCCATATGGGCCAAGTAAGAGGAGCACACCAGCCCATAAGGGGCTGGCGCGCCCCTCCTATGGCAGCCGGACAAGGGGAGAAAAGGAAGGAGGGGGATTCGGCCTCCCCCTGCCTTCCTCTCCTCCCCCTTCCTTTCCCCCTCAGGCAAATATGGTAAGGGGGGCGGCTAGGATAGGAGCCCAAGGAGGACTCGGCCACCCTTGGGGGCGCCTCCTTGGCTGCCTCCTCTCCCCCCACCTATATATATGAGGGAGGGGGTGCCACACAAGACCACAACAATCTCTTAGCCGTGTGCGGCGCCCCTCTCCACAGTTTCGTCCCTCGGTCATATTTTCGGAGTGCTTAGGTGAAGCCCTGCGGAGATAGCTTCACCACCACTGTCACCAAGTCGTCGTGCTGCCGGAACTCATCTACTACTTCACCCATCTTGCTAGATCAAGAAGGCAAGGATGTCACCGAGCTGAACGTGTGCTGAACGCGGAGGTGCTGTACGTTCTGTACTTGATCGGTTGGATCGCAAAGAAGTTCGACTACATCAACCGTGTTAATAAACGCTTCCGCTTATGGTCTACGAGGGTACGTAGACACACCCTCCCCTCTCGTTGCTATACATCTCCATGGATAGATCTTGCATGTGCGTAGAAATTTTTTTGTTTTCCATGCAACGTTCCCCAATAAGTACCTCTCTTGGAAAACTAGTGGAGTAGCAAAATAGTTGCACATCAATCTATCGTGTGACTCAACCCGTTCTCTCTAGATGTATTCACAGACAAACATGGAACCACCGTGCTTTGGCTTCTTCCTCTTGTGCATCGCTACTAGCATAGCAATGTCCTCTTCTTCGATCAAATTGAATTCATCATCCAATGAGGAATTGTCCACAAAAGAGGAGTCACACAAGCTCATCTACAAGATGGCAATCACCGTCAAACTACATCTTCATGCCCGATAAAAAAACTCCAAGTTTGTAGGAATTTTTACATTGAGGGAATTTTGTCGAACACGTTTTGTGTGAGGTGGAAGAAACCGGCCGGCGGCTCGTAAGAGCCTTGATGGTGCTCACCCCGACCGACGGGGGTGGGCGGCTGGGTCTAGTATGGCTCCTGAATGGCTAGAGGCTGGTGGAGGAATCAATTTGCGGCAACACAACGCTGGTGCCGCTAACTAAAGCAATGGCCGCTCGAAAGGGTCGCAGTTGTCACGTGGCTGCCCCCGCTAGCTCTGGTGGTAAGCTACGCTACTCGAGAAGGCGGTCATGAGCTGTTGGAGCCATAAGGGCCGACGACACTCCGGCGAAGAGGAAAATAAACCAAAAAAAATGGTGGCAGCGGACCCAAATCGGTGGGTCGGTGGGAGCTCTAGCGGCGCGGCTGGCAGCGGGCATGGGTGGCAGGGTCAGGGGTGGAAGGTCGAGCGACGGTGGCATCATTTCTGGAGTGAAATCACCGACAGTGGAAGGTGGGAAGTTTTGGATTTGCAGTTGGGTGTTCATGATGCTGCTGATCATTTAAATCACCACGCGGCCGGTGATGTATATTTGCTTCACTAGGTGATGCATTTTACATCAGATATAAATTTGGAGTAAAATTTTATACATCTACATCATCTATCGAAGATGCTCTAAGCGTCAGATCCATCCGGATCCACGCCACCACGCAGGGGTAGGAGGCCCACGTGATCAGGGCCCCGCGCCCATCCACCACCCTATCACACCTCCACACTGTCGCGCCACTCCCACATGCTGATGTGGCCCACCACTGATGAGCACAACCCCTTGCCAATCGCCTCCACGAGCATACCTGCTCGCGAGAAATGCCACCTACTGCAGTAGGAACAGGCCCCGCCGCCACCGGATCCATGCCGGCTTTGCCCGGTGGAGGCTGATGTCGCTTGAACTACGTCGGTATTTCCCCAAAGAGGAAGGGATGATGGAGCATAGCTACGGTAAGTATTTCCCTCAGTTATGAAACCAAGATATCAATCCAGTAGGAGAACCAAGCAACACTATGTAAACGGTACCTGCACACAAAGAACAAATACTTGCAACCCGACGTGTTAAAGGGGTTGTCATTCCCTTTCGGGTAACGGTGCCAGAAATTGTCAAGTTGACGGGATAAAACTTGTCATAGATTGGATAAATAGATCTTGAATAAACGCGAAATAAAATAAGTAACAAAAAAGTGCAGCAAGGTATTTTTGGGTTTTTGGAATAATAGATCTGAAAATAAAAGTAGAAAATAATAGATCAGAAAACAAATGTGATGAAGAATAGACCCGGGGGCCGTAGATTTCACTAGTGGCTTCTCTCGAGAAAAATAGCATATGGTGGGTAAACAAATTACTGTTGGGCAATTGATAGAACTTCAAATAATCATGACGATATCCAGGCAATGATCATTATATAGGCATCACGTCCAAGATTAGTAGACCGACTCCTGCCTGCATCTACTACTATTACTCCACACATCGACCGCTATCCAACATGCATCTAGTATATTAAGTTCATGGAGAAACAGAGTAATGCAATAAGAACGATGAGATGATGTAGACGAGATCTATTCATGTAGGAATAGCTCCCATCTTGTTATCCTTAAAAGCAATGATACATGCATGTCTTGCTGCCCCTTCTGTCACTGGGAAAGAACACCGCACGATCGAACCCATCACAAAGCACCTCTTCCCATGGCAAGAAAAATCGATCTAGTCGGCCTAACTAAACCAAAGATTCGAAGAAGAAATATGAGGCTATAAGTAATCATGCATAAAATAGATCAAAGAACTCAAATAACTTTCATGGATATAGATCTGATCATAAACTCAAAGTTCATCGGATCCCAACAAACACACCGCAAAAAGAGTTACATCAAATAGATCTCCAAGAGAACATTGTATTGAGAATCACAAGAGAGAGAGGAAGCCATCTAGCTACTAACTACAGACCCGAAGGTCTACAATGAACTACTCACGCATCATCGGAGAGGCACCAATGAGGACGATGAACCCCTCCGAGATGGTGTCTAGATTGGATCTGGTGTTTCTGGAACTTGCGACGGCTGGAATTGTGTTTCGTCTACTCCCCTAGGGTTTTTGGAATATTGGGGTATTTATAGAGCAAAGAGGCGGTGCGGGAGGCCACCGAGGTGGGCACAACCCACCAGGGCGCGCCTAGGCCCCCAGGCGCGCCCAGGTGGGTTGTGCCCCCTCAGGGCACCCCTCTGGTACTTCTTCAGCCCAAGTTGTTCCTTCTGGTCCATAAAAAATCTCCAAAAAGTTTCGCTGCGTTTGGACTCCGTTTGGTATTGACTTTCTGCGAAGTAAAAAACAAGGAAAAAACAGGAACTGGCACTGGGCACTATGTCAATAGGTTAGTCCCAAAAACTGATATAAAGTTGCTATAAAATGATTATAAAACATCCAAGAATGATAATATAACATCATGGAACAAGAAAAAATTATAGATACGTTGGAGACGTATCAGAGGCACTGACGACGGTGAGGGGGAGGGAGAGGGAAGGGGTAGGAGGCAGCCGGGGTTGGGCTGTCGGCCGGGTCACCCTGGGGAGGAAGCGGCGCGGGGGCTGATTAGGTGTCTTTCATTGCCTTTTTATGTTCTTTTTATATTTGTTTAGTCGGATGGTGTGGGTCATGAGCTACCGGGAAAGTTCCCCCACCTGTACCCCATTGATGGCAACAAAATGTAATGGCACGCTCTCATTCCATTTCAAAAAATAAAATGAAATGAAATGAGTTTGAATGAAAGGCAATGATAATTTACAGCAACCCATGGGACCATCCCATCCCCATAGTAGGAAACAACACAAAGCTTCCCATTTTTTTGGAAAGTGACCAACCCGATAGTTCATCCCATGAACCCTCCATTCAGCTTCTTGGCTGTTCTCCTCCACTTCAAAATTTATTCTATGGAGGGGCATACATGGTGACTAGCAGTGATGAGCGCAACGTATTTCAAGCCAATGAACAACTTTCAGCCATATACACACCTTTCATGAAGGGGAAATCATATTTGTAATTGAACTTCAATGGTATTGATACGTCCATTTTGCATCATGCTTTTATGTTGATATTTATTGCATTATGGGTTGTTATTTCACATTATGGTACAATACTAATGCCTTTTCTCTCTTATTTTACAAGATTTACATGAAGAGGGAGAATGCCGGCAGCTGGAATTCTAGACCGGAAAAGAGAAAATCTGAGATACCTATTCTGCACAACTCCAAATGTCCTGAAACTTTAAGGAGAATTATTTTGGAATATGTAAAAAATATTGGGCACGCCCCCAGGGCTTGTGGGCCCCCTGGCCACCGTCCGGTGCCCATCTTCTGCTATATGGAGGGTTTTGACCTAGAAAAAATAAGAGGGTAGCTTTCGGGACGAAGCGCCGCCGCCTCGAGGCGGAACCTGGGCAGAACAAATCTAGGGCTCCGACAGAATTTCTGCCGGGGAAACTTCCCTCCGGGAGGGGGAAATCGAAGCCATCGTCATCACCAACGATCCTCTCATCGAGGGAGGGTCAATCTTCATCAACATCTTAACCAGCACCATCTCCTCTCAAACCCTAGTTCATCTGTTGTATTCAATCTTTGCCTCAAAACCTCAGATTGGTACATGTGGGTTGCTAGTAGTGTTGATTACTCTTCGTAGTTAATGCTAGTTGGTTTATTTGGTGGAAGATCATATGTTCAGATCCTTAATGATATTTATTACCCCTCTGATCTTGAACATGAGCATGTTTTGTGAGTATTTACGTTTGTTCCTGGGGACATGGGAGAAGTCTTGTTATAAGTAATCATGTGAATTTGGTATTCGTTCGATATTTTGATGAGATGTATGTTGTCTTTCCTCTAGTGGTGTTATGTGAACGTCGACTACCTGACACTTCACCATGATTTGGGCCTAGGGGAAGGCAATGGGAAGTAATAAGTAGATGATGGGTTGCTTGAGTGACAGAAGCATAAACCCTAGTTTATGTGTTGCTTCGTAAGGGGCTGATTTGGATCCACATGTTTCATGCTATGGTTAGATTTATCTTAATTCTTCTTTCATAGTTGCGGATGCTAGTGAGAGGGGTTAATCATAAGTGGGAGTCTTGTCCAAGTAAGGAAAGCACCCAAGCACCGGTCCACCCACATATCAAATTATCAAAGCAGCGAACGCGAATCATATGAGCATGATGAAATCTAACTTGACGATAATTCCCATGTGTCCTCGGGAGCGCTTTGCTTTATACAAGAGTTCGTCTAGGCTTATCCTTTGCTATAAAAAGGATTGGGCCACCTTGCTGCACATTTGGTACACTTGTTACTTGTTACCCGTTATGAATTATCTTACTACCAAACTATCTGTTATCGACAATTTCAGTGCCTGGAGAAAATACCTTGCTGAAAACCGCTTGTCATTTCCTTCTGCTCCTCGTTGGGTTCGACACTCTTACTTATCGAAAGAACTACGATTGATCCCGTATACTTGTGGGTCATCAAGACTCTTTTCTGGCGCCGTTGCCTAGGAGTGAAGCGCCTTTGGTAAGGAAACATTTATATTCCGTGGTGAAATTTATTGTCATTTGTCACTATGGAAAATAATCCTTTGAGGGGCTTTTTCTGGGTATATTTACCCCGACCGGAAGAAAAAAGAGTTGCTCCTCAACCTACTGCACCTACTTAAAATATTTATTATGAAATTCCTTTGGGTATGATAGAGAAATTGCTAGCTAATCCTTATGCAGGAGATGGAACACTACATCCGAATTTGCATCTAATCTATGTGGATGAAGTTTGTGGATTATTTAAGCTTGCAGGTTTACCCGGAGATGAAGTCAAGAAGAAGGTATTCCCATTATCTTTAAAGGGAAAGTCATTGACATGGTATAGGCTATGTGATGATATTGGAACTTGGAATTACAACCGATTGAAATTGGAATTTCATCAGAAGTTTTATCCTATGCATCTGGTTCATCGTGATCGGAGTTATATATATAATTTTTGGCCTCGTGAAGGAGAAAGTATCGCTCAAGCTTGGGGGAGGCTTAATTCAAAGTTAAATTCATGCCCCAATCATGAGCTCTCGAGAGAAATTATTATTCAGAATTTTTATGCTTGGCTTTCTCGTAATGATCAATCCATGCTTGATACTTCTTGTACTGGTTCTTTTATGAAGAAGACTATTGAATTCAAATGGGATCTCTTGGAAAGAATTAAACACAACTCTGAAGATTGGGAGCTCGACGAAGGTAAGGAGTCAGGTATAAAGCTTGAGTTTGATTGTGTTAAATCTTTTATGGATAGCGATGCTTTTCATAATTTTAGCACTAAATAATGACTTGACTCTGAGATAGTAGCTTCTTTCTATGAATCATTTGTTACTCATGTTGATCTCCCTAAGGAGAAGTGGTTTAAATATCATCCTCCCATTGAAGTAAAAGTAGTAGAACTCGTTGAAGCTAAAGAAGAAACCACTACTTATAATGTTGATTCTATTATTCCAACTGCTTATATTGATAAACCACCTTTTCCTGTAAGGATAAAAGAACATGCTAAAGCTTCAGTTGTGGTTCGTAAGAGTTATAAGAACACCTACACCCCCTGAACAAATTAAAGTTGAACCTAATGTTGCTATGGTTAAAGATCTCTTGGGTGAAAATATTGATGGGCATGTTATTTACTTCAGTGATGAAGCTACTAGAATTGCTAAACCCGATAAAAAAGATAAACATAGACCTGTTGTTGGCATGTCTGTTGTCTCTGTTAAAATAGGAGATCATTGTTATCATGGCTTATGTGATTTGGCTGCTAGTGTGAGTGCATACTTTATATCAAGAAATTATGAATGATATTGCACCTGCTGAAATAGAAGATATTGATGTTACTATTAAGCTTGCCAATAGAGACACTATTACACCACTTGGGATTGTTAGAGATGTCGAAGTCTTGTGTGGGAAAATAAAATACCCTATTGATTTTCTAGTTCTTGGTTCCCCATAAGATGATTTTTGTCCCATTACATTTGGTAGACCTTTCTTAAACACTGTTAATGCTAAGATAGATTGTGAGAAAGAAATTGTTAGCGTAAGTTTTGGGGATGTGTCTCATGAGTTCAATTGCTCCAAATTTCGTAGACAACCCCGTGATAAATAATTACCTAGTAAGGATGAAATTATTGGTCTTGCTTCTATTGTCGTGCCTCCTACCACAACTTGCATATGAATGAAAGAAATGAAATAGATGAGATATTCTTTAACAAATGCCTGTTTTGAAACACAACTTGCCTGTTGAAACTGTTGGAGATCCTCTTCCACCCAAGAGTGATCCTGTGTTTGAGCTTAAACAATTACCTGATACTTTAAAATATGCTTATCTTGATGAAAAGAAGATATATCATGTTATTATTAGTGCTAACCTTTCAGAGCATGAAGAAAAGAGATTATTAAAAACTCTAAGGAAGCACCGTGCCGCTATTGGATATACTCTTGATGATCTTAAGGGCATTAGTCCCACTCTATGTCAGCACAAAATTAATATGGAACCTAATGCTAAACCAGTTATTGATCATCAGCGACGGTTAAATCCAAAGATGAAAGAAGTGGTAAGAAATGAAATATTAAAGCTTCTACAAGCAGGTATAATCGATCCTATTACTGATAGTAGATGGGTAAGTCCTGTTCGTTGTGTCCCTAAGAAGGGAGGTATTACTGTTGTTCCTAATGATAAAAATGAACTTATTCCACAAAGAATCGTCACAAGTTATAGAATGGTAATTGATTTTAGAAAATTAGATAAGGCTACTAGGAAAGATCATTATCCTCTACCTTTCATTGATCAAATGCTAGAAAGACTATCAAAACATACACATTTCTGCTTTCTAGATGGATACTCTGGTTTTTCCCAAATACCTGTGCCACAAGAGGATCAAGAAAAAACTACTTTTACTTGCCCTTTGGGTACTTTTGCTTATAGACGTATGCCTTTTGGTTTATGCAATGCACCTGCTACCTTTCAAAGATGTATGGCTGCTATATTCTCTTACTTTTGTGAAAAGATTGTTGAGGTTTTCATGGATGATTTTTCCGTTTACGGAACTTCTTTTGATGATTGCTTAAGCAACCTTGATCGAGTTTTGCAGAGATGTGAATAAATTAATCTTGTCTTGAATTGGGAGAAGTGCCACTTTATGGTTAATGAAGGTATTGTCTTGGGGCATAAAATCTCCGGACGAGGTATTGAAGTTGGTAAAGCTAAAGTTGATGTTATTGAAAAAAATTCGTGTTCTAAATATATCAAAGGTATAAGAAGTGTCCTTGGTCATGCTGGTTTCTATAGGAGATTTATTGAAGACTTCTCTAAAATTTCTAAGCCTCTCACTAATCTCTTGCAAAAAGATGTTCCATTTGTTTTTTATGATGATTGTGTAGAAGCATTTGAAATTCTTAGGAAAGCCTTGATCTCTGCACCTATTGTTCAACCACCTGATTGGAACCTACCCTTTGAAATTATGTGTGATGCTAGTGATTATGCTGTTGGTGCTTGATACGACTCCAACGTATCTATAATTTTTGCTTGTTCCATGTTGTTATATTATCATTCCTGGATTTTTTACAATCATTTTATAGCAACTTTATATCATTTTTTGGGACTAACCTATTGACACAGTGCCCAGTGCTAGTTGCTGTTTTTTTTTACATTGCAGAATATCAATACCAAACGGAGTTCAAACGTTGCGAAAGTTTTTGGAGAATTTTTTCGGACCAGAAGACACAACATGGGCCAAAGAAGTACCAGAGGGGAGGCCCGAGGTGGGCACAACCCACCTGGGCGCGCCCAGGGGGGTTGTGCGCCCCTCGGTGGCCTCCCGCACCGCCTCTTTGCCCTATAAATCCCCAAATATTCCAGAAACCCTAGGGGAGTCGACGAAACACAATTCCAGCCGCCACAAGTTCCAGAACCACGAGATCCAAGCTAACACCATCACAGAGGGGTTCATTATCCTCATTGGTGCCTCTCCGATGATGCGTGAGTAGTCCACCATAGACCTATGGGTCCGTAGGCAGTAGCTAGATGGCTTACTCTCTCCCTTTTGATTCTCAATACAATGGTCTCTTGGAGATCTATTTGATGTAACTCTTTTTTGCGGTTTGTTTGTTGGGATCCGATGAACTTCGAGTTTAATCTCAGATCTATATCCATGAATATTATTTGAGTCTTCTTTTGATCTCTTATATGCATGATTATTTATAGCCTTGTATTTCTTCTTCGAATCTTTGGTTTAGTTAGGCCAACAAGATTGATTTTTCTTGCCATGGGAAGAGGTGCTTTGTGATGGGTTCGATCATGCAGTGTTCTTTCCCAGTGACAGAAGGGGCAGCAAGACACGCATGTATCATTGCGATTAAGGATAACAAGATGGGGGCTATTCCTACATGAATAGATCTCGTCTATATCATGTCATCGTTCTTATTGCATTACTCCGTTTTTCCATGAACTTAATACACTAGATGCATGCTGGATAGCGGTCGATGTTGATACGTCTCCAATGTATCTATAATTTTTGCTTGTTCCGTGCTGTTATATTATTATTCTTGGATGTTTTACAATCATTTTATAGCAACTTTATATCATTTTTGGGACTAACTTATTTGACATATTGCCCAGTGCCAGTTGCTGTTTTTTGCTTGTTTATTACTTCACAGAATATCAGTACCAAACGGAGTCAAAATGCAGCGAAACTTTTTGGAGAATTTTTATGGACCAGAAGGAACAACTTGGGCCAAAGAAGTACTAGAGGGGTGCCCCGAGGGGGGCACAACCCACCTGGGTGCGCCTGGGGGCCCAGGCGCGCCCTGGTGGGTTGTGCCCACCTCGGTGGCCTCCCGCACCACCTCTTTGCCCTATAAATACCCAAATATTCCAAAAACCCTAGGTGAGTCGATGAAACACAATTCCAGCCGCCGCAAATTCCAGAACCACGAGATCCAATCTAGACACCATCACGGAGGGGTTCATCATCCTCATTGGTGCCTCTCCAATGATGTGTGAGTAGCTCATTGTAGACCTACAGGTCCGTAGGCAGTAACTAGATGGCTTCTTCTCTCTTTTTGATTCCCAATACAATGGTCTCTTGGAGATCTATTTGATGTAACTCTTTTTGCGGTGTGTTTGTTAGGATCCGATGAACTTTGAGTTTATGATCAGATCTATATCCATGAAAGTTATTTGAGTTCTTTGATCTCTTTTATGCATGATTACTTATAGCCTCGTATTTCTTCTTCGAATCTTTGGTTTAGTTAGGCCAACTAGATCATTTTTTCTTGCCATGGGAAGAGGTGCTTTGTGATGGGTTCGATCGTGCGGTGTTCTTTCCCAGAGACAGAAGGGCCAGCAAGACATGCATGTATCATTGCTTTTAAGGATAACAAGATGGGGGCTATTCCTACATGAATAGATCTCGTCTACATAATCTCATCGTTCTTATTGCATTACTCCGTTTCTCCATGAACTTAATACACTAGATGCATGTTGGATAGCGGTCGATGTGTGGAGTAATAGTAGTAGATGCAGGCCGGAGCCGGTCTACTAATCTTGGATGTGATGCCTATATGATGATCATTGCCTGGATATCATCATAATTATTTGATGTTCTATAAATTGACCAACAATAATTTGTTTACCCACCGAATGCTATTTTCTCGAGAGAAGCCACTAGTGAAATCTACGGCCCTTGGGTCTATTCTTTATCATATTTGCTTTGAGATCTATTTTTATTAGCTTTTGTTTTCAGATCTATTATACCAAAAACCCAAAAATACCTTGCTGCTCTTTTTTGCTATTTATTTTATTTCGTGTTTTATCGAGAGCTATCTATCCAATCTATACAATTTTTATCCCGTCAACTTGACAATTTCTGGCACCGTTACCCGTAGAGGAATTGACAACCCCTCCTAATCGTCGGGTTGCAAGTATTTGTTCTTTGTGTGCAAGTACCGTTTACATAGTGTTGCTTGGTTCTCCTACTGGATTGATACCTTGGTTTCATAACTGAGGGAAATACCTACCGTAGTTGTGCTGCATCATCCCTTCCTCTTTGGGGAAATACCGACGTAGTTCAAGCGACATCAAAAGGAATTTCTGGCGCCGTTGCCGGGGAGACATCATCAACATCTATCAGGTTCCTAATCACAAATCTCATCTCCTTGCAATTTACATTATTTTCCATTTGCCTCTCATTTTCATCTCCCCCACTTCACAAAATTTGCCGTTTTATTCGCCCTCTTTTTCATTCGCCGTTTTCTCGTCACATCTGCTATTTGCTTGAACTTGTCATCATGAGTGACTTTGGTATGGCAGAAATTGATGATGGCTGGACTCCTAAAATTGGACGATCTGGTAATCTGGATGCCAAAATTTTTGTTTTGGGGCAAGGGAACGTTATGGGAAAAGAACATATCCAAGAATTTTTCAATTGTATTGGAAATTTGACTCTTGATGATACTCCTATACTTAAAAGTACTAAATCTTATGCGGAGGCTATTTCAGCACTTGTTCTGAAACTTGAAAATAGATTTATCTGTACTCACCCTACCTTCCAAAGATTGTTTTATGAGTTACCCGTTATAAAGGATCCTAAAGCAAAAAAGTTAGATACCCTTATTCTTATGAATGAATTTGATTACATAATACGGGAAGCTAGGGAATTTTTTTATTTTTATAGTATGAGCCATGAAAAATCGATGATAAATGAGATCCTTTATAGTAGTGATTATATGTTGAGACATTTGCTTGGAAATAACCAATTTTTTTATGAGAATCTTAAAAAGGAAATCCCCGTTTTAGATATAATCCAACAAGTTTTCAATGATGTCAATCAACAATATTCTTGGATTGTTGCCGGAAATCAAAGGGGATACGTAGATGGGAAACTTGATAATGCTAAAATTTCTATGGATAATGTGTTTCAAATTATTTTTGCAAAACCTCCTGATAAGAACACATCTATGGAAAATAAGAAGAAAGATGACAATACTTGAATCTATGCATTATGCCTAGCTAGGGGCATAAAATGATAGCGCTTGTTGGGAGGCAACCCGATGAATAAAATTTATTTTTTCCTTTTTCTTTATGTTCTTGAGTGTTTGCATAATTATGCCTCTGTTATGATTGTGTTTTTTATGTTTTAATTAGTGTTTGTGCCAAGTAAAGCCTTTGGGATAGCTTTGGTGATAGTTGATTTGATCATGTTGAAAAACAGAAACTTTTGCATCCATTAATATAATTGTCTAAATTCAAAGAAGCGACGAAACATTCTGAATTTTTTAAAAAAGATTGATATACAAATGGCCTATGTTTTCCTAATTTTTCAGAATTTTTGGAGTTACAGAAGTATGAGAACAATTCGCATCTTTACAGAATGTTCTATTTTTGATAGATTCTATTTTCTTTGCATTGTGTGCTTATTTTGATGAATCTATGGATTGTATCGGGCGGTATAAGCCATGACAAAGTTAGAATACAGTAGATATAATGCAATAACAAAATTTGAATGGGTTTTCTATAGTACTTAACGTAAAGATTGGTTTTCTTATACTAACGGATCTCACGAAGGTTTTGTTAAGTTTTGTGTGATTGAAATTTTCAAGTTTTGGGTGAGATCACGATGGATGAAGGAATCAGGAGTAAGAAAAGCCTAAGCTTGGGGATGCCCCATGGCACCCCAAGTTAATATTCAAGGAGAACAAAGCAACTAAGCTTGGGGCATCCCCTCTTTCTTCTAACAATCATCGGTATTTTACTTGGAGCTATATTTTTATTTGTCACATATCATGAGTTTTGCTTGGAGCGTCTTGTATTATATGAGTTTTTGCTTGTTTTGATTTTTAGTTTGTCACAAGTATCCTTGCTGGACACACCTATTTGAGAGATCCAAAATTATGCTATGATTTGTTAGAAATGCTCTATATGCTTCACTTTAAAAAAATTGAGCTATGGAATTGCTCTAGTGCTTCACTTATATCTTTTTGAGCATGGTGTGCTTTAATATTTTTGAAGAAATGCTCTCATGCTTTACTTAGATTTATTTGAGAGTTAGTAAATTTTTGAAGAAATGCTCTCATGCTTCACTTATATTATTTTGAGAGACAGAAAATTGTATGCTCATGTTCTTCACTTAGATTTGTTTGAGCTTGTCAAAAGCAATTGCAATATATGAAATTAGTCCCAAAGTGGTAGATATTCACGAGGGATATAATAAAAACTTTCATGAAGATCATTGGACAAATTAAACTTGATTCTTTGTAATAGTTTTGAGATATGATGATAGTGATATGTGAGTCATGTTGGTGAGTAATTATGCTTTAGTAAGAATATTGGTGTTAAGGTTTGTGATTCCCTATGCAAGCGCGAAAGTCAATAGTTATGCAATGAAATTACATCCGACTTGTGGTGCATTATTCGGTGTTAGTGCTTAATGCTCGCTTATGTGATTTTTTGTTTCTTGGTTGGTTGCTTCTCAATCTTTTTGCTAGCCTCCACTCCTACTAACTAGAAATGCTAATTGTGCATACAAAATCTTTAAACCCAGTTTCGCCATATGAGTCCACCATACCTACCTATATGCGGTATTCCCGTGCCGTTATAAGAAAATTTCTATGTGCCATCTCTAATTTTCAAAATAAATTTCTTTTTTGTGTGCTCGTACCGCTCATGAAGCGGCATGGGGTGGCCAATATTTTCCATGCTAGATGTGTTATTCTCAAGATGAGTGTTTATTCACTTGTCATTGCACGAGAGTGCGGCAGTAATAGGGATGCCCAGTCCCGAAATGAAAAAGAAATTTACTTTATGTTGTCAAACAATAAATTCCATGGAAAGTGTTGGTATGGAGGGCACCCATGGATACGGCTAGCCATGGATTGTGAAAGAATGGTGGAAAAAGGAATAAACTTTATTTTCTGTTTGGGAACCGCCTATGATATATCTAGCATGGAAAGTGTTGGGAATTACTCGGTCGTTTTCGTTGACGGGAAAAGTATGCCTCTCAAAAAAAATTATCTCTCAATTTAAGCTTTGAGCTCTGGCACCTCTACAAATCCCTACTTCCCTCTGCGATGGGCCTATCTATTTACTTTATGCAATTTTTATTTTATTTGAGTCTCCATCTTCTCTTATAAAGCACCAACTAAGGGGCACTATGATCGTACTTGACCATTGGGTATAGCTAATATGCGAGTGTGTTTCATGAATGGATCAATGATTGAGCATGATGGGCAAGGGATAACTTTCTTTAGTGTTGATATTTTGAAAGACATGGTTGCTTATTGATATGCTTGAGTATTGAAATCTTCACGTTAAAACTAGACTATTGCTTTGAACCATATAAAAGTCCATATGTCCATGCTACAAAAGAAAAGAATATGTGATGAACATGTTAGGCAGCATTCCACATAAAAAATTCTGTTTTTATCATTTACCTACTCGAGGACGAGTAGGAATTAAGCTTGGGTATGCTGATACGTCTCCAACGTATCCATAATTTTTGCTTGTTCCATGCTGTTATATTATCATTCTTGGATGTTTTACAATCATTTTATAGCAACTTTATATCATTTTTTGGGACTAACCTATTGACATAGTGCCCAGTGCCAGTTGTTGTTTTTTTGCTTGTTTTTTACTTCGCAAAATATCAGTACCAAACGGAGTCCAAACACAGTGAAACTTTTTGGAGAATTTTTATGGACCAGAAGGAACAACTTGGGCCAAAGAAGTACCAGAGGGGTGCCCCGAGGGGGGCACAACCCACCTGGGCGCGCCTTCTCAATACAATGGTATCTTGGAGATATATTTTATGTAACTCTTTTTGCGGTGTGTTTCTTGGGATCTGATGAACTTTGAGTTTATGATCAAATCTATATCCATGAAAGTTATTTGAGTTCTTTCATCTCTTTTATGCATGATTACTTATAGCCTCGTATTTCTTCTTCGAATCTTTGGTTTAGTTAGGCCAACTAGATCGATTTTTCTTGCCATGGCAAGAGGTGCTTTGTGATGGGTTCGATCGTGTGGTGTTCTTTCCCAGTGACAGAAGGGGCAGCAAGACACGCATGTATCTTTGCTATTAAGGATAACAAGATGGGGGATATTCCTACATGAATAGATCTCGTCTACATCATGTCATCGTTCTTATTGCATTACTTCGTTTCTCCATGAACTTAATACACTAGATGCATGCTGGATAGCGGTCGATGTGTGGAGTAATAGTAGTAGATGCAGGCAGGAGTCGGTCTACTAATCTTGGACGTATTGCCTATATAATGATCATTGCCTGGATATCGTAATAATTATTTGATGTTCTATCAATTGCCCAACAGTAATTTGTTTACCCACCATATGCTATTTTCTTGAGAGAAGCCACTAGTGAAATCTACGGCCCCCGGGTCTATTCTTTATCATATTTGCTTTGAGATCTATTTTTATTTTCTTTTGTTTTCAGATCAATTATACCAAAAACCCAAAAATACTTTGCTGCACTTTTTTGCTATTTATTTTATTTCATGTTTTATCGTGGGCTATCTATCCAATCTATACAATTTTTATCCCGTCAACTTGACAATTTCTGGCACCGTTACCCGTAGAGGGATTGACAACCCCTCCTAATCGTCGGGTTGCAAGTATTTGTTCTTTGTGTGCAGGTACCGTTTACATAGTGTTGCTTGGTTCTCCTACTAGATTGATACCTTGGTTTCATAACTGAGGGAAATACCTATCGTAGCCGTGCTGCATCATCCCTTCCTCTTTGGGGAAATACCGACGTAGTTCAAGCGACATCAGATGTGTGGAGCTATAGTAGTAGATGCAGGCAGGAGTCGGTCTACTAATCTTAGACGTGATGCCTTTATATTGATCATTGCCTTGGATATCATCATAATTATTTGATCTTATATCAATTGCCCAACAGTAATTTGTTTACCCACCATGTGCTATTTTCTTGAGAGAAGCCACTAGTGAAATCTATGACCCCCGGGTCTATTCTTTTTTGCTTTGAGATCTATTTTTATTTGCTTTTGTTTTCAGATCTATTATTCCAAAAACCCAAAAATACCTTGCTGCACTTTTTTGTTACTTATTTTATTTCGCGTTTTATCGAGATCTATTTATCCAATCTACACAATTTTTATCCCGTCAACTTCAAAATTTCTGGCACCGTTACCCGTAGAGGGATTGAAACCCATCATAAGCGTTGGATTGCAAGTATTTGTTCTTTGTGTGCAGGTACCATTTACATAGTGTTGCTTGGTTCTCCTACTGGATTGATACCTTGGTTTCATAACTGAGGGAAATACCTACCGTAGCTGTGCTACATCATCCCTTCCTCTTTGGGGAAATACCGACGTAGTTCAAACGACATCAGTGCTGTTCTAGGAAAAAGAGTTGATAAGAAATTAAATGTTATCCATTATGCTAGTAAAACTCTAGACAGTGCTCAAAGAAATTATGCTACTACTGAAAAAGAATTTTTAGCAGTTGTGTTCACTTGTGATAAATTCAGATCTTATATTGTTGATTCCAAAGTAATTGTTCACATTGATCATGCTGCTATTAAATACCTTATGGAAAAGAAATATGCTAAACCTAGACTCATTAGGTGGGTTCTCTTGCTACAAGAATTTTATTTACATATTACTGATAGGAAGGGAGATGACAACCCCTTAGCAGACAACTTGTCTAGGTTAGAAAATATTCTTGATGACCCACTACCTATTGATGATAGCTTTCGTGATGAACAATTAGCTATTATAAATGCTTCTCATAGTACCCCATGGTATGCAGACTATGCTAATTATATTGTTGCTAAATTTATACCACCTAGTTTTACATACCAACAAAAGAGAAGGTTTTTCTATGATTTAAGACATTACTTCTGGGATGACCCACACCTTTATAAAGAAGGAGTAGCCGGTGTTATTAGAAGTTGTGTACCTGAGCATGAACAGGAGCAAATCTTACGCAAGTGTCACTCCAAGGCTTACGGAGGACACCATGCTGGAGACAGAACTGCACACAAGGTATTACAGTCTGGTTTTTATTGGCCTACTCTTTTCAAGGATGCTCTTAAGTTTGTCTTGTCTTGTGATGAATGTCAAAGAATTGGTAACATTAGTAGACATCAGGAAATGCCCATGAATTATTCACTTGTTATTGAACCATTTGATGTTTGGGGATTTGATTATATGGGACCTTTTCCTTCCTCCAATGGGTATACACATATTTTGGTTGTTGTTGATTATGTTACTAAGTGGGTAGAAGCTATTCCAACTAGTAGTGCTGATCATAATACCTCCATTAAAATACTTGAACAAGTTATTTTCCCGAGGTTTGGAGTCCCTAGATATTTAATGATTGATGGTGGTTCACACTTTATTCATGGTGCTTTTCGTAAATTGCTTGCTAAGTATGATGTTAACCATAGAATTTCATATCCATATCATCCTCAGTCTAGTGGCAAGTATAATTGAGTAATAGAGAAATAAAATTGACCTAGCAAAAGACTGTTAATAGATCTAGGAAGAATTGGTCTAAGAAACTTGATGATGCATTATGGGCTTATAGAACTGCTTATAAAATCCTATGGGTATGTCTCCATATAAAATGGTTTATGGGAAAGCATGTCACTTACTTCTCGAACTTGAACATAAAGCTTATTGGGCAATTAAAGAACTCAACTATGATTTCAAACTTGCCGGTGAGAAGAGGCTATTTGACATTAGCTCACTTGATGAATGGAGAGCCCAAGCCTATGAAAATGACAAATTGTTTAAAGAAAAAGGTTAAAAGATGGCATGACAAAAGGATACAAAAGCGTGAATTTAATGTAGGTGACCATGTCTTGCTATACAATTCTCGTTTAAGATTTTTTGCAGGAAAACTTCTCTCTAAATGGGAAGGTCCTTACATAATCAAATAAGTTTATCATTCCGGTGCCATCAAGATCAACAATGTCGAGGGCAACAATCCGAAGGTGGTGAATGGGCAAAGAATCAAACATTATATCTCAGGCACGCCCATAAATGTGGAAACTAATATTATTCATACCATAACACCGGAGGAGTACATAAGGGAAACTTTCTAGAACGCTCTAGAACCCTGAAAAGGAATAGGTATGTGATACGGTAAGTAAATCGACTCCAAAACTTTAGGAATATTTAAAAAATTGGAAAATAAGTAGTCCGAATAGCGCACGAGGAGGCGACAAGTCGTGGGGACGCGCCCTACCCCCCTGGGTGCGCCTCCTAGGCTTGTGGCCACCTCGTGTGCCCTCCGGACTTCGTTTTCTCCCAGAATACTTGTTTTGCATGGTAAAAATTCATTATATAATATCTCGAAGGTTTTGACCACCGTATCACGGCAATATCCTTTGTTCTTGTTTTGAGCTATTTTTTTGACAGATCTAGATCGCCATGACGGCCCCAAGCGCCCCCAAGGACAAGTTCTACGAGAAGGTCATCAACCCCTACCTTCCAGAGGTGCTGCAACACCCTCAAACCATTGAGATGCGTGAGGGGGTGCTTCACATCTGGGATGTTCAAGAGCCCAGGAGGACCGGGAGCGTGGAGTCCAGGCTCGAAGCGGTGGAGCAGGAGGTCTTCAAGTGCCAAGGGATGGTGGAACATAGACTCAATGCCAACCACTCCATGATCACCGAATTCACTCGTGACCACAAGCTGGACACCAATGATATTGGAGAGGCCATCTTCAAGCTTCATGAGAAAATCGAGCATCTCCAAGCCCAGATCTATGACCTGCAAAACCAAAACTGTGAGTATGAATACAAATTCAAGAGGATGAGTTTGGCTGCAGATTTGAGGATTCCGGAGACTCGTTCATGCTTCTACGATGGTGAGCCTATGCCTGGGAAGACGGAGGACAAGCCTCCCACATCATCAACTTCATCACCACCACCTCCGAAGAAAGAGACTTGAGTACATGGGTATGGGCACTCCCCTTGGCATATGCCAAGCTTGGGAGAGGTGCCCTGGTATCGTATCATCATCACATCTTTATCATTATCGTTTATCTTAGTTCAATCCTTTTGGTTAAATCTTGATCTAGTAGAATAAAAGTTTTAGTATGATCTAGTCTTTGAGTTTTGCTTTGTGTTTCATCTATGTAATCGAGTGCGAGAGTTATATAATAAAGAGTAGTTTTGAGTTAAGGGCTTTGCTTTCTTGCTTTGTGATGACCCACAAGTATAGGGGATCAATCTTAGTCCTTTCGATAAGTAAGAGTGTCGAACCCAACGAGGAGCAGAAGGAAATGACAAGTAGTTTTCAGTAAGGTATTCTCTGCAAACACTGAAATTATAAGTAGCGAGTAGTTTGATAGCAAGGTAATTTGTAACAAGCAAGCAACGGTAACGGTAACAAAAGTGCAGCAAGGTAGCCCAATCCTTTTGAGGTAAAGGACAGGCCAAAACGGTCTCTTATGATAAGCAAAGCGTTCTTGAGGGTACACGGAAATTTCATCTAATCACTTTCATCATGTTGGTTTGATTTGTGTTCGCTACTTTGATAATTTGATATTTGGGTGGACCGGTGCTTAGGTGATGTTCTTACTTGAACAAGCCTCCTACTTATGATTAACCCCCTCGCAAGCATCCGCACCTACGAGAAAAGTATTAAGAATAAATCTAACCATAGCATTAAACTTTTGGATCCAAATCGGTCCCTTATGGAATAGCGCATAAACTAGGGTTTAAGCTTCTGTCACTCTCGCAACCCATCATCTAATAACTACTCCACAATGCATTCCCTTAGGCCCAAATATGGTGAAGTCTCATGTAGTCGACGTTCACATGACACCACTAAGGGAATCACAACATACATACCATCAAAATATCGAACACATATCAAGTTCACATGATTACTTGCAACAAGATTTCTCCCGTGACCTCAAGAACAAAAGTAACTACTCACAAATGATAATCATGCTCAACATCAGAGGGGTATTAAATAGCATAATGGATCTGAACATATAATCTTCCACCAAATAAACCATATAGTAATCAACTACAAGATGTAATCAACACTACGAGTCACCCACAAGCACCAATCTAAGGTTCCGGTACAAAGATTGAACACAAGAGATGAACTAGGATTTGAGAGGAGATGGTGTTGTTGAAGATGTTGATGGAGATTACCCTCCCCAAGATGGGAGAGTTGTTGGTGATGATTATGACGATGATTTCCCCCTCCGGGAGGGAAGTTCCCCTAGCGGAATCGCTCCGCCGGAGGACAAAAGTGCTCCTTCCCAAGTTCCGCCTCGAGACGGCGACACTTCGTCCTGAAAGTCCTCCACTTATTTTTTCTAGGTCAAAATGACTTATATACTAGAAGAGGGGCACCGGAGGTGGGCCGAGGAGGGAACAACCCACCAGGGCGCGCCTGGGCTCCCTGGCGCGCCCAGGTGGGTTGTGCCCACCTAGTGGGCCCCCTCTGGTACTTATTTGCTCCAATAATTCTTATAAATTCCATAAAAAATCTTCGTGAAGTTTCAACTTATTTGGAGTTGTGCAGAATAGGTGGCCTGATGTAGCTTTTTCATGTCCAGAATTCCAGCTGCCGGTATTCTCCCTCTTTGTGTGAACCTTACATATTATGAGAGAAAAGCCATTAGAATTACTCCAAAAAGCATTATTATACCTAAAAACAATATAAATAACAGTAGGAAAACATGATGCAAAATGGACGTATCAACTCCCCCAAGCTTAGACCTCGCTTGTCCTCAAGCGTAAACCGAAATCAAAAAACATGTCCACATGCTTAGAGAGAGAGGTGTCGATGAAAACAAAATACGAACATAGAAGCATCATGTATATTATTATATCAGCAACAAACTTTAACATAGAACTTTTATCATATAACTTCTATCATAGACTTCTCATGAACAAGTAACAATTCATCACAACATCGAAGTATAAAGCATAAACTCTATTGAAAACCAACAAACTATGTTCTCAGTCAACTTTGCAACTACAATTCATCATCTTTTCAGGAAGGGTCACGTATCGGAGCCTTTTTGGCAAGTCCACATACTCAACCATCATATAGTCTTTTATGATTGCTAACACTCACCGCATACACATGAGCAAAAAGTTTCAACCGGACACATAGAAAGATAGGGGCTTATAGTTTTCGCCACCCAACATATTCGCCGCAAGGGTGATGTCAACAATAATAACTCATGCTACCCATATCCAACTGGATATATTTGCCGAGATCTTTCCTCACCACATGATGCTTGCCAAAATAGAAAAATAAAAAAGGAATAGAGAGAAATACTTTGACTCTTGCATAAAAGTAAATACATAAAAGTAAATACATAAAAGTAAAAGATAGGCCCTTCGCAGAGGGAAGCAGAGGTTGCCATGCGCTTTTCGTTTGTATGCTCAATCTCTTAGTGCAAAAGAACATCACGTTATATTTCCCCTTATGATAGCAACCTTTATTATGCAGTCTATCGCTTTTATTCTTTGCCATCACAAGTTCATACAACGCTCAATTTTCTCTTACACTAAATGATCCAACACTTTTAGAAGCAATTTTTATTGCCTTTTTGCACCGATGACAACTTACTTGAAGGATCTTACTCAATCCATAGGTAGGTATGGTGGACTCTCAAAAAAAGATTTGGGTTTAAGGGTTTTGGATGCACAAGTTGTATCTCTACTTAGTGCGGAATTTTTGGCTAGCAAAGATGGGGGGAAAGCACCACTTGTTAAAGGATCTTTGACAATAATTTCTATGTGAATATGAACGAACATAAATCATTACGTTGTCTTCCTTGTCCAACGTCAACAATTTTGGCATATAATATTTTGATGGGGGCTCACAATCACAAAAGATGTCCAAGATAGTGTATTTGCATGTGAATCTTCTCTTCCCTTATTAATTCTTTCATGAATTGCATCATTGACCAATTCTATGTTTGTAAGTCTCCAATAAATTTTTCTACTTATACTCTTCCTTATGTGATGTCATTACTTGCCATAAGATTAGCATATGATCTTTTTCATTTATTTCCTTTCTTTTTATTGAACATGAAAGAAAAAAGAAAACAAAACTCAAACTAAACTTTATTATATATCTCGCACATGATTACAAGGATAGATCACTAAGCAAACACTCGAAAAGAAAGGATCGAACTAAACTTTTATTCATCTAAAGCAAAAGATAACTATGGATCGAACTAAGATAAGTAAAGGCAAAAGATAGTGGAGGTGATACGATACCGGGGCACCTCCCCCAAGCTTGGCACAAGCCAAGGGGAGTGCCCATACCCGATACTCAGGTTTCCTTTGGTGATGAAGAAGGAGGTGGTGTTGATGAAGTAGAGGGTTTGTCTGCCTTCCTTAGCTTACACTTGAGGATGAAATTTTCCTCCTTTAGGTCACTGATCTCCTGCTCAAGCTCTAATACCTTTTTGCATAATTCTTGCTTGTTTTCCTGTAAGAGATGAAAGGGGATAAACTGGACCTTAGGTTTCTTTGCTTTGTTGGGGAGACTTGACTTCTTGAATTCCACGTGCATGTCTCCTGGTTGAGGTAATGGAACTTCATCTTCATCTGAGCTTGTCTCTTCCTCCCCTTTAGGGTCATAATCTTCTTCCTCCTCTGAAATCCAGCTATAGTGCTCCTCATCACCATAAACCATGGGGTTCGAGATATAATTAGTAACATAGCTCTCACCCTCCGAATCTTGGGATGACATATTTTCAGATCTGTCAGGAAACAGCAAGAAAAGAGCAACAGAAGATTTCTCCGCGATACGGTGGTTAATGGGTTCGGGGGGTATATAAAGATTTTTTATCTTGGGAAACAAGCAAACGGAAGAAAAACGAATCCGGAAGGTACCCGAGGTGGCAAGCCAGGCGCGCCCTGGTGTCTTGTGCCCACCAAGGGTGCCTTCCTGGTTGTTTCTTATTTTCTTAATTTTTGATATATTCCAAAACTGACAGAAAATATTTTTGCAGATTTTTTGCAGTCCGTTTACTTACGTATCACGAACCTCCTCCTTTTTCACGATTCTGGAGTATTCCGGAAGGTTTCCTTTATGTGTTCTTCCAGTGTCATAGTTTGGATAATATTGCTTTCGACATTAATGGGCGTACCTGAGATATAATGTTTTATTCTTTGCCCATTGAAAACCTTCGGGTTAGTACCCTGGGCATTATTTATTTTGATAGCTCCAGATCGATAAACCTCCTCGATAAAATAGGATCCTTCCCATTTCGAGAGGAGTTTTCCTGCAAAGAATCTGAAATGAGAGTTGTACAAAAGAACATATTCTCCAACTTTAAACTCACGCTTTTGGATTCTCTTATAATGCCATCTTTTAACTTTTTCTTTAAACAACTTAGCATTTTCATAAGCTTGGGTTCTCCATTCATCTAGTGAGCTGATATCAAATAACCTCTTTTCACCGGCAAGTTTGAAATCATAGTTCAGTTCATTAATTGCCCAATATGCTTTATGTTCTAACTCAAGAGGTAAATGACAAGCTTTTCCATAAACCATTTTCTAAGGAGACATACCCATAGGATTTTTATATGCTGTTCTGTAAGCCCAAAGTACATCATCTAATTTTTAGACCAATTCTTCCAGGACCTATTGACAGTTTTTTGTAATATTAACTTTATTTCTCTATTGCTAAGTTCAACTTGACCACTAGACTGAGGATGATAGGGTGATGCAATTCTATGGTTAACATCATACTTAGCAAGCATTTTACGGAAAGCACCATGAATAAAATGTGAACCACCATCAGTCATTAAATATCTAGGGACTCCAAACCTTGGGAAAATAACTTCCTTAAGCATTTTAATAAAGGTGGTGTGATTAGCACTACTAGTTGGAATAGCTTCTACCCACTTAGTAACATAATCAACAGCAACCAAAATATGAGTATACCCATTAGAGGAAGGAAAAGGTCCCATGTAATCAAAACCCCAAACATCAAATGGTTCAACAGCAAGTGAATAATTCATAGGCATTTCTTGACGCTTACCGATATTACCAATTCTTTGACATTCATCACAAGATAAAACAAACTTACAGGCATCCTTGAAGAGAGTAGGCCAGTAAAAACTAGATTGCAATACCTTGTGAGCAGTTCTGTCTCCCGCATGATGCCCTCCATAAGCTTCAGAGTGACATTTCCATAGGATTTGTCCCTGTTCATGCTCAGGTACACAACATCTAATAATACCATCTACTTATTCTTTATAAAGATGTGGGTCATCCCAAAAGTACTGTCTTAAATCATAGAAGAATTTTTTCTTTTGTTGGTATGTGAAACTAGGTGGTATGTATTTAGCAACAATGTAATTAGCATAGTCAGCATACCAAGGAGTGTTATGAGAAACGTTTATTGCAGCTAATTGTTCATCAGGAAAATTATAATTAATAGGTTGTGGGTCATCAAGGATATTCTCTAACCTAGACAGGTTTTCAGCGACGGGGTTCTCAGCTCCCTTTCTATCAATGATATGTAAGTCAAATTCTTGTAGCAAAAGAACCCTCCTAATAAGTCTAGGTTTAGCATCTTTCTTTTCCATAAGATATTTTATAGTAGCATGATCAGTGTGAACAATCACTTTAGAATCAACAATGTAAGATCTAAATTTGTCACAAGCAAACTGTGGCGCCCCCGGCTCAATCGTACACTAATCATACACGCAAACGTGTACGATCAAGCACAGGGACTCACGGGAAGATATCACAGCACAACTCTAACACAAATTTAAACGGAGGTCCACAATATTACAGACCAGGGATCCGAAGATCCGAATACATAAGTCAGTCATACAAATATTATCTGAGTACAGACATAGTTAGACAAGTTTTGCCTTAAGAAGGCTAGCACAAACAGCGACACTAGATCGAAAGGCGTTGGCCTCCTGCCTGGGAGCCTCCGATCCTACTCCTGGTCAGCTGGCTCGATCCAGTAGTAAGTACCCTCTGGACCCTCCTGGTAGTAAGCTCCGGTGGTGGCATCTGGCTCCTGGACTCCATCGTCTGATGTATCATCAAGGTGGGGTATATGGGGAAAAGAGAAAGTAAAGCAACCGTGAGTACTCATCCGAAGTACTCAGCAAGCAAGGATCTATACTACATATGCAACATTATCAATGGAGAAAGGTTGTATAAGTGGACTGGGCTGCAGAAATGCCAGAATAGAGAGAAGGCCTAGTCCTATCGAAGACTAGCATCTTCAAACATCTTCACAAGGCCATCATCTTGCAGTAGTAGAAGAGAGTAGAATAGCATTTTATTTAGCAAACATGTTGAAGTACAGCTTAAAGATCCTTCCTCGACTCCCAAGCGAGAAAGCGATCCCGAAGCTTCAATGAAGTAAAAAGTATCCAGTTTAAGTAGTAGATCAAGATACACAAACTGAGCGTCCTTTACCGTAGGACCGGCTATCGATAGAAGATTCATCCCTGCAGGGGTGCACTACTGTTACCCAACAGGCTCGAACAACTCTGGCCGGACACACTTGCTGGGTAATGCCCGTCCTCGGAAGATCAACACGAAGCAGCGCTCTACCTAGGCTCGGCAGAGAGGTCAGCACGCCGGACTAACCTATGCACCCAGAGGTCTCGGGCCATCGCCCTGGGCACCCTGCGCGTTGCGAGACTGGCCGGGGTGCAGGCGCGACACTGAACTCGTCAGTGAAGTATCCAGCCCAATCCCGACAATCAGCCCGCACGGTGAATCGTGACGTCGGACGAGCTTTCGGGAGAAACGTACTTCGCAGAGGGTCCCATAACCATTATCCCGCGTGGTGGTAGTGCGTATAGGGCACGTCGACCCACTCAGATCACACACCCAAATCCAATAGGCTCAATTAGTATCACGCGGAGACAATCAGAGTCTCTGATGCTCCGCCACAATATCACACTCGAGTGCCCTTCCGGCACACCCAACATCATAGATCTCCAGCGGGTACCCACCAGGGTGGACCCGCCTGTAACAAAGGTCAAAGTAACCGTGTGGTCATAACATCAAGGGGGAAACCCGAGGAATCACCCTCGGCGGATTCCACTCGATGAAATCATCAGGGTGAACGTATGAGGCATCACCCCCGAGGTTCACACTGAGGGTTGCACGACAGAGTCGTATCGGAAGTGGAGAAGGAGGAATCACCCTCGATGACCACGATCGAACAGCTACACTACAGAGTATTCATCAGGAGTGCGTTACGAGGTATCACCCTCGGCACTCGATAGTTACTACGCAGAGTCGTACAACTAAGGGGGTGTGAAGTGAGGTGTCGGTCTCTGGTCGACGATCACGTTGATCGAGTCGTCGATGATCAAGCAGGGCAACAAGGGTAAGGTGGTGGGGTCACTGATGGTTCATTCCAACCTAAACTAAACAGTTTATCATAGGCAGGTAAAATAGCAATGAACAGGTTACAACAGCAGGCTATGCATCAGAATAGGAGCATACATTAACTGTAGCAAAATCTAATGCAAGCAGGAGAATAGAATGGGTGATATCTGGATGCTCAAGGGGGGGGCTTACCTGGTTGCTCTGGCAAGAGAGAGGGGTCATCAAAGGGCTGCTCGTCGGTAGTGTAGTCGTACCCGGGTGCAGCGTCGTCGGTCTCAGCGTCTATCGAGAGAGAGAAGGAGGGGGAGAGAAACAATAAATTCACGGCAATAATGCAAACAATATGTATGACATGCCTAAATGATATGCCGGGGTGTTCTACTGCCTAACTAAATGATTTAGTTAATTTAGGAATTTATTCGGATTTATTTAATTAAAGTTGGGCACTATTCATTTATCGAAATCGGTCTAAAACTTCAATGTTCTTATAGCTAGAGGCACCTGACGGGAATATGGAGGGCGTATTCGGGTTCGTATCGGAATTCTGAGCAAGTTTCATGTATAAAGTATTTTCATCGGAGTTACGGATTATTTAATATGATTTTCTAAAGTTTTTATTAATTTCTGGAATTTAATTAATTATTTAAATTAACATTATCCGAAACAGTGCTGCGATGACATCAGCATGACATCATGCTGACATCAGCAGCCATCTAACAGGATGGGTCCCACCTGTCATAGACTGGTTTAGTTAATTAGGGTTAACTAATTAATTAACAATTAATTAAACTAATTAATTAAATTAGATTAACTAAACATGGTTAATTAACCTAATTAATTAACTAATTAATTCTTAATCCTAATTATTTTTATATTTATTTTTTTATTTTACTTTTTAGTTTAGCAAATTGTTAGGCCACATATTGAATTTTGTAAAACATAGGAATTGCTCCAACAAATACTAGGCATTACCTACTACTACCAAAAATTAGTTTGGAGTCAATTTGAGTTCACACAATTTTTATAATAATTAAAATGCATTAATCCTAGCTGCTTTAATTATGTTCGAGCCACCTAATTATTTTATTATTTGTTGGTTACATTTTTAGACTAGCCTCTGCAATATTTGTTATTTATCGAACATTTTAGTTTCTATGTTGGACAACTTTTATATTTCACTTTCATTTAAATTTGAATTCGACTTAGGAGTTGAAATGCAATATGATGCTAATGATGATTATGCACTATTAAGCTTGCTGACATGTCATTATCAAAAGTGATTACTGTAGCTAATGACAGGGGGTGTTACACAAACAAAACTGCTAAAAAATCTTTTTCAGTAGTAGCATAATTGCGTTGGGCACTGTCTAGAGTTTTACTAGCATAATGAATAACATTTAGTTTCTTATCAACTCTTTGTCCTAGAACAGCACCAACAGCATAATCACTAGCATCACACATAATTTCAAAAGGCATGTTCCAATCAGGTGGTTGAACAATAGGTGCAGAAATTAAGGCTTTCTTAAGTGTTTCAAAGGCTTCTACACAATCATCATCAAAAACAAATGGAGCATCCTTTTGTAAAAGATTTGTAAGAGGCCTAGAAATTTTAGAGAAGTCTTTAATAAATCTCCTATAGAAACCAGCATGACCGAGGAAACTACGAATACCATTGATATCATTAGGTCAGGAAGTGCACGAGGGTCCCACAAGGGTGGGGGGCGCGCCCTACCCCCCTGGGCGCGCCCTCCGTCCTTGTGGCCGCCTCGTGGCTCCTCCGACTTCATCTCCAAGTCTCCTGGTTTCCTTCTGGTCCAAGAAAAATCATCGTGAAAGTTTTATTCCGTTTGGACTCCGTTTGGTATTCCTTTTCTGCGAAACTCAAAAACAAGGAAAAAACAGAAACTGGCACTGGGCTCTAGGTTAATAGGTTAGTCCCAAAAATAATATAAAATAGCATATTAATGCATATAAAACATCCAAAACAGATAATATAATAGCATGGAACAATCAAAAATTATAGATACGTTGGAGACGTATCAAGCATCCCCAAGCTTAATTCCTGCTTGTCCTCGAGTAGGTAAATGATAAAAACAGAATTTTTGATGTGGAATGCTACCTAACATATTTATCCATGTAATTTTCTTTATTGTGGCATGAATGTTCAGATCCGTAAGATTCAAAACAAAAGTTTAATATTGACATAAAAACAATAATACTTCAAGCATACTAACAAGGCAATTATGTCTTCTCAAAATAACATGGCCAAAGAAAGCTTATCCCTACAAAATCATATAGTCTGGCTATGCTCCATCTTCATCGCACAAAATATTCAAATCATGCACAACCCCGATGACAAGCCAAGCAATTGTTTCATACTTTTGATGTTCTCAAACTTTTTCAACTTTCACGCAATACATGAGCGTGAGCCATGGACATAGCACTATGGGTGGAATAGAAGGTGGTTGTGGAGAAGACAAAAAGAGGGATATAGTCTCACATCAACTAGGCGTATCAACGGGCTATGGAGATGCCCATCAATAGATATCAATGTGAGTGAGTAGGGATTGCCATGCAACGGATTGACTAGAGCTATAAGTTTATGAAAGCTCAAAAAGAAACTAAGTGGGTGTGCATCCAACTCGCTTGCTCACGAAGACCTAGGGCAATTTGAGGAAGCCCATCATTGGAATATACAAGCCAATTCTATAATGAAAAATTCCCAATAGTAAATGAAACTGACAACATAGGAGACTCTCTATCATGAAGATCATGGTGCTACTTTGAAGCACAAGTGTGGTAAAAGGATAGTAACATTGCCCCTTCTCTCTTTTCTCTCATTTTTTTATTTGGGCCTTCTCTCTTTTTTTTTGGCCTCTTTTTTTTATATTTCGTCTGGAGTCTCATCCCGACTTGTGGGGGGATCATAGTCTCCATCATCCTTTCCTCACATGGGACAATGCTCTAATAATGAAGATCATCACACTTTTATTTACTTACAACTCAAGAATTACAACTCGATTCTTAGAACAAAATATGACTCTATATGAATGCCTCCGGCGGTGTACCGAGATGTGCAATGAATCAAGAGTGACATGTATGAAAGAATTATGAACGGTGGCTTTGCCACAAATACGATGTCAACTACATGATCATGCAAAGCAATATGACAATGATGATGCGTGTCATAATAAACGGAACGGTGGAAAGTTGCATGGCAATATATCTCGGAATGGCTATGGAAATGCCATAATAGTTAGGTATGGTGGCTGTTTTGAGGAAGGTATATGGTGGGTGTATGGTACCGGCGAATGTTGCGCGGCACTAGAGAGGCTAGCAATGGTGGAAGGGTGAGAGTGCGTATAATCCATGGACTCAACATTAGTCATAAAGAACTCACATACTTATTGCAAAAATCTATTAGTTATCGAAACAAAGTACTACGCGCATGCTCCTAGGGGGATAGATTGGTAGGAAAAGACCATCGCTCGTCCCCGACCGCCACTCATAAGGAAGACAATCAATAAATAAATCATGCTCCGACTTCATCACATAACGGTTCACCATACGTGCATGCTATGGGAATCACAAACCCTAACACAAGTATTTCTCAAATTCACAATTACTCACTAGCATGACTCTAATATCAACATCTTTATATCTCAAAACAATCATAAGGAATCAAACTTCTCATAGTATTCAATGCACTTTATATGAAAGTTTTTATTATATCCCTCTTGGATGCCTATCATACTAGGACTAAATCTATAACCAAAGCAAATTACCATGCTGTTTAAAGACTCTCAAAGTAATATAAGTGAAGCATGAGAGTTCAATAATTTCTATAAAATAAAGCCACCGCCATGCTCTAAAAAGATATAAGTGAAGCACTAGAGCAAAATTGCTTAGCTCAAAAGATATAAGTGAAGCACATAGAGTATTCTAATAAATCACGATTCATGCGTGTCCCTCTCAAAAGGTGTGTACAGTAAGGATGATTGTGGCAAACTAAAAATCAAAGACTCAAATCATAAAAGACGCTCCAAGCAAAACACATATCATGTGGTGAATAAAAATATAGCCTCAAGTAAAGTTACCGATAGACGAAGACGAAAGAGGGGATGCCTTCCGGGGCAACCCCAAGCTTAGGCTCTTGGTTGTCCTTGAATATTACCTTGGGGTGCCTTGGGAATACCCCAAGTTTAGGCTCTTGCCACTCCTTATTCCATAGTCCATCAAATCCTTACCCAAAAACTTGAAAACTTCACAACACAAAACTCAACAGAAAATCTCATAAGCTCCGTTAGTATAAGAAAATAGATCACCACTTTGGTACTTTTGTGAACTCATTCTTTATTTATATTGGGGTAATATCTACTGTATTCCAACTTTTCCATGGTTCATACCCCCCGATACTACCCATAGATTCATCAAAATAAGCAAACAACACAAAGAAAACAGAATCTGTCAAAAACAGAACAGTCTGTGAAGATCCGAATTTTTCTAATACTTATGTAACTCAAAAAATTCTGAAAAATTAGGACAACATAGGAAATTTGTATATAAATCTAGTATAAAATATTCAGGGTTTTTCAGCACTCCAGTGAATTACTAAAATTCTGAGACTGGACGCAAAAGTTTCTCTTTTTCAGCAAGATCAAATCAACTATCACCGTAAGCCATCCCAAAGGTCTTACTTGGAAAAAACACTAATTAAAACATAATACCACATCTAACCAGAGGCTAGATGAATTATTTATTGCAAAACAGAACCAAAAAATTAAAAACAAAAATAAAATTGGGTTGCCTCCCAACAAGCGCTATTGTTTAACGCCCTTAGCTAGGCATAAAAACACGGATAGATCTAGGTTTAATCGTAATAATGATAGGGCAAATCTCGAAAACTCATCTCGTACTCCCTTCGTTCAGCGGCAAGTTTCCTTTGTGGTAAGCAAAAGTAATGAAAAGGGCTAAATTTAATGGGATAAGAATCCCCAAGATCAATCTCGGGAGGAATTGGTTCCTCCTTCGGCCCCTCATATTGTATAATCAACTCATCATTATAAGCATTCTTTTGACAAAAAGTCATGAGCTTGTGTTCAAGAGAAAAACCCAATCCATTGTTTTGTATAGTAAAATTTTCATTAAGCTCGGAAATCTTATCAACTAAAACATCGGTGGGGACCCTCTTTCTTAAATTTTCATTATAAGCCACATGATCTAAAGATCATAAACACATTATGTCTTCTTGGTTAAAGAGAATTCCCTCTATGGGCGGACGACCACCATCTACTTTATAATGCACAAAAATTTCACTAGCTTCTTTCATAATAAATCTAAATTCATGAGCTAGAAATATAGTGGCGGCGCGCTTAAGAGAAGAATGCTCAATATTAGAAAACTCCAGAAAAATCCTTTGTATGGATGGATGCATATGAACAAATTGTCTTTCAAGTTCAACCACAAGCAAAGATATAGCATCCGCAAGACTACTAGTTTTATGGAGAATAGATCCACCTGAAGTGGGTAGTGCACCGGCACAAGTAAAGAAATCTTGAATAACCCCATTTCCAATAATATTGCCGCTACCTATGCGAAGTTTTTTTGTGTGCAAGATAGTAGTTTCTTCATGAGGATTATTAGCAAAAGCATCAAAGTTTCCCCCATCGTTACTACTATCCTTTTCAATGATAACCTCCCCAATTTCAGACATGGTGGCAACAAACCAATCTAGCAAATGAGCAAACCGAAAATGAACGAAGCAGACGAACAGAAGAGGGGCGAAGAAAAGGCAAAGAGAGGGGCGAAGAAAAAGGCAAATCTTTTCGAAAATCGTTTTAGAAGTGGGGGAGAGGAAAATGAGAGGCAAATGGCGAATAATGTAATGCAAGAGATGAGAGTTTATGATGGGTACTTGGTATGTCTTGACTTGGCGTAGATCTCCCCGGCAACGGCGCCAGAAATTCTTCCTACTACTTCTTGAGCTTGTGTTGGTTTTTCCCTTGAAGAGGAAAGGCTGATGCAGCAAAGTAGAGATAAGTATTTCCCTCAGTTGAGAACCAAGGTATCAATCCAGTAGGAGACAATGCACAAATCACCGAATACCTGCACAAACAATCAAACAACTTGCACCCAACGCGATAAAGGGGTTGTCAATCCCTTCACGGTTATTTGCAAAAGTGAGATCTGATAGAGATAGATAAACGATAAAGTAAATATTTTTGGTATTTTTGTTTTATAAATCGGAAAGTAAAAGATTGCAAAATAGTAGATCGAAAACTAATATGATGGAAAATAGAAGATTATATGATGGAAAATAGACCCGGGGGCCATAGGTTTCACTAGAGGATTCTCTCAAGATAGAAAATAATACGGTGGTGAACAAATTACTGCCGAGCAATTGATAGAAAAGCGCAAAGTTATGACGATATCTAAGGCAATGATCATGAATATAGGCATCACGTCCGTGTCAAGTAGACCGAAACGATTCTGCATCTACTACTATTACTCCACACATCGACCGCTATCCAGCATGCATCTAGAGTATTAAGTTCATAAAGAATGGAGTAATGCATTAAGTAAGATGACATGATGTAAAGGAATTAACTCAAGCAATATGATGAAAACCCCATCTTTTTATCCTCGATGGCAACAATACAATACGTGCCTTGCTGCCCCTACTGTCACTGGGAAAGAACACCGCAAGATTGAACCCAAAGCTAAGCACTTCTCCCATTGCAAGAAAAACCAATCTAGTTGGCCAAACCAAACCGATAGTTCGAAGAGAATTACAAAGATATCAAATCATGCATATAAGAATTCAGAGAAGATTCAAATAATATTCATAGAAAAGTTGATCATAAATCCACAATTCATCGGATCTCGGCAAACACACCGCAAAAAAGTATTACATAGAATAGATCTCCAAGAACATCGACGAGAACATGGTATTGAGAATCAAAGAGAGAGAAGAAGCCATCTAGCTACTAGCTATGGACCCGTAGGTCTGTGGTAAACTACTCATGCTTCATCGGAAGGGCAATGGTGTTGATGTAGAAGCCCTCCGTGATCGAATCCCCCTCCGACAGGGTGTCGGAAAAGGTCCCTAGATGGGATCTCACGGGTACAGAAGGTTGCGGCGGTGGAAAAGTGTTTTCGTGGATGCCTCTGTTGGTTTGGGGATATTTGGGAATATATACGCGAAAGAATTAGGTCAGGAAGTGCATGAGGGGCCCACAAGGGTGGGGGCGAGCCCTACCCCCCTGGGCGCGCCCTCCGTCCTTGTGGCCGCCTCGTGGCTCCTCCGACTTCATCTCCAAGTCTCCTGGTTTCCTTCTGGTCCAAGAAAAATCATCGCGAAAGTTTTATTCAGTTTGGACTCCTTTTAGTATTCCTTTTCTGCAAAACTCAAAAACAAGGAAAAAACAGAAACTGGCACTGGGCTCTAGGTTAATGGGTTAGTCCCAAAAATAATATAAAATAGCATATTAATGCATATAAAACATCCAAAACAGATAATATAATAGCATGGAACAATCAAAAATTATAGATACGTTGGAGACGTATCAGGTAGCAGGTGCATTACATAAACCAAAAGGCATACGTCTATAAGCATAAGTTCCAAAAGGACAAGTAAAGGTGGGGTTCTCTTGATCAGGTTGTGAAACAGGTATTTGAGAAAAAACAAAATATCCATTGAGAAAACAGAAGTGTGTGTGCTTAGATAATCTTTCTAGCATTTGATCAATAAAAGGCAAAGGGTAATGATCTTTTTGAGTTGCTTTATTTAATTTTCTAAAATCAATTACCATTATGTAGCCAGTAACATTTCTTTGTGGGATAAGTTCATTTTTATCATTAGGACAACAGTAATACCTCCCTTCTTAGGGACACAATGAACGGGACTTACCCATGTACTATCAGCTATAGGATAGATTATACCTGCTTCTAGAAGCTTCAATATTTCAGTTCTTACCACTTCTTTCATTTTAGTATTTAAACGTCGTTGGTGATCAACAACGGGTTTAGCATCAGGTTCCATATTAATTTAATGCTGACAGAGAGTGGGACTAATGCCCTTTAAATCATCAAGAGTATATCTAATAGCAGCTCGGTGCTTCTTCAGAACCTTTAATAATCTTTCTTCTTCATGTTCTGAAAGGTTAGCACTAATAATAGCAGGATATATCTTTTTCTCATCAAGATAAGCATATTTCAAAGTGTCTGGCAATTGTTTTAATTCAAACACAGGATCACCTTTAGGTGGAGGAGGACCTCCTAGAGTTTCAATAGGCAAATTATGTTTAAGCAGAGGTCGTTGTTCAAAGAAAATTTTATCTATCTCATTTCTTTCATGCATATGCATATCATTTTCGTGGTCTAGAAAATATTGTTCTAGTGGATCTGTAGGAGGCACGGCAATAGAGGCAAGACCAATTATTTCATCCTTACTAGAAAATTCTTTCTTATGATGTTTTCTACTAAACTTAGAAAAATTAAACTCATGAGACTCATCACCAAAACTAACACCGCCAGTTTGTTTCTCACAATCTATTTTAGCATTAACGGTGTTCAAGAAAGGTCTACCAAAGATAATGGGACAAAAGTCATCTTGTGGGGAACCAAGAACAAGAAAATCAGTAGGGTATTTTATTTTCCCACACAAGACTTCAACATCTCTAACAATCCCAAGTGGTGTGATGGTGTCTCAATTAGCAAGTTTAATAGTAACATCTATTTCTTCTATTTCAGCGGGTGCTATATCATTCATAATTTCTTGATATAAGGTAAAAGGAATAGCACTCACGCTAGAACCTATGTCACATAAACCATGATAACAGTGATCTCCTATTTTAACTGAGACAACAGGCATGCCAACAACAGGCCTATGTTTATCTTTTTCATCGGGTTTGGTAATTCTAGCAGCTTCATCACAAAAGTAAATAACATGCCCATCTATATTTTCAACCAAGAGATCTTTAACCATAGTAACACTAGGTACTACTTTGATTTGTTCAGCAGGTTTGGATGCTCTAGTATAACATTTGTTGACCACAGTTGAAACTTTAGCATGTTCCTTTATCCTAACAGGGAAAGGTGGTTTTTCAATATAAGCAGTAGGAACGACTGGATCAACATTATAAATAATAGTTTCATCTTTAGCTATTACCAGTTCTTTAATTTCTTCTTTAATAGGTGGGTGATATTTAAACCACTTCTCCTTAGGAAGATCAACATGAGTAGTAAATGATTCACAAAAGGAGGCTACTATCTCAGAGTCAAGTCCATATTTAGTGCTAAACTTTTGAAAAGCATCGGTATTCATAAAAGATTTAACACAATCATGCTTAAGCTTAATACCTGACTCTTTACCTTCGTCGAGTTCCCCATCTTCAGAGTTACTTTTAATTCTTTCTAAAAGATCCCACCTGAATTCAATAGTCTTCTTCCTAAAGGAACCAGTACAAGAAGTATCAAGCATGGATTGATCATCACGAGAAATCCGAGCATAAAAATTCTGAATAATAATTTCTATTGAGAGCTCATGATTGGGGCATGAATATAACATTGACTTAAGCCTCCCCCAAGCTAGAGCGATACTTTCTCCTTCATGAGGCCCAAAAATATATATATAATTTTGATCACGATGAACTAGATGCATAGGATAAATTTTTTGGTGAAATTCCAATTTCAATCGATTCCAATTCCAGGATCCAATATCATCGCATAGCCTATACCATGCCAATGCTTTTCCCTTCAAAGATAAAGGGAAAACCTTATTCTTAACTTCATCTCTGGGTAAACCTGCAAGCTTAAATAATCCACAAATTTCATCCACATACATCAAATGCATATCAGGATGTTCGGTTCCATCTCCTGCATAAGGATTAGCTAGCAGTTGTTCTATCATACCTGAAGGAATTTCATAACCAATATTTTTAGTAGGTGCAGTAGGTTCAGGGGTAACTAATTGTGGTTCTGTAACACCCCAAGAATTCAACCATGATTTTATTAAATAAAAGTTGGCCAGAAATAAAATTTTGAATTATATTAAGTCCTTTATTATTTTTAGAATATATTCTGCCTTCTGTTTTTCAAAAATTCTTCCCTCCATATAGAAATTTTTGGAAATAATATTGTGGCCTTGGTATTTGTCTTAAAACATTTCAATTATAATTTAATAACAGTAAGAATTAATTTCATAATAAAATTTTGCCTCTAAATAATTCCTTTAATAGCTATTTCAATACTTTAAATGCCTTTGTTGCACTACAACCATTTTAAATAATTCATTTAAAATCCCACAAAAATTATGAGAGGTTAGGTGAAGCTTACATATCACATTTATGTAAAAACATAACTTGGTCTTTTGGAAATTTTGAGTAAACCAACCTCTTTTCAATTATATCCATTCCCTAGGTTATAACTACAACCCCTATTTTCCTTGCTCCATTAATTCTGAAATTTTTCCCACTTACTGTCCTTCCAACCAAACCCTTAAGTCCAAAATTTTAGCTCCATTGGAATCCTTTTAGTTCACCAAATATTCCTCTGAAGTTTCTGTCAAGAAATGAATTTCTCTAAAACTTGCACTATCTAGTTTGTCTTTTTGCCAAAACAACTCCACCATCCTCTCTAACATCCAAAGAGACATCAACCTGCCAACTTCCAACCCTAACAAACCTTCCTAGATGGCTCTAGCATTTTATCAAGCACCTTGAGTGCATGGCAGAATATGGTCAAGTCATGAACTTGTATTGGACTCTTGGTCATTTGGCAAAACAAACATGTCAACCATCATTTTCATCTGGGAATGAGCCACCCTACCAAATCTTAGCGCAGTTGGACTATCCTAGGTTACCATGGCATTTCGACGAGTGGCTTAGGTGCATCCCCAGAGCGTGGCCAGAGCGCCCGCGTTGCACCGTCGGCACCCGAGCCCCTGCCGCCCCAGCAGCGCCTCCCCCGGCTTCCCTGCATGCCCAAGCCACCCCCTGGGCCAGGTTCAACCTCCCCCGTACTAGAGCTCGCCCCCTGGCACCGTCCTGCACCACCACCCGTCGCTGTCATTGCGGTTGAGGTGCTGCCCAGGCCACCTGGCCCTATCCGAGCTAACCAGTGCGAACCATCATTACTGCAGGCTGATGCTGACCCCGCCGACCACGGCCACCGGCCTCAACGCCCTCAACCACCGCCCTAATGGCCGCCGCCGTCGTCGCTTCCCCGGGAAGCTACGGAACCGATGTCGCGCAGCTATAAAGGGGGCCACCCCGAGCTCGCCTCGATGCATAAGCCTCTCCTTCTCCCTCCTGTGAGCCTCCCCGAGCACACAAACAACCAGAGAAGGCCGTCTTCCTTGTCTCCGGCCGCCACCACTCGGTTGATTCCGACACCGACCAGGCCTCCCCTCATTGATTTCTCCACCACTAGCTTCATGGAGCTCCCGCTGATCCACCTCCCCTTCCAATTCAGCTCGGGAGCCACCATGGGCAAAAGCCCTCTTTGAGTTTCGCCGGAGCTCCGCGGGAGAGCTCGCCGCTGATGACCGGATGGACCCCGGAGACTGAGCCGCACCTCATCGGGATCGCCAGCACCCCATGAGCCCGTCCCCATGCTCGCCCCCTCGAAAATTGCCGTCATTCACCGGCAAACATCGCCAGAGCACCGCCTCTGTCCGGCCAAAGGAGGACGTGCACGACGGGACGCTGGTCAAACCTGACTAGTGGGCCAGGCGGGCCCACTAATAGTGACCGCGCCGCGCGGTTAAGTGGAGACGGGCTTCCCTAGAGTAGCCTTCGCACGGGGAAAACGTATTCTATGGAATACGCCTTCAACGCCAGCAGTTACCCACGCGGCTGAGCGGCTGGGCTCGGCCCAGTGGCACCGCGCAGCTGAACAGCGCTCAGGGCGCATTCCTGTTCTTCTTCTTTTTCTTTTACCAGCAATCTCCAAATATTTCCAAAGTGGCCAATTCAAGTCCAATTTTGATGATTCAAATTTCTGTAGATACACAAATTCATGATCTATTATTCCAGCCTAGGTGAACATTTTTCCTACACACTGTTTCTACTGGATATTTTAAAGAGTCCATTTCTTTATTGTTTTCAACTTAGAAACTCTCTAGGAAATTCATATTAACTCCAAACAAATTGATTATTTTTCTGTTATTTCTCATTTTTCATCTAGTTTATTTTAGTATTTATTTCAAAATTTCTAAACAACTTTTTAGCACTGTTTTGGTTTTATGTGGTAATTTCAATATTTGTGAAAATAGGAAATGGAGGCGAGATAAATATTTCAAACTTTTGGAGTGCACCCAATATCTCTGCATGCTAAAGGCAAGCATCTTGAACACTTGATATGGTGATTGCATGGTTAAATGTTTGCAAGAATATATGAGTCATGCATAGGTTGAATTCAAATAAAATTTGCATGCATGTAGAGTTGGCATATTTCATCATACCATGCATCGTGTGCTTGTCATGACTAACTTGTAGGAGCAGGCATAGTAAAATACCGTTACCGGCAAAAGGGTGATCACGTTGGAACGTGATCATGCCTTGTTGATTATGCATGTTGGAGCATGCAAGGGTTGTGGCCCTGTTTGGTATTGCTGTTGGAAGAATACTTTGTTGTGCTAATCACTGCAGGAAATATTTGAGCCTCCTGAGTCGACCATAGATCGAGTCTTGTTCCGGTAATCTCCATACTTGATTCGTGCTGCCACTTGTCCCTGCCACAGGTGGGGTATGGTTTAGTAAGTTGTTAACCCCTTTTCATGCACACACACCACATAGAGGGCCACGATGAGGGTTTCCACGGCCATGGACTAAATCATGTCATCAGGTCAGGGGGCATGGGTGTATCCGATTTTAAACGAGAGGGGGGTACCCCTTGGAATCCGCACGTATTAATAGTGATCCCATGCTACTCGAGATTGTTATCTCCCCGACTTAGAGTTTTTTTGAAACGATGCTTTGGGTGATTCCTAGCATCCGGACGGTTAATCTGGCGTGTGCTGGTCAGGTGTGTTTTCAACCCAAAGACCATAATGGGAATTAGTCAGTGCCACGGTACTGACTAAAGAAATCCTGTACTTGTGGGTAAAGAGTACACCCTCTGCAGAGTTTTAACCTATTCGAATAGCCGTGTCCGCGGTTAAGGACTACACTCTGGGTTGGTCAAGTGTCGGTCTTAGTGTCGGTCTTCAGAGGAAAATAATTAAATTGGGCCTGAACTATTTTGCAGGATATTGTTGTCATCACTAACACGGTCGTGGTTATTTTGAATACTATTGCTGTGAATATTTTTATGGTTATGCATATTATTGAGGACTAACCCGTTTCTCTTATTTTATATTTCCTGAGTGTCTCAGGGGCTGGCTAGACTACCCCGGCACTCAACTTTATTTTCAAGACCTCTTCGTGGCGTCCCTCGAGTTAACAGGCGGTTTATCACGCCATTACTCTTGTGGATACCCGATAGGAATTTCTCTTCAAGTCCGACCGTGGCGTCACTTTTGACACCTGACTAGCATTTCCTTTCAAGACCTCTTCGCGGCATCCCTCGAGTTTACAGGCGGTCCCGCCACTACTCTTGTGGACACCCGATTGGCATTTCTTTTATTTTTCTGAATGACACTTGGGCTGGCTAGACTACCCGTGGCATTCATTTGTTTTATCTCTAATAAGTTTGATTATGACTAACATGCTATGTTCACGTCCATATCATTTTATTGTCATGTCATGATTTAAATTTCAATCAGCATGAGCATAACATTTAATCCAACATGAGCATATGCATTCGCTATATCTTCTGTTCATGATGTTTGCGAGTACATTCAAATGTACTCACAGGCTTGTCCCTGGCTATTTACTTGGCCAGGTCAGGAATTCAGCGAGGAATACCTCAGCGACGTCCGTGCGAAGCCTAGGATAGCAGCCACGCGGATAGGAATTATCCGGGTCAGCTGTTCCTATGGGAATGGAGAACCACAAGTCGCTTCCGTCATCCGTCACCAGATATCATTGTTGTATCATTAGACCTTTATGGTCTTGTATCCAATTCTTGTAATAGCTTGGTAATCTGAAACAAGGACGTGTCCACCAGTAACAGTAATCCTGGGCTGGTGGTAACACGAGAGGTTAAATTTCTGGGATATTTTGTGTCCCCGAAATCCGGCCCCGACAGCCTTGGTATCAGAGCCAGGCTGACCATTGGCTAAACCTATCTTAGCCTGGTCACTATCCCTAGGTTTCCACACCGTCCACATCCTTTCCTGTCCATAGTCAAGCCCATCCTACCCGATAACCGCACAATGGCCAGTCGACATCTTTTTGATAGTCGGTGCCCAATCTATTAGCCTGTCCATAGGTCGTGTGCCTGTGGCCGACACCTAATTTATCCCATCCACAAGCGTGCGATGGAAGACTCTGCTAGCTTATAAAGGAAGCCCTGCCTTAACTCAGCACAGCACGACCTTCATTCTCACTTTAATCCAAAACCACCAAGATGCCTCGTTCCCTCATCCACCATGATACCACCGCGCCAGAGCTTGATGGCTTCGTCCGCATACTCTCTAACATCACTCGACGTGCCCATGGTTTGCAAGAATCACCACGATATGTGGTGTACCAAGCAAGGGATCGCAATGGCCTCACCCAGTTTTGGCCTCAGTATCTATTAATGGAAGGGCTTTGTCACAAGAACACTCTCACCGATTCACGGGAAGAGTAATGGCTGGTGAATATCAAGCCATCCAGTATGCCGCTAGAGAAGTCGTTGCCCAACTTCGCCACCAAGATTCAAGAATTCACAATCGCTCATTTTTCTACTATTCGTTCAGATCCAGCTACGATAGAGGGATGCATTTTGCCAACACCGAGCACGAGCAAAACCCTGCCCTGGAAAACTTGGTGCATTTTGTGGCTGCACAAGAGTCACTGCTCACCCAAGTTGCCAGGGAACTCTCCATTATGAGGAGAGCCATTGATCAACACCCACTAGTAAGGGGGAGTGCAGAACCATCAGTTATTCTGTCAGCAGTCTTGGGAAGTAATTCAAGAGTTCCAGGGGACGACCAGCAGAATGGCCCGTCCCTCTCTTCTTGCTACTCTCGTCGAGTGTTTGAAGAGTACACAACCAGGGTCAGAGCTGGAACATCTCATCCGGAACCGTAGATGGTCACGAGTATGGTTGTTGCTGTGTCTAATGCTAGTTTACATAACACAACCGTTGTATGATATTATAGGGCATATGTTAAAAGTGCATTGCTATGTTTGCATTTTGCATTTTGCATTTTTTTTGTTTGTTTTGATACGCATTTAATTCTTCCGCCCTTAAAAATCTCGAGGACAAGATTTTCTTAAGGGGGGTAGAGTTTGTAACACCCCAAAAATTCAACCATGATTTTATTAAATAAAAGTTGGCCAGAAATAAAATTTTGAATTATATTAAGTCCTTTATTATTTTTAGAATATTTTCTGCCTTCTGTTTTTCAAAAATTCTTCCATCCATATAGAAATTTTTGGAAATAATATTGTGGCCTTGGTAGTTGTCTTAAAACATTTCAATTCTAATTTAATAACAGTAAGAATTAATTTCACAATAAAATTTTGCCTCTAAATAATTCCTTTAATAGCTATTTCAATACTTTAAATGTCTTTGTTGCACTACAACCATTTTAAATAATTCATTTAAAATCCCACAAAAATTATGAGAGGTCAGGTGATGCCTACATATCACATTTATGCAAAAACATAACTTGGTCTTTTGGAAATTTTGAGTAAACCAACCTCTTTTCAATTATGTCCATTCCCTAGGTTATAACGACAACCCCTATTTTCCTTGCTCCATTAATTCTGAAATTTTTCCCACTTACTGTCCTTCCAACCAAACCCTTAAGTCCAAAATTTTAGCTCCATTGGAATATTTTTAGATCACCAAATATTCCTCTAAAGTTTCTGTCCAGAAATGAATTTCTCTAAAACTTGCACTATCTAGTTTGTCTTTTTACCAAAACAACTCCACCATCCTCTCTAACATCCAAAGAGACATCAACCTGCCAACTTCCAACCCTGACAAACCTTCCTAGATGGCTCTAGCATTTTATCAAGCACCTTGAGTGCATGGCAGAATATGGTCAAGTCATGAACTTGTATTGGACTCTTGGTCATTTGGCATAACAAACATGTCAACCATCATTTTCATCTGGGAATGAGCCACCCTACCAAATCTTAGCGTAGTTGGACTATCCTAGGTTACCGTGGCATTTCGACGAGCGGCTTAGGTGCATCCCCAGAGCGTGGCCAGAGCGCCCGCGTTGCACCGTCGGCACCCGAGCCCCTGCCACCCCAGCAGCGCCTCCCCCGGCTTTCTATGCCCGTTTCAAAATGCGGTCAAAACGGCAGGAATGGCCGTTCCTAGCTAGTTGTTGAATCTTGGAATTTTTTGATGTTTCTATGATTAAATAGATACTTATGTACCTATAAATGATTTTTGGAAAAAATAAAGAGCAAACTATAAGGTAGCTGCAGTTCAAATTTGACCCGCTCCCTCCTGAATCGACGGAAATTTGTCTTTTTCACGAGAGGTGTATCAAAACTTTTGACACCCAATCATTTGATCAATTGTGCATTAAATATGGCATAATATTTAAGAAAAATTATTTGGTCCAATTTTGCAAAAAATATATGGTAGGTCCTTCACAAAAAAACTCATTTTGGGCACTCGAAAAATGGAAAATTATTTTTTCATCAAAAGAAATTGAAAACTTCCTTAGCCAACATTGTTTGCCATTCCAAGATGCATCCTTGTGCACAATATGAGGTCATTTGAACAAACTATATCATGAATGGTACCATAACATTGATCATTTGGCTTGAAAGCCATTGATCTTCACACATGATAGCTCGTTTCTGAGAACACTTTTTAAAAATAATTACTGTATTACAAGTTTATTATTTTTATTGGTAACTTGGCCACATATAATGACACAGTGCGAAGGTTTTCCAATTTTTTGATTTTATTTTTATTTTTCATGCCCATTTCAAAATGCGGTCAAAACGGCAGGCATGACCGTTCCTCGCTAGTGGTTGAATCTTGGATAACTTTTGGTGTTTCTATGATTAAATAGATACTTTTGTACCTAGAAATGATTTTTGAAAAAAATAAAGAGCAAACTATGATCCACCTGCAGTTCAAATTTGACCCGCTTCCTACTAAATCATTGGAAATTTGTCCTTTTCATGAGAGGTGGATTAAAAGCTTTTGATACCCAACCATTTGGTCAATTTTACATTATATATGAACTAGTATTTTAGAAAATTGATTTGGTCCAATTTTGCAACAAATATATGGTAGGTTCTTCACAAAAAAGCTCATTTTGGGCACTAAAAAAATGGAAAATGAATTTTTCGTGCAAAGAAAGTGAAAAATTCCTTAGGCAACATTGTTTGCATTCCAAGATGCAAACTTGTGCAAAATATGATATCATTTGAACAAACTATGTCATGAATGTTGCCATAACATTGTCCATTTGCCTTGAAAGCCATGGATCTTCATACATGATAGCTCGTTTCTGAGAACACTTTTTTAAGACATTTGCTGTAGTCCAAGTTAGTTATTTTTCTTGGAAACTAGGTCACATGTAATGACACAATGCAAAGGTTTTCAATTTTTTTTGAATTTCTTATGCCCGTTTCAAAATGCGGTCAAAACGACGAGCATGATAGTTCGTAGCTAGGGGTTGAATCTTGCAAAACTTTTGGAGTTTCCCTGATGAAATAGGTACTTATGTACCTAGAAATGACTTTTGGAAAAATGAAAAGCAAACTATGAGGCAGTTGTAGTTCAAATTTGACCCGCTTCCCGCTTAATCGGCGGTAATCTGTCAATTTGACGAGACGTGGATGAAAAGCATTTACAGGAAATCATTTGGTCAATTATACATAAAATTTGGTCTAATACATAGAGTTGGTAGCTTCTTCACAACAAAACTATTTTTTGTACTCCAAAAATGAAAAATGCTTTTCTCATGCAAAAAAAAACTTATTTTTAATCAATTACGACCTATTTATATGGTCGTAACGTCATCAAGGCCTTTATTGCGTTCTGATTGGTCCATGAGCACCTCACGCGGATCATGCATCAAACACCGTTCGATAGTCCCGGATCCAACGGCAGCCCTCTTCCCCCTCCCCCTCTCACCCCTCATCCCTCTCATCCCCGGATCCCCTCCCGGATCAGCGCATCTCCCTCTCACCCTAGCCGCGCCCTCCTTCATGCGCCACTGCCCCCATCGATTCCGCCCAACACCGCCGTCCCCGAGCTCGATCCCCACCTCCTTCGGCTCCCCTTCCACTCGCTCTCCTGAGAAGGACGAGATGGACGGCCTCGGCTCCCCCCCTCTCTCTCACTGAACCACCTCCTGATCCCCTTTGGGGGAAGAGGGATGCCGTGGCGAACCTACAGGTGAGCCGGCGGCCATGGCGCACCCAGATCCACCCTTCCTCTGCTCCTAGCGCCGGATCCACTACCGCGCACGGGTAGCCGCCGCCATGCAAGATTAGGGTTTCCTCTCTCTCCCCCCTCATGGTCTCTCTCTGTTGCTTGGTTTCGATTTTGCTGATGCCGTTTCCTCCCTCCCCTCCCAATGCATGCGCGCAGGTGCACCACGGCTCCGTCTGCTTCTTTCATTGTCGCACGGTCGACGACGACGACGACGCGGCCGTGCGGTCGGTGCCCTCTGAGGCCGCTCTCCCAGGCCGTGCACCACCATGCCCTCCACTTACCTTCTCTCCCTCTCCTGCCGGGAGGCCCCAGATTGAGGTTGTCGTTGACTTTAATTCTATGTGTGCAATTCTGTTTTACATATGGGGTTTTTGTAGTAAACTCTCGTCTAAATCTTTTTCCTTGAGGTCCATTTGATCAAATATATGTTCTTTCAATTTACTTTGATGCACTCGATCCTAGAGTTTAATGAGATTGCTGATTCGGAGTTCATGATTTTGATTGTCGAACGCACGACGAGCTCATCGCCCTAGCTGCACAAGGAGGGCACACCATGCATGCCATCCTAGCTAAGCTAGTAGTAGCACGCTCCTGCATGGGTACACATGCATGCATCACTCCATCTTTTTTCTTTCTGTTTTTGATTGATTGATTGATGATTGACAAGCATGATTTGGTTCTGCATATGGGGTTCCTGCCCCTTAATGTGTTACAGGGTAACAGTAACTGTACTTGATGTAGCATTGTGTAGCTATTAGCTCCTCAATCTGTTTCTAATGGCGTGGGATCAGTTTACCTGCGTTTTTCCCACACTTGCTATGTCTCAGGACCACACCAAATAAGATGTTGTTATAACTCTGAAATTGTGCAGGGACACGGCTGGGCAGGAGAGGTTCCGGAGCCTGATTCCGAGCTACATCAGAGACTCTTCTGTCGCGGTCATCGTCTACGACGTAATAGGCAAGTTACCTGTCTTATGTCTTCACAAAATATACTCGCCAGCAGAGTAAGTAGCTAATTTTGTACTGCACTAGAAAGTAGTATTCCGATCTGAAATTTGTTTTGAAACTACTGTATTTCGTAGTGATGCATGAGATCTAAGCAGACATATAGACAAATCAGTTCGAACTATTTCATCTGAGGGTAGTGCTTAGTTGCAGTGACATCCTCAACCACAGAACTGTATCTGATGATATGACATAGTACTGCATTTGTATGTTCGACTTACAATTAATGTGCTGCAGTTAGATCGACCTATCATAGAAATCTACTTAATTTGAACTGGAAATAGATAGTACTAACAGTCAGATTGTCTTCCAGTCCATGTCTTTGATGTACACCTGCTCTGCTGTTGTTATTTGTTAATATACATATATAGATGCAGGTTTACCTTTATTCTAAGGTTTAGATCTTCCACTTCACATTGCTTCATGACTTTGTAGATCTATTTGTATACGCCTCTACCATGTCGATTTATTTTGCTTTGTTTGCAATTTCCAACTATGTGTATCTGTTGCAACTTGCAAGATTTATATTATTTCTGTTCTTATCTTGTTTCCTTCTTTATTTGTTCATATATGCTTGACTTGTCCTGTTTTCTTGCCATCTTCAACTATTCAGATGTAGATCTTTGTGAAGACTCTCACGGGGAAGACCATCACACTTGAGGTCGAGTCCTCCGACACAATTGACAACGTCAAGGCAAAGATCCAGAACAAGGAGGGGCCTGTCCGCTGGTGCTGCTGATCCTGCTTGGATGGACATGCTACCTCTTCCATGCCAGCTACATGATAGCCATGGTGAGCTCTCTGCTGATCCTTCTTGCTCTCTGCTCTGCTTTCAACTGAATTCTTTTCTCTGAAAAATGCTGTTGGACGCTAGCAGTTTATCCAAGATTGGATTTAGGGAATTTGAAGGATCAGGGGGTGCTATATATAGAAATATTAGGGGATGCTATAGAAGAGTGTGCTAACAAAATTTGAATCACTATGATTCTACTAGTGAAAATACTCTGATTACTACTGCCATGTGCCGACGAGACTGATTCTGAATTGCAACCATCATCTAGCTAGCATCTATATTTATGCAGTAGTAAAATATGAAAATGAACAAATAACTATGTTGTATCGTTTGGCTTGTTAATAACCTTGGAAGAAAAGGATCTCTTAGTTGTGCACTACTTGGTTCTTGGATGGTTTTTCTGTTTGGCAAACAAACATTAGTCAACAAACGTATGTATAGTCACTAACACTTGGACTTGCCAAAACATTCATGTAGGCTGCTGGTGGATGTGGTTGTGGTCCCCCTGTTGAAGGAGACGAGGTGGCGCGCCTCCTGTGAGGAGGTAGAGGATGTGAGCTGAGCCGCTGTCTGGTCAAGGAAGGAAGTCGCTGTCTTTACTGGCAAAACAAACTGTTGCGGCAGCCATGCTTGTGAGCTTATGATGTGCCTCTAGTTTAGTTTGTCGGTTTCTGTGAACCGTTCTCTGTGATATATGATGTATTGCTGCTGTTAGCTGTAAACATGAGTTGACTTGATGGTTCGTTTGAGGCTGTGTCATTGGAATGTATTATCTCTTGTGAAGCTTACTGTTAGTTAACATGAGTTAAACTAATACATACACTTGCTGATGTTAGCTGTAAATATGAATTGACTTGATGGCATGCACTGGGACCCATTTGACTAGTGGACCCATTTAATAAAAAAGGAAAATAAAATTGTTTAGACAAAAAGCCCCGGCCCAACAATAAAAAAGGCTGCAATGTTGGGCTTGGCCCATGAAGCCGACCAAAAATTGATAGAAAAAATTATAAAAAGCTGAATTGTTGGGCTTGGCCCAAGTTAAGCATCGAACTGGACCGGGCTGATTCTAATTTACGACATTTTCATTTGGTCGCAATTTTGCCATGTCAGCTTGCCACGTCGGATCCGACGTGGTGTGGGCAGATTGCCAGTGACCAAAACAATTGGTCATAGAACCAACGACCTTTTGAGAAGGTCGTTAAATTCCATTAAAGACGGTCAGCTTTTGATCATCTGTTTTTGGTCACAAAAAGGTCGCAAATAAAAAACAATGACCATTCAGCGACCAATAGTGATGGTCGTAAGTTGACATATTTCTTGTAGTGCAACAACCCCTTCATTCGAGTCTTCGCGAGCAAGGCGAATGACCTAGTTTGGCAATACGGGTGTAACCATTGAACAATATTTGGTCATCTAAAGGTCTTCAATGACTAAGATTTCTCGATGTTATTCTTCGCCATCGAGAACTAGATGTGAGTAAGAAGGATGAGTTTGGTTGTGGTTTTGCCAAGAACTTTGAGGCCTATAGCCTTGGTTATAATTTTCCAATTTTTTCATGGTTATTTTTGGGTCGTGGGTTTAGTTACCTGATTATCTGGTTGTATCCGCTATTCTTTTAGATAGATCCTATTTGGAAAGAAACTATGCCCGTCAAAATGAGTCTATTTAGGCTACATGCGTATATCAAAGTCAATCTGAGAGATTCACAAACTACAATATGCACGGAAGAACTGTGTATGCGTCTTGTCTTGTATTCTCATCAGAGTATAGGTGACATGGTGTATGCTCTCACATGAACCGTACTACATACTTATTGCACACTCAACACATAAGAGGAACACACAATGTGGCGTGTGTGCAGACAAAATAATGGGATATCCCCATTCCGTGCTTGGAGATTTCCAGCTAATGACCCACTAATGAGTTGAGTTTGAACTAGTAAGACCTGTTTATTTGTTTTCACTTTTTTAGGGAAAGGACATAGTTCATCTTTTTTTTTTCCTTGAGGGAAAGACCTGGTTCATCTCATCTGTCCTGGACTCCCGGTAACGGAGCCAGTTCAACATACCGAAAAAAGGTTTCCCCCCGCTTTGTATACAAAGCAACCAATCGAACCATACAAGGATAGGTGCTGGGGCGGAAGCAGCACAGTCACGCCCAAAAGAAACGATAGAGAAAGAGCAAAAGAAACAAATGCCGACAACGGCGGATCAACAAAAACGAAGAAGCCTCGCGATCGCTGCGCCCACCGGGATCTTCCACTAGGCTCCAAGACTCCGAAGCGCCGGCACCTATCAACACCTCCAAGAAGGATCGCGACGATGACGACGCTGCTGCCAAGGGTTTCCCCCGGTACACGACGAGGCGAGAGGAAGGGTAGCCCCCGACGCCCTCCCGGAAGGTCAGGTGGCACCCACAGGCGCCACCGCGCCGGTGTCGGCCACGCCGACAGGGGTTTCCCCCGATCCCAACCCGCACCTCGGGCGCTCCGGATCCAGCCACCAAACCAACCACCACCCTGCGCCAACGCGGTCATGAGGCCCCCACGCCGTCTCACCACGGCACCGTGAAGTGAGGGCAGCGCGGCGAAGAATCAGAGCCGGGACTAGAGCATCAGCACCGTCGGCACGCGGGAGGGCCCCACCTCCACCGTCCGCGACGGTAGCCGTCCGGACGCAATAGCAGGAGCACACCAGGCCCGTGGGCCCACAGGCCCGGCCAAGCCCTCGTGGGCCCGTAAAGCTCCCGCCCTCGCGCTGCTGCCGGTACGCCGTCGGCGCCGATGCCTCAAATCCGAGCCGCTCCTCCTCCTCACCGCGCCGCGGACAACGAGGCCACGCCGGGGGGCCGGCCCGCTAGGACCCAGATGGGGCCCGCCGGGCCCAGATCTGGGCCGGGGGCGCGATGTCGACCACCCAGCACCACCACGCCGCCCCGTCGCCAAGGAGCGGCGCCGACACCACGCCTGCCGCCGGCCGCCGGACCGCAGCCAAGCCAGGCTGCACCGCCGACGCCTCCCTGCCCCGGGAAGGGAGCACGCGTGCGCGGGGACGGGAAGGTCCGCCGCCGCCGGTACCACCCGGGCCAGCGCCGGGGGCGACCGCCGGCGGCGGCAGGGGGAGACGGGGGAGAAGGGGGCCCGCGGGTGAGGAGCTCGAGCTCCGCCCCGGCCACCTCCCGGGGAGGCGGCCGGGGCGGATCTGGACGGGTGAAGGGGGAGGGCGGAAGGGGACGGAGGCGGGGCGCGAGGCCGGCGGCCGGCGGCGGCGGGAGGGCCGGCGGCGGCGGGAGGGGAGGAGGGGGAACCCTAGCTGCCTAGTCGCGGGAGCGGAGCTGAAAAGGTCCCCCTCAACAAAGTATTTCTGATGGCTTATCAGCCAGTTCAACATAAGTCGAGCATGTCCTCTATATTTAGCATCAAACGTACCAAAAAGTTACCTTAACAAAACTAATAATGCTACTATCTAAGACAGGAAGCTAATTGCTCCTTGTACACTTGCACAACAGGATGGCGATCGTGCGGCTGGCAACACTGCTCCCGTGCAAGGTTGTGCCTCACGCCCGCCCGAACTATTCAAACGGGAGGGAAATATAATTTATTGAGCCCTGATTTGGCAATTGATTGCCAGATCACGTAGTATCTTTTTTTCTATCACAACGTTTGTCTATACCGGGCCACGCATTGATATGAGATAGGAAAAGTAAATACCGATATTTTAAATAATAGATACCGATTTTTAAATATTAAATACCGATTTTTTATTGTGGTGCAGGAAAAAACATCGCTTTTTTCTGTAGTGCAGGAACAAAATGCCACTATACATGGTAAATAAACCGTGACGGTGGATTTGGAAAACCAGCGGCGCTCCAAGCCCACAAATGTATTCCCCAGAGCATCTATAAAAGCCCGCCGACCTTAGAATTATTCACCGGCACCTAAGAGAGATTTCCTTCCTGTAGAATACTTTACAATACTTTCAGGATGGCTGGAGAGGTTGGCAAGTGGGTTAGTTTCTTCAAAAATTCTTGGGCTTTAATCCCACTGGTATGAAACACCACTTCATGTACATGGCTTCTTTTTATGAAACTCATGGCTAATATTGTTATTCTACATAAACTCAATGCTGTTTTTATTTCTAGATAGTTTTCCCTTGCATATCCACTGTTTGCTTACCCGACTGACAAGTAGATCCATATGGTTTATATGCTTGCACATCCACAGATTTGTGTGCGATGTTCAAAAGCAAATCTACTAATTTTTTATCTTGTAATTAAACTGTGGTTCCATACATTATAGATACCTTCCTAAATTTGTAAAGTAGGTGTAGACTTGAAAAGTAGATTTAACCGGTTCCCATCTTTGATGCTTCGGTTCGTATAATACATATATCCTCGCACACGTGTCAGACGTACGCTATCTCTTTCGTTAGATAGTGATGAAAACTAGATCTATAAGGTTTCATCTTGTAACTAAGATTGCTCTCCGTACAGTACGGATATCTCCCACGTGTGTTTTAGGCGTCGAATCAAAAAGTATATAGTTTTCTTCTTGTGATTAGGAATCTGTTCCGTACAATATAGATATCCTTCCACATGTGTAAGGCGTGGACTCCAAAGTAGTTCTACATAGTTTTCATCATTACATAGTTATACTTATGCTCCGTACAACACGGATATCCCCACATGTGTGAGGCAAAGCCCACTCTTGACATAACTACCAGAAGAACCCTCTTTTGTCGTATGCTCATATATCGCTCTTCATGTCGTTGTATTAGACATATCGATGAAATGTCACGACAAATGTTATCGTTAGGTGAGCGTAAAGACCCCGAATATTACCTTACCACTTGCATCTATTAGTGGAATATCATGACAAACGATACCGCTAGATTATTGAAAACACTCGGAATCTTGAGTTATTGCTTGCATGTCGATGGATTGACAAAACGAATATCGATGGAATGTCACGACAAATGTTACCGTTAGATGAGTTGAAACATGTTGCAACACCACTTGTCACGGCCTTGTAAACCTAAAAAACATTTTAAATTAATAACTATGCATTATTTTATTTTATTTTTTACTCATTGCGAGTGTGTTTGATGTCACGCAGATTATTGCCCATGGAGTGGTCGTGGTTACGGTGGTTGTCGCGTACTCTTCCGTCTCCTCCCACATAAATAATGCCGCGCGCAGCGCCCCCACGAGCGCCGTGGAGGTGTCGCTGGCGCACGTCGCCGCCGGCATGTAGTCTCTTATGGAAGCCAACCACTCCGCCGGCGTCGTCGCGCAATCTTTGCAGATTCCCAGCAACAAATCATCTCATTTCCGACACGTAATTTACCGAGCATCCCTACGATCACTAGCCTGGGCACCGCGGCCGATCCGGCTGCGGACACTTACTACGCGATCACCGACAAGCGCAGCGGCGCGGCGACGGTTTATAAGCCTTTGGTCGGTGGGAGGCCCGGCCACGACGTGGAGCTGATGAAGACCTTGTTCTCGGATACCAACTGCACTGTGTCCGCCATTGACAAGCCCGATATCATGCTCCACAGCGTCGGGTCGGACCAAGTTGCGTGCACGAGCTTCGACCTCTCCGGCGTGAACCTGGTAACGTGTCCATCTAGCATCGATCACAAGCCATCCATACATGCTTATCTAACATAATTGCTTTGCATTTTTGTGAAGAACTAATCTCCGCATGCAATATACCCTTCATGTTTGCTGTTTAGGAGCGCGCCGACATCGTACTAACAGTAATCTACGGGTGTATTTCTTCTTGTTCTCTAGGGAGTCTGGCTAGTGCTCAGCAAGTGGAGCGGGGCAACCAAGGTCCGACAGATCGGGGTCGCCGTCATGTGCATCGTGTGTGCAATCACGATAGTGGCGACGGTGGTATGCTTTCTCATGGCGCGGGTGTTGTGGAGGGTCAGGGCGCGGGAGGTCGCGCTGGAGGCCAACCTAGTGCAACAGAAGGAAGCGCTCCAGCAAACGGAGCGCAAGAGCGTGAACAAGAGCAACGCCTTCGCCCGCGCTAGCCATGACATCCGCTCCTCGCTCGCTGCTGTCGCCGGACTCATCGAGATCTCCCGGTCGGAAGCCCGCGGCAACACCAACCTCATCTATAACCTCAACCAGATGGATGTCGGCACCAACAAGCTCTTCGGTTAGTCCGCAACTGACTACTTACCATGTACACATATCATTCCCATGTATAGTAGGTGCTACGTACCATTTAGTACTAGATCCTGACCATAGCATTATAATTTTGCATATCGTAAAAGCGAAGTTTCCTCAAATAATTTGTTTGCAATTTTAGGTGTAGAAGTGTTCAAGAACTCAGTTCTACGTTTTAAATATAAAATTTCTTATAATTTCTAGAATATTCAAGAAATCATTCTCTGTTTGGTAAAGGATTAATATTTTGTTTCTAACAACTATTAGAATATAGGATAGTTGAAATGGAGTTATCACATATCACTATGTTAGCGGCCAGTAAACACACCATGTTCTAATACTTTTTTTATTGTCTATTTTGTGGTTAGGAAAATATTTTGCCACATTTACATACCATGTTTATTGTGCCTTATGTTTATGCATAAGCAACAAATTTATTATTCCGGAAAAATGAACTTTACACCATCTATGTGTTTTCAGCTGAGCATATGTTGACTCGTCATCCATATATATTTATACATGTCTATGTTACTTTCAGATATACTTAACACAATACTGGACATGGGCAAGTTGGAGTCCGGGAAGATACAGCCAGAAGAGGTAGAGTTCAGGATGGCAGATGTCCTCGAGGAATCCATGGACCTGGCGAACGTCGTTGGAATGTCAAGAGGTATCGAGGTGATCTCGGACCCTTGCGACTTCTCCGTGCTCCGGTGCACCGCCATGGTAGGTGACTGTAAGCGTGTCAAGCAGATCCTCGACAACCTTCTCGGCAATGCCATCAAGTTCACGCACGAAGGTCATGTCATGCTCCGGGCATGGGCCAACCGACCCATCATAAGGGGCTCCATGATTAGCACCCCGTCGAGGTTCGCCCCCCCCGCCATCGCACCGGTGGGATCTTCTGTCGGCTACTTGGAAGGAGTGAGAATTCTGCCGAACAGAATGGCAGCTTGTCCTTGAAAATTGATCCCGATTCGATTGAGTTTTATTTTGAGGCGGTTGACACTGGTGTGGGGATACCCGAAGAGAAGAGGGGGTCTGTGTTTGAGAACTACGTTCAAGTGAAGGATGGGCATGGTGGCACCGGGCTCGGACTTGGAATTGTGCAATCCTTTGTAAGTGATCTCATCTTTTTCTGTGCATGTTAAAATGCTCTCAAGTGCATGAATGATTTATTTTTTTACGCTTTTGAATTGCCACTTCCTAAAATTTTATCTAAATTTACACACTCCAAAGTCTAAAATTGTATCAATGTGAGGTTACATATAAATTATACTTGAGATGAACATGGCTATATGTTAATCCATGCGTAGAAATTTGATTGGATTTAAGAGAAATTCAGGCAACTTTGCTTGTAGCACTAGACACTCTAAAGAAGTTCTTGACTCTCTATCTTTGAAAACTACTATATTGTGATTTTGTTTCTTCGTTTTTGTTGGTATATATAGGTTCGTCAAGGCCGGCGTCGATGTCGTCGCTGCACAGCGCAGGAGGCGTCGCCACGGATCACTGCTTCAGCTCCAAGGAGATAGTCAGCGACCTGCGGAACAGCAGCGGCATGGCCGGCAACCACGCCGGGCACCTCCACGCCTTCAGCCTGCTCGTCGTCGTTGACGTCTCCGCTGGGAGGCTCCACGAGGTCGCCCGCGAGGCGGCGAGCTTGGCGAGGACCAAGCTCCAAGCGTCGTTCAAGGTCGTCTGCCTGACGAACCTCAGTACCCCCTCCGAGGAACTGGGGAGTTTTAAGGAGGCGAGCAGCTGCGACCTCGAGCTGCGCAAGCCCATCCACGGCTCCCGGCTGCACAAGCTCCTCCAGGTCATGAGGGACCTCCAGGCATCCCATTTCCAGCACCTGCACCCATTTAGTTCAAGATGCCGGCGGCAGATCAGACCACTGCGTCGATGTCCGAGATCACGCCCGAAGTGCCCGAGGGACCAGCCAATGTTGGAGACGGCAAGCCGCTGGAGGGGATGCGCGTGCTGTTGGTGGACGACACCATGCTTCTGCAGAAAATCCACGGGCAGATGCTGAGCGATCTGGGAGCAGCCGTGGAGATTGCAGGCGATGGCTCCGTGGCTGTGAGGATGTTCACAGAAGCTCTTCACAACGCTTTGCCCTATGACGTGGTCCTCATGGATTGCCAGGTACGAGTACATTTCTCCAGCAACACCATGCCAAGCATCGGTTAATTTGTTTCAGATGATGGGATTTAATAATCTCTGACATTGCTGGCAATTCGATTTTCTTTATTCCAGATGCCGGTGATGAATGGCTATGAGGCGACGCGGCGCATCCGCGAGGAAGAAAGCCGCTACGGCGTCCGCACCCCGATCATCGCGCTGACTGCGAATTTGGCAGAGGAGGGGCTGCGGGAGGCCGTCGAAGCTGGGATGGATCTTCACCTGACAAAGCCGATACCCAAGCCAAAGATCGCAGGGGTTGTTCTTGAGCTCTGCAAACAAGACAAGAACTGACGTTGTTCTGTTCTCTCGAGGATATTTATCACCCATGCAATGCATGTGGGAATACTGTCAAAAATAAAGATCCCGCTCCTGCTATTTTAGCTGCTGCTGTAGGCAGTGTTGTCAATAGACAGACAGCTCAGCAGCCCAGTAGAAGGTTAGGCAATAACGGCATGCCAAAATTACATTGTGTGAAATGGTTTATGTTATGCAACTTTGTGATTGCTTTTTCTGGTTAAACAAAAGAGTGGTCACAGAATTACAAATATAAACAGTTCAAAGCAAAAATTCCGTATTCGATCCTGAAATACAAACTATAAATGAGCTAACATCACATAGTTTAACCCTGTTGGGCTAGGGATACCACTCTTCTCCTAACCATCCAACCACAGGTTATTGATAATAGTCCACATAAGGTGTGATACAATTCGGATCATGGGGATTGACCAACCAAACGTGGCGTCCTGGACCGAGAGTAAGAGAGTGCTTAGCTAAACCATGGGCTTCGCCGTTGATGACTCGCCCTTCAAAAAAGAAATTACATCTAAAACAAATAGCTCCAAGTTTTATTTATGTGATGATGGATCCGTATCGGCCCTGATTTCCATTCCTTATGTCATCAACCACCTGCTTGCAGTCCGAGGAAATAATGAAGCCATGCACTAGGAGGTCCTCCGCCAAAGCCATCGCTTCCCTGCACGTAATTCCTCAAGCGTCGCTGGATCAAATTGGCCATCAATCACCAGGGAGGAGCTCCCAAGGTAGTTGTCAGCTTCGTCACGACACACAACTACGACAGATACCTGTACTTTGTACTATACCACATATCAATACAATCAAAAGCAGGACGTAGGATATTATCTCTCCGAGAGAGCCCGAAACTGGGTAAAATCTTTGTGTCCATGTTATCATCGCTCCAAGGTGAGGACCCCTACCTCCAGATTTGCCAGAATTGACTCTGACACCAACAAAACCCGCTACAACTAGTAATGATCTAGTATCAGGATGAACTCTTCGACGGTGCTTTCAAGAAGGAAAGAGACGCCCGTGGATGACTTCGCCGGCGGCATGGACCCCCTTCGGCCAAAGCATGTGCCCGGAGCCCAGAGACCTTCCTTCTCGACACTACTAGGAAAATGCTTATACATAGGAGGTCAGTAGTAGCGCTTTTTATAAGAAAGCGCTGCTGCTAAATAACGGTAGCGCTTGTCACTGAAGAGCGCTGCTACTATTCATGTAGCAGTAGCGCTTTTGTTATAAAAAACGCTACTACTATAGTTGCCAACGGTTGCATGGCAGTGTAGGTATACTAGTAGCGCTCGTTATTAAAAAGCGCTACTGCTATTGTGCATAGCAATAGCGCTGTCCACTGACGAGCGCTACTGCGGTTGTTTCTAAAAAGCGCTACTGCTACGCTTACCTTATCCACGTCCGGCGCCCCGCGCGCGTCCCTCACTCTCCCTCACACACTCTCATCACTCACCGCACGTCGTCGCCTGCGCCGTCGCCGCCGTCGCCCGCCGTCGCCGCCGACGCCCCCAAGGTATCTGCCTCCCTCCCTTCCTCCCTCCTCCCTCCTCTCGCCGCCCTCATCTCTCCCTCCTCCCACAGCCATCCTCTCTCCTCCCTCTCCGCCGGCGGCCCCCTCCGATCCTCCTCCTCCCTCTCCGGCGGCCCCTTCCTCCTCCTCTTCCCTCCTTCCTCTCCTGCTCTCTCCTCCTCCTCCCTCCTCCCACATAAATGTAGGTCTTTTGAATAGAATAGGAAATTTTTAGAAATTTTGAATAAGTAAATTTGAATAGAATAAAATATGAAATTGAAAAAAAATAAGTAAATGTAGGTCTTTTGAATAGAATAGGAAATTTTTAGAAAATTTGAATAAGTAAATTTGAATAGAATAGGAAATTATAAGTAAATTTGAATAGAATAATTAAATGTAGCTTATGGAGTTTCACTAAGTCCTAAGATGACGATAATAATGTTTTTGTTTATATTTTGTTTTTGCAGAAATCAAGGAGCCCCTGCATCATCCCCGCCGTCGTCCCCGTCACCGACCCCCTCCGACCTCGATCGACGTGAGACCAGCCACCCCATGTTGTTAATTTAATTTAGGTATTTTAGGTGTTTAATCTTAGAATAATGTAGTATGAACCCTAGTTATGATCGAATCATGTTCAAAATGTAGGTTTTTAATTAGGTGTACTTAATAGAATTTAGGTGTATTAGTGATGTTATATGTATGATAATATTCGACGATGTACGGACGAAAGAGATGATTTAGTTTTGCTTATTGAATGAATGCTAATTTGAATACTAATTTATTTTACGATTTGGTTTTGCTTATTGAATGCTCAAATTGCAAAACTACTCCATCAAGTTTGAATGCTCATATGATGTTGATATAAACATGTATATCTTGTGTTGCTCAAATAGGATATGTGCTTGCCCAAGTGGCCGGCCATGTTTGCAGCTTACACCTCCTATAGTGGCCTATGTTTTGCCGGAGTGTTGATTAATTTCCGTTCCGACAAATTTCAGGCGCTCGATATGTCATTTTTTAGCAAAGGTCATGCCGGATTTAATTGTACAAGTTTAATATTTGAATTATGAACATAGGAAATGTCGTACTCGGACGACGAAAGTCTCCCGGGGGAGTGCGACTGGTGCAACGACGACCGAGGTCTGTGTGACAGGCCTCACCTGGACGAAGATCGGCGCTTCAGCATTAAACTCCAGGAGACCTTCGATGTTGAAACAGTACGCAACGACGACAAGTGTTTTTTTTCGTAATTAAGCACGACTTTAACTATTTCAATATGTAATTTTCATCTTTTACAATTCGACTAGCTTATCTCATGCCATGCAAGACGCTATGTCTTGGAGAGGATGGGTTTTGAAGACCATGAAAGTATGAAAACAAAGAAAATTCACCTAAGGACCCATCATGGTAGGGATTTTGAAGTAAATCTGTACAATTCTGAGAGCGTAACCCATTTTGGTTGCCCGAATTGGGAAGCACTATGCAAGATGTATGGTTTTTATGAGGATATGCTTGTCACCATGGATCTTGGTGATCCTGACATCGAGCAAGACAATATGGACATTTGGGTCCTTGTTGATACGCTTCCAATTCTACCGCTATGTGAGTTTCTCAAACATAGTTATTAACTAATTTATATTGTTTATTTCAAAATAGTTGACGGCTTATTTCCATTGACAGCTTATTTTCATTCTTCAAAGAATGTGCGGAAGATGGTAGACAGAACCTACTACACCGATGGCTCTGAGTTAACTTATCAGAAGAAAAATCATCTGGTCGCATTTTGTACTGATCTTGAGAATTACAATATCTATTATCAAACTCCTTCACATTATGGTCAATACGTGCCACTAGTGCACGTGTTGAACTACGGTAACATCCATGGAGATGCCATGGTAAGATTTTTTACTCTTACGACATCCGTGCATCTTTTGCATAAATTCTTTTAAAACTTAACTACATTGCTAACTACGAATTTATTACTATGTTTTTCAATAGAAAATCCCGAAGGATTGTGTGCCTCATCTGATGTATCAGAATAGTTGCCTTGATGTTTTGAACATACAGCCAGGTCATCCTACGAATCACACCTGTCCATATCAGATTTCTAAAACCAGTGAAGACATGAAAATCAAAGAATGGAAAAAATGTATGGACAGTCGTAAGGAGGTACTTGGAAGCAACATTGTGCGAAAGGCAAGAATTGGAGACAGGATAATCTCCATTCTCCATAATGGAGAGTCAGGGCCTATCTTGTTTTATGCTATTTTACCTAAGAGAAGGTAGTAGGTCCTAGCTAATAATACTCATGATCATGTGCTAAGAACAACTAAGTAGGATTGGTTAGATGACTATGATGATGATGTGGAATCGAGTAGAAGTTGTATGATCGATGATGATGAGTATGACTTGTTATTATGATACCAATGATGAGTTATTTATTATTATGATCTATGATGCATGATGCTAGGTAGTTATATGAGCATGATGAGTTATTATATATATATCAGTAGGTGAAATGAACAAGGATTAGATTCAAGTGGAGGCAACATGTGGTGCACATCGAAAGTACTACTAATCCAAACTAGATCAAGTTTGGATTAGAGTAGTACTTTCGACATGCACCACATGTTACCTCCACTTGAATCTACTCCACGTTCATTTCACCCACTGTTATATATAATAACTAATCATGGTCATAAAATCATATGATGAAAGTACTGTATATAAAACCACAACGAAAATAAGCTGTAATTTTAAAAATACAGGAAAAGTTATCAGCAACGCTTTTCAGAAGAAACGCTACTGCTACTTACTACTATCAGTAGCGCTTTCCCAACAAAAGCGCTACTGCTAACTAGGTATAGCAGTAGCGCTCCCTTTCCAGCGCTACTGCTACTAGTTAGCTGTAGCGCCTTAGTGGTAGCGCTCGTACAAGCGCTACTGCTAGATTTAAAACAAGCGCTACTACTAGGGTTTTCCCTAGTAGTGCGACAAGCCTCTTGGGAGGAGGTTCAGCCACCAACACACTCCAAACAAGTTGAAGCACGACTAAAGTGGCAATGGCATACGACGCAAACTAGAACAGAGAGCCAGTCACCACCTGACACCTCTTCACTACACCACAAGTGCCACAACACCAAGGAGACTAACCTCTCTAGCACGACGCAGCGCACTGCCGCCGCCACCTCCACCGTGCCGCTAACACCGACCTACCGCATCTGCAAGACATGGGCACAGATCATGTTCGCAAACACACCGCGCCCCCGCGCCACAACCACCACCAACGCTGGCCACCCCAATCGTGATGCGACCAGCTGACAGACCGCCACGCCCACAAATCGACGACACCAACATAGACCGCTAACCGTCGAAGACGACGCAACCAGATCTAGGCATCAAGCCCCCACGCAAGCAGCCGCCGCCAACAACAAAAGCACCCCAAGCACCATAAGAGACTACCTTACCAGTATCAACCACACAACCACTAACTGTCAAATATGTTCGGATCTCCGTCGCCACGCAGGGGTAGTAGGCCCGCGCGATCGGGCCCGCCCCACGCCAACTGCCTCCACGAGGATCCCTGCTCGCGAGAGATGTCGCCCACCGCAGCAAGAACAGGCCTCGCCGCCGCTGGATCCATACCGGCATTGCCCGGTTGGAGGTACTGGCGACGGTGAGGAGGGAAGGGAAGGGGTAGGAGGCTGCCGCTGTTGGGTCGCCTTTCGAGTCACCCTGGGAGAGAGCGACACAGGGTCTGATTAGGTGTCTTTCATTATCTTTTTATGTTCATTTTCTATTTGTTTAGTCGGATGGTGTTTTCGTGAATACGTAAGGCTTGCGTATCTTTCATTGATAGAAGGAGAAGAATGAGTACAAAAGGGGGTACAACCCATGACACGGACGCAGGTAGGCGTGAACATGGTGTCCGGAGCAGAGAGAAGGGGATGCTCAGCCTGAACGGAGGATACATCATAGCTAGACCTACCAAACCCGAACCAACCGGCAATGCCGAACGAACACAAGAATTCTAACATCGATCCAGGCAGAACCAGGGACATCGCGAACTCTCAAGATAGCGCCTTCAAGAAGGAAGACGACGCTATGAGGCCGTCGCTATCCGCTCCGGGGGAGTCGGACCTGGGGTTTCCCCTGAGCTCGAAGAGGGGCGCAGCTGAAGGCCTTGGCAGCACCTCCAAGAAGGAAGCGACACCCATGGGCGCTGCCACTGCCAGCACCGGCAAACCAAGCAGGGATCTCTCCCTGGCCTGAAGCTGAGCAATCCCATAGCCGCCGAGTCTAGAATCAAAGATGAGGAAGCCAAAGTTGGTCGGAACCACCATGCCGGGAGGGGGTTGGCGGGGCTGCACTTGCCGTCGAAGGGTGGCACCGCCTTCGAACCCACGAGCACTGGATCTGGCAAAAGGTGGAGACTTTGATGCGTACAGGGTAGGGCTAGCAATGAAGCAAAACTTCGCAGGTGGATCTGGGGCGGCGGCGTCCAGCAACACCGGTGAAGTAGGACTAGAAGGACACAGATCCGAGCTACTGTGGCCTTAGCCGCCATGACGTCGACGAGCCGAGTGAGCTAGAGGGACGCAGCTACATGGTCGCCGAGGCCGAAGCTGCGCGTCAGAGGACACTAGCAGCAGGGGACACCGGAGAGACGCGGGCCCGAGGCCGCCGGGACCGGAACAGCACCAGCAATGATCCGCCGCGAGGAGCCCCGTGTCAGCCACACCTTAGAAGCATCTCCGTCTCCGCGCGAGAGCTATCACCATGGCTTGGGGGCGAGGGAGGGCCACCAGAGACAAGGGAGACAAGGGGACACCCGAGAGACACCAGGAGGGATCTCGGGGACGCGTGGGCGCGGGCGGAGATGAGGAGGCGCGCAAGGGGAGGAGGCGTCCGCGTCGTCCAAGGGCGGGGGAGGGGGAGGATGGCCGGAGCCTCGCGGGGCAGGCCATCGGGGGACCTTAGCCGGCGTCGTCAGGCCAGCAGAAGGTAGCCGCAGGGAGGGGGAGGCGCGGGGTGGTGGGGTGGAGGGGGGATTGGGGCGTGAGGAGCCAGATCCACCCCACAGCCACCTTCCTGGGGTCCGGCGCGGCTTCGTCGCCTGGCCCTCCGGCAGCAGCGACGCGGGGGTGAGGGCAGGGAGGGACCTCGCTGGTGGCGGCTAGGGTTCCCCCCGTGTCGCCAGAGCTGGGCGATGCCACTCGGATGGTGTGTGTCGTGAGCTAGTGGGAAAAGTCCCCCTACTATACCCCATTGATGGCACCAAAATGTAATGGAAGGCTCTCATTCCGTTTCAAAAAATAAAATAAAATAAAACAAGTTTGAATAAAAGGCAATGATAATATATAGCAACCCATGGGACCATCCCATCCCCATAGTAGGAAACGACACAAAGCTTCCCCTTGTTTTTTGAAAGTGACCAACCCGATGGCTCATCCCATGAACCCACCCTTGACCTTCTTGGATGTTCTCCTCAACTTCCAACTCTATTCTATGGAGGGTCATACATGGTGACTAGCAGTGATGAGTGCAAAGCCTTTGGAGCCTATGAACAACTTTCAGCTATATACACACCTTTCATGAAGGGAAAATCATATTTGTAATTGAACTTCAATGGTATTCATAAACTTTCATTGACTGTATGCCATTTCCAACCAAAACCCACAAATTCTTTAAAATGTTCAATAGGTTCTAACCAAAATCTGCAAATTTTGACAAATCATACAAATTTCAACTAGCTTCAAACAAAATATTCAATCACTTCCAACTCAAAACTGTCACAAATAAGCATCAAACTCAAGAAAATTAAACTAAAAAACCTCTCAGATTTGGCCAATCATACCTTAGAGGCAACTTTAGCAAGACATGTCCATGATAACGTGGGCAACAAGAGCTTCCAAAGGGTCGATAAAGAATATGTTGAAATTATGATTGCCACTAGATCCAGGTGGCAAACCATCTCCTCATAAGATCCCCATATTGAGAGAGAGAGAGAGATTTGGGAGATATGGCATGTCGGTGACGTAGATGTGGCCGACAAAAATATGTAAGATGTTCGACACGAGGGAATTCATAAGGCAAAGGGGGGAAGGGTAAGGCACAAGAAATTTGGTGGGTCAAGGTGTTAGATTTGGTCGGGTATGCAGCGCCCATTTCTATTGTCACCTGTAAGTGGTTTTGAAAAATACAAACCAATTTCACATGTTCCATCTTAATTAAAAGTTGTGGTAGGCAATCGTTCAACTGAAGTTCCATTATTCTCCTAAAAAGACAAACAACGGCAACGATGCCTCCATCAAGTAACGCAACCCTCTAGTCATATCCAACAATGCTCCCCTATGTCCTCAGACGTCACTCATGTGCCATGAGACAGGGGGAGGGGATCCCCATCTCTTGTGCGATGTGTAGGAAAAGTTCTTTGGTTAGGTTTTGGTGATGGCGGCCCTTTCTCAAATAGAAATTCTCCAGCTGCAATACTGTCTCCGTGGTGCTTGATCTGGCGTTGTCAAGGAGCCTCTGAATTTTTTTTGTTCCTATCAGCCTTTTTACAAGACGTTTCGGTTCTTGTTGCTATATTTTGGTGAGCCATCGTTGTCGGCGGTACCATATTCTCCAACAACTCCTTCATTTGAGCCTTCACAAGCAAGACGAATGGCCTAGTTTGGCAATACAAGTGTAACCATTCAACAAGATTTGGTCATCTAGAGGTCTTCAATGACTAAGATTTCTCGATGTTGTTCTTCGCCATCGAGAACTAGATGGGGCAAGAAGGATGAGTTTGGTTGTGGTTTTGCCAAGAACTTTGAGGCCTATAGGCTTGGTTATAATTTTCCAATTTGTTCATGGTTATTTTTGTGCCTATGGGTTTAGTTACCTGATTATCTGGTTGTATCCGCTATTCTTTTAGCAAGATCCCATTTGGAAAGAAACGGTGCCCGTCATAATGAGTCTATTTATTTAGGCTACATGCGCATATCAAAATCAATCTGACATATCCACTAACTACAATATGCACGCAAGAACTATGTATGCCTCTTGTCTTGTATTCTCATCAGAGTATAGGTGACATGGTGTATGCTCTCACATGAACCGTCCTACATACTTATTGCGCACTCGACACACAAGACGAACACACGATGTCACGTGTCACCTAGGCATAAAAACCGAAGAACGAAAACCGAACCCGAAAAGACCGAGACCGAACCCGAAAAGACCCAACTAGAAAAGACCGAATAAAATACGGTCTGCGCAAATAGAAGACTGAACTAATTATGGTCTGTTCAGTCCTCATGTCTTCAAGACTGAATAGACCATATAGACCGAACTAAAAAAGCCCATACGCAAGAGTGCAAGACCATATTTACCAAAGGCGATTCACAGGCAACCAGCTACTGCACTCTCGTTCGGGTTCCTCCTTTTCTCCACAATGAACCCTAGCTGCCACTCGCCGTTGTGGCCCGATGTACGGTGAACCATGTGAGCCCGTGACAACCACTGCACCGAGGCGCGCCGCGCGCCCTTAACCGATGAAGTCCGGCGCCCCTAGCCACGTCTAGGACCGGTGACGACCAGTCAAACACCATCCAAGCAGCCAACTGCCGTGCCCCGTGCATCGCGTCGTGCCGCGTCGCCAACCCCGACCCTCATGCATCGCTCACTATCCCGTGACGCGGCAATCCATCCTGTGCTCCAACTCACAGTTCTTCACAACCATTCGAGCTGCAGTTCATCACCACCTCGTCCTCTTACACGTTGGTCACCGGCTTGCTGTCTACTGTCTTCTTACCGTGCTCCATCTCGCAGCTGAAGGTAAGAAAGCATACAATACAACTGCTACTTGTCTGAATTTTCTTATGTGCAGATGCACCTCTATACACATATTTGTTGTCTCAGTACATATGCATCTCTGTACACACATGCAGTTTGGTAATGGAAATAACATGAATATGAGTTGTAGCAATTAATTTGGTCTGTCTGATCGCGACCGAAGACCGAATAGTAAAGACCGAAGACCGAATAGTGAAAAACCGAAAAGACCGAAATTATTATGGTCTTCAATTATGGAAGACCGAATTCTTGAAAGACCGAAAAGACTGGACCGAACAAACCAAAAAGACCGAACGCCCGGCTGAGTCACGTGTGTGCGGACAAAATAATGGGATATCCCCATTCCGTGGTCGGAGACATCCAGTTAATGATCCACTAATGAGTTGAGTTTGAACTAGCAAGACCTGTATTTGTTTTCACTTTTTAGGGAAAGGACCTAGTTCATCTTTTTTTTTCCCTTGAGGGAAAGACCTGGTTCTTGTCATCTGTCCTGGACTCCCGGTAACGGAGCCAGTTCAACATAAGTCGAGCCTGTGCTCTATATTTAACATCAAACGTAACAAAGAGTTCACCTGCAAAAAAAACGTAACAAAGAGTTACCTTAACAAAACTAATAATACTAGTACTATCTAAGACAGGAAGCTAATTGCTCCTTGTACACATGCACAAAGGATGGCGATCGTGCGGCTGACAACACTGCTCCCGTGCAAGGCTGTGCCTCATGCCCGCCCGAACTATTCAAACGGGAGGGAAATATAATTCATTTAACCCTGATTTGGCAATTGATTGCCAGATCGCGCAGTATCCTTTTTTCTATCACAGTGTTTGTTTATACCGGGCCACGCATTGATATTAGATAGGAAAAGTAAATACCGATATTTTAAATAATAAATACCGATTTTTTATTGTGGTGCAGGAAAAAATATAGCTTTTTTCTGCGGTGCAGGAATAAAATGCCACTATACATGGTAAATAAACCGTGACGGTGGATTTGGAAAACCAGCGGCGCTCCAAGCCCACAAGTGTATTCCCCCGAGCATCTATAAAAGGCCGCCGACCTTAGAAAGAATTATTCACCGGCACCTAAGAGAGATTTCCTTCCTGTAGAATACTTTCAGAATGACTGGAGAGGTTGGCAAGTGGGTTAGTTTCTTCAAAAATTCTTGGGTTTTAATCCCACTGGTATGAAACACCACTTCATGTACATGGCTTCTTTTTATGAAACTCATGGCTAATATTGTTATTCTACATAAACTCAATGGCTGTTTTTATTTCTTGATTGTTTTCCCTTGCATATCCACTGGCTTATCCGACTGACAAGTAGATCCATATGGTTTATATGCTTGCACATCGATAGATTTGTGTGCCATGTTCAAAAGCAAATCTACTAATTTTTTATCTTGTAATTAAACTGCGGTTCCGTACATTATAGATACCTTCCTAAATTTGTAAAGTAGGCGTAGACTTGAAAAGTAGATCTAACCGGTTCTCATCTTTGATGCTTCAGTTCGTATAATACATATATCCTCGCACACGTGTCAGACGTACGCTATCTCTTTCCTTAGATAGTGATGAAAACTAGAGCGAGGGCTTTTGGCGGCCGTGCTACAGGCAGGCCGCTATCCCGACCGTTTGTTTGGGCTTGGGGATCTGTAATGTGTCAGTGTGTGGCAGGCTTGTGCCAGGCCTACTACCTGAAATACGGTCTGGGATACGGCTATCCGACGCCTAGGCGTATCCTGTTCTGCCCATACTACTTATCTGTTCACGCGCGTCCAGAAAGACTGCCCTATAGGTGCTGGTTCGAAACGGCACAGGTGAAGGGATCCCATCCCAACCCCGTCCTCCTTGGCTTACCACCAGACCAGCGCTCCTGTCCCGGTAACGCTCCCCCCCCCCCCCCCCCCCCTGGCTGCCACGACCGAAGCGACGGCCGGAGCGCTCGTCCTCTTCCACTACGGCGGCCAAACCACCCGGATCCAGCGTCATCTTCCACTCCGGCAGCCGAATCAGCTCGAGTTTGCGGAACACCGGATCTGCTCAGGGTGAGGTCCTCGTCCATGGATCTGGCCGGGAAAAAGCATTATCTTCCATTGTTTCGGTGAGGCTGGATCACACGTTCTGTACTTATGCTTTTTCTCCTAGCTGGTGTTCATCTGTTCTAGAGTTGCATGTTTTTGGCGATTTTAATTTTGTTCCTTACTATTGCTTTGGCATGGCTGATTTGGCTGCATGGATGGATCGAGATGTATATCATTTGTGTTGATGAACCCACAATAGAGTGCTCTCTGATAGTCTGTACATATGCGATTTTCTTTTGCAGATCCGAATTTCCTGTGATGTTTTTTAGACGATGTATGTGACGGATAATCATGAGGGGAAAATGTTATTCATGCCCATGCGTATTTGCCAGATCGGCTTAATTTTTTACAACATGTGTTTTTTGGGGTGCTAATTCATACAGTTTCAACTTTTTGCACTGCATGTGCTATTAAACTGTGATTAGTGATCATTCTTAACGAACTATTCAAATTGAGATAGTGTAATGATCCACGGTTTACAAGCTGTCCTATTGACAACTGTTGCTGTTTCATATGGATTTTGAAATGGTATAGTATAGGATTGACCACTAAGTTTGTTTTAGTGTGCGCCAGACTTTTGGTGTTATAGTATAGGATTTTTTGGTCCTGGATTGTGAAATCCTGATGAACTATGGGTCACAGAATTTAAGATAATTTAGAGTTCAGACTATAACTATGTCTCACTGAATTTAGGATAATTTAGAGTTCAGACCAAACACATGCATCAACCGCACAAATCAGATTTCAGAAATAATCCGGGATAGGATAATTTCAGTTGATTTAGAGTTCACGCTGTTTATCTTTGTTCTGCTGTTTATCTTTATCCACCCATCGATTAGTTTACTAAAATTTGTTGGCAGTGGTGCATTATGTTCTTTAACTGCACTACTGAAGCGGATCGAAACATTTAACAACAAATCAGCTCTTAAGTAATTAACTAAAGACTTGATGGTTGTGCTATTATTATAGTATACATTTTTGGGCTTAAATTATGAATCTGACTAAAATTTCCTGTTTTTGTGTTACTCTTATAGAATAGTGTTTTTTTGCCCTGAATTCTTAACGTAACTGGATTTTTTTTGCTAGGGTAAAAGGATCGGAAAAATAGCTATCGAGCGTGAGTGGGGTTTCATTCTGGTTTGGCATTGAACATTTCTTTTTTTGCAAAGTAGGGTTTCATTGAGAGCTAACCTGCCAATCGAGAGGCATATGCCAGTAAGGTTTACACCTGGGTGATTTTAATCAATTTGGCGAAGCTCTGTACAAAGCTGGTGCATATCGGAGGGCCACAGGTGTACAACCTGCCCCCAAAGAGGTGATTTGCCGAAGGCTCCAAAAAAATTGCCGAAATGCACAAACTGTGGGGTGGTTGGACATTGTCGCAATGCTTGTGGCACTAAGAAGAGCGGGCCGTTTGAGCCAAATTTGGGGAAGTTCTGTACAAAGCTTTGCAATATTTGTGGCAACTATTTCTGTTTTATGATGCACATGTTTCATTTGCTGCCCGTATTAACAAACCTGGACTCCTTGCCATGTTTTAGCTGATTTATTTAGCATCTCCTAGTGTGGACTGCATAAAGCCTTTGATCCATGTTTTGTGCTAGTGTCCAAAGCAAACTAGTACATCTTGCTGCTGTGAAAACCGAAAATGGTTGTTTTGCTAGCTGTGGATTTGATCAGGAATCTGTTCTGGGGGTTTTAATTGCTACTTCCTCTGTAAACTAATTGTTCTTTTCTTTCTGAATGTGTTAGTCAGTTTCGGTGATTTGTATGGGCTCCTGTGTTGTTTCCAGTAATACAAAGGAACTGTTTTACAAAATCCTTGTTGGCATGCTTACCTCCGTTAACATGTAGCCATGAGAGATGATTCTTCTCCACTTATCCACTAGTGTCATGATCTCCAGGCACGTACGAGTTCCTTGTAATCCGCTTATCAATGTACGGCATGGCACCCCAAAACTGATGAAATGACAAGTCTGGTCATAGCTTGCCTAGGGTGCTCAATATTGTCACTAGGGATGAGTGCAATTGACATGACCACACAGGTAGTACATGCAGCAGGGTGCGGCATGGGTTGCGACCTGGCATGCGCGCGGGCGGTCGTGCAAGGAGCAGCCTGTTCTGAAAAGCTAGCAGGGCAATCTCGCCTACGCATGCTTCTAATAACCGAAAAAATGTTCAGTTTTCCTGTTAGTTTCTTTTGGGTGTGCATGGAGTATCGAAAATCAGAAGTTATGGGATTTTTTGGTTAAGGAATCACACAACAAGTTCAATCTAGTATATGGTTAAAATGGCATGCTTTGGTTAAGGAATCACATAGCAAGTTCAATCTAGTATATGGTTAAAATGGCATGCATGGTTTGTTCATCTCCGGCGCGGACCACACCGGGCGATTGACTAGGGAGCTCGGCTGCTCACTGTGCATGCACGCCGTGGAGTCGGGCTAGCTGTAGGACAAGACAACTGATGGATGGACAAAAGCTGTTCAAACTTCACGGTGGTGCTGTGACCGCGTGTAAAAGAAAGAGGAGTGGAGACATTGCTCGCTGTGCAATAAGCATACACCTCGCCCGGGCATGCGTTGTAAAACGCTATTAACCCTTAATCCATCGTAGTTAAGTCAATATGTGCATCACAATCAGATAGTTTTTTTACGTGTTAAATGAGTACCAATCAAGATGTAAAACGTGTTCATTGACGTAAAATAGATTTCACTACCAAGCTCTGACCGGGATGGTCATCTTGCTGTGCACCACATTAGAATCGTCCTAATCATTTTATCCAGCCAGAGAGATTGAATTAACCATAAGTGCGCTTAATGAAGAATCACAAACTTACTGGCAAGCAATGATCCACGTCGTGCTTGAACGAACTTGTGGTCAGTCATGCAAGCACCACGACGTAGGGGGCTGCACGGACTGTGCATGAACATGCACCAGAGTCGCCATGTTGTGCATACATGTCAGGTGCATGTCTGAAGCCATGCGTACAGATTTTCAGCCCGCGATGCTGTGCGTACATGTCAGACGAGCGTCAGGAGCCTAGCTGCCTTTTGCATGTGCGTGGGACCTGGCGAGTTCAATACAGGCCAAAAGAAAAGCAAATACATGACATATACAATGCCAGCGCGCATCCCCGTGGTGATGCAGCGGCCGAGATTCCGGCCTGCCTGCAGCGCGGTCACCATTGGCATTTTCCGTGAAAACTAGATCTATAAGGTTTCATCTTGTCATTAAGATTGCTCTCTGTACAGTAAGGATATCTCCCACGTGTGTTTTAGGCGTCGAATCAAAAAGTATATAGTTTTCTTCTTGTGATTAGGAATTTGTTCCGTACAATATAGATATCCTTCAACGTGTGTAAGACCTGGACTTCAAAGTAGTTCTACATAGTTTTCATCATTACATAGTTATACTTATGCTCTGTACAAGACGGATATCCCCACATGTGTAAGGCAAAGCCCACTCTTGACATAACTACCAAAAGAACTCTCTTTTGTCGTATGCTCATGTATCGCTCTTCATGTCGTTGTATTAGACATATCGATGGAATGTCACCACAAATGTTGTCATTAGGTGAGCGTAAAGACCCCGAATATTACCTTGCCACTTGCATCTATTAGTGGAATATCACGACAAACGATACCGCTAGATTATTGAAAACGCTCGGAATCTTGAGTTATTGCTTGCATGCCAATGGATTGACACAAAGAATATCGTTGGAATGTCACGACAAATGTTACCGTTAGATGAGTTGAAACATGTTGCAACGCCGCTTGTCACGGCCTTGTAATCCTAAAAAATATTTTAAATTAATAACTATGCATTATTTTATTTTATTTTTTACTCATTGTGAGTGTGTTTGATGTCACGCAGATTATTGCCCATGGAGTGGTCGTCGTCATGGTGGTTGTCGCGTACTCTTCCGTCTCCTCCCACATAAATAATGCCGCGCGCGGAGCCGCCACGAGCGTCGTGGAGATGTCGCTGGGGCACGTCGTCGCCGGCATGCAGTCTCTCCTGGAAGCCAACCACTCCGCCGTCGTCGTCGCGCACTTTTTGCAGATCCCCAGCAACAAATCATCTCATTTCCGACACGTAATTTACCGAGCATCCCCGTGGTTTAACTGTGCCTTCTTCTTTTTGCAATCGTAACTAATTTCAGCACTTATGTGCACTTCCTTTTTTGAACCACAATTACTTTCTTACTTTAAATAACAATCTTTAATCACCACCCAGGCCGACGTGGTAACTGGTTATTATGTATGATCTTATTTGATTTGCTGTATAAATGTGCGCATTGATATGTTTATATACGCATGCATATACACAGACAAATAAGTATCTTTTTGCATGTATATTAATTCTATGTATATGGGAGAAATATGACACGTCCCAATACATTCAATTTCACCATTGAATTACTCATGTACATATATGTTTTTGTGTTGACTTGACAGGTGGGACCACATCTGTTCATGGCGTTGCCCATGCAGCCGCAGGTGGCCGAGATGTCATACACCAGCGTGAACGGCACCACGTTGACATACTACCGCGCCGAGGACGGTCAGCAGACAGCGAAGCTCGTGAGCCAACGCAGCAAATGGTACACCGAGCAGGCGGTTGATCTGGTGACCGGCCGTCTCACCGGCCGCCCCGTCCCAGCGACGAGGCCGGAGCACCTGCCCAACGCGACACAGCTCCTCGCCGCCGCCAACAGCGGCTCGCCAGCGGCGCTCCGGGCCGGGTGGGTCCACTCCAGCGTCCAGGTGATGGTCTTCTCCGCGCCGGTCGGCCAGACCACCGTTGTCTCCGCCGCCATCCCCGTCGACGTCCTGACGATCACTAGCCTGGGCACCGCGGCCGATCCGGCTGCGGACACTTACTACGTGATCACCGGCGACGGTTTATAAGCCTTTGGTCGGTGGGAGGCCCGGCCACGACGCGGAGCTGATGAAGACCTTGTTCTCGGATACCAACTGCACCGCGTCCGCCGTTGACAAGCCCGATATCGTGCTCCACCGCGTCGGGTCGGACCAAGTTGTGTGCACGAGCTTCGACCTCTCCGGAGTGAACCTGGTAACACCCTGTCCATCTAGCATCGATCACAAGCCATCCATACATGCTTATCTAACATAATTGCTTCACCAGCATCATCTCCTCTCAAACCCTAATTTATCTGCTGTATTTAATCTTTGCCTCAAAACCTCAGATTTGTACACGTGGGTTGATAGTAGTGTTGATTACTCTTCGTAGTTGATGCTAGTTGGTTTATTTGGTGAAAGATCATATGTTCAGATCCTTAATGATATTTATTACCCCTCTGATCTTGAACATGAGCATACTTTGTGAGTAGTTACGTTTGTTCCAGAGGATATGTGAGAAGTCTTGTTATAAGTAATCATGTAAATTTGGTATTTGTTCGATATTTTGATGAGATGTATGTTGTCTTTCCGCTAGTGATGTTATGTGAACGTCGACTACATGACACTTCACCATGATTTGGGCCTAGAGAAAAGCATTGGGAAGTAATAAGTAGATGATGGGTTGCTAGAGTGACAACAGGTTAAACCCTAGTTTATGCGTTGCTTCGTAAGGGGTTGATTTGGATCCACATGTTTCATGCTATGATTAGATTTATCTTAATTCTTATTTCGTAGTTGCGGATGCTTGCGAGAGGGGTTAATCATAAGTGGGATGCTTGTCCAAGTAAAAACTGCACCCAAGCACCGGTCCACCCACATATCAAATTATCAAAATAGCGAACGCGAATCATATGAGCATGATGAAAAATAACTTGACGATAATTCCCATGTGTCCTTGGGAGCGCTTTGCTTTATATAAGAGTTCGTCCAGGCTTATACTTTGCTATAAAACGGATTGGGCCACCTTGCAGCACCTTTGTTACACTTGTTACTTGTTACCCGTTACGAATTATATTACTACCAAACTATCTGTTACCCACAATTTCAGTGCCTGCAGAAAATACCTTGCTGAAAACCGCTTGTCATTTTCTTCTGCTCCTCGTTGGGTTCGACACTCTTACATATCGAAAGGACTTCGATTGATCCCCTATACTTGTGGGTCATCAGGTATCTGCAAAATTTCATTGACTGTATGTCACTTCCAACCAAAACCCACAAAATCTTTACAGATTTCAATAGGTTTTAACCAAAAAAATCTGCAAGTTTTGATAAATCATAAAATTTTGTGCAAATTTCAACTAGATTCAAACAAAACATTCAAGCATTTCCAACTAAAATTTGTCACAAATTAACATCAAGGTTAAGAAAATTAAACTGAAAAACCTCTCAGATTTGGCCCATCCTACCTTAGAGGCAACTTTAGCAAGACATGTCCATGATAACGTGGACAAGAAGAGCTTCCAAAGGGTCGATAAAGAATATGTTGAAATTATCATTGCCACCAGATCCACGGTGGCGACCCCTCTCCCCATAAGATCCCCATATTGAGCAATGGAGATTTGGGAGATATGGTGTGTCGGTGACGTAGTTGTGGTCGACACAAATATGTGGCATGTTAGAGACGCGAGCGAATTCATAAGACAGGGGGAGGGGAAGGCACAAGAGATTTGGTGGGTCAAGATGTTAGATTTTGTTGGATGTGCAGTGACCGTTTTTATTGTAACCTGTAAGTGGTTTTGAAAAAGTCAAACCAAGCTCATCTATTCCAATTAAAAGTTGTGGTAGTCAATCATTCAACTGAAGTTCCATTATTCTCCCAAAAAGACAAACGACGACAATCACGCCTCCATCAAGCGTCGCAACCCTCTAGTCATATCCAATCGATGCCCCCCTATATATGTCCTGAGACGTCACACCTACGCCATAAGATAGGGGGGGAAGGGGATCCTCATCTCTCATGTGGTGTGTACAAAAAGTTCTTTGGTTAGGTTTTGGTGATGGCGGTACTATCTCGAATAGAAGTTCTCCAACAGCAATACTGTCTCGGTGGTTCTTGGCCTGGCGTTGTCAAGGAGCCTCTGAGTTTTTTATTGTTCCTATCAACCTTTCTGCAAGAAGTTTTGGTTCTCGTTGCTATATTTTGGTGAGCCATCGTTGTCGGCGGTGCCATATTCTCCAACAACCCCTTCATTCGAGTCTTCGCGAGCAAGGCGAATGACCTAGTTCGGCAATACGGGTGTAACCATTGAACAATATTTGGTCATCTAAAGGTCTTCAATGACTAAGATTTCTCGATGTTATTCTTCGCCATCGAGAACTAGATGTGGGTAAGAAGGATGAGTTTGGTTGTGGTTTTGCCAAGAACTTTGAGGCCTATAGCCTAGGTTATAATTTGCCAATTTTTTCATGGTTATTTTTGGGTCGTGGGTTTAGTTACCTGATCATCTGGTTGTATCCGCTATTCTTTAGATAGATCCTATTTGGAAAGAAACTATGCCCGTCAAAATGAGTCTATTTAGGCTACATGCGTGTATCAAAATCAATCTGAGAGATTCACAAACTACAATATGCACGGAAGAACTGTGTATGCGTCTTGTCTTGTATTCTCATCAGAGTATAGGTGACATGGTGTATGCTTTCACATGAACCGTACTACATACTTATTGCACACTCAACACACAAGAGAAACACACGATGTCGCGTGTGTGCGGACAAAATAATGGGATATCCCCATTCCGTGCTTGGAGATTTCCAGCTAATGATCCACTAATGAGTTGAGTTTGAACTAGTAAGACCTGTTTATTTGTTTTCACTTTTTTAGGGAAAGGACATAGTTCATCTTTTTTTTTTCCTTGAGGGAAAGCCCTGGTTCATCTCATCTGTCCTGGACTCCCGGTAACGGAGTTCAACATAAGTCGAGCATGTCCTCTATATTTAGCATCAAACGTACCAAAGAGTTACCTTAACAAAACTAATAATGCTACTATCTAAGACAGGAAGCTAATTGCTCCTTGTACACTTGCACAACAGGATGGCGATCGTGCGGCTGGCAACACTGCTCCCGTGCAAGGTTGTGCCTCACGCCCGCCCGAACTATTCAAACGGGAGGGAAATATAATTTATTGAGCCCTGATTTGGCAATTGATTGCCAGATCACGTAGTATCCTTTTTTCTATCACAACGTTTGTCTATACCGGGCCACGCATTGATATTAGATAGGAAAAGTAAATACTGATATTTTAAATAATAGATACCGATTTTTAAATATTAAATACCGATTTTTTATTGTGGTGCAAGAAAAAATATCGCTTTTTTCTGTAGTGCAGGAACAAAATGCCACTATATATGGTAAATAAACCATGACGGTGGATTTGGAAAACCAGCGGCGCTCCAAGCCCGCAAGTGTATTCCCCTGAGCATCTATAAAAGGCCGCCGACCTTAGAATTATTCACCGGCACCTAAGAGAGATTTCCTTCCTGTAGAATACTTTACAATACTTTCAGGATGGCTGGAGAGGTTGGCAAGTGGGTTAGTTTCTTCAAAAATTCTTGGGTTTTAATCCCACTGGTATGAAACACCACTTCATGTACATGGCTTCTTTTTATGAAACTCATGGCTAATATTGTTATTCTACATAAACTCAATGGCTGTTTTTATTTCTTCATTGTTTTCCTTTGCATATCCACTGTTTACTTACCTGACTGACAAGTAGATCCATATGGTTTATATGCTTGCACATCCACAGATTTGTGTGCGATGTTCAAAAGCAAATCTACCAATTTTTTATCTTGTAATTAAACTGCGGTTTCGTACATTATAGATACCTTCCTAAATTTGTAAAGTAGGTGTAGACTTGAAAAGTAGATCTAACCGGTTCTCAGCTTTGATGCTTCAGTTCGTATAATACTTATATCCTCGCACACGTGTCAGACGTACGCTATCTCTTTCCTTAGATAGTGATGAAAACTAGTTCTATAAGGTTTCATCTTGTAATTAAGATTGCTCTCCGTACAGTACCGATATCTCCCACGTGTGTTTTAGGTGTCGAATCAAAAAGTATATAGTTTTCTTATTATGATTAGGAATCTGTTCCGTACAATATAGATATCCTTCCACGTGTGTAAGGCGTGGACTCCAAAGTAGTTCTACATAGTTTCCATCATTACATAGTTATATTTATGCTCCGTACAACACGGATATCCCCACATGTGTGAGGCAAAGCCCACTCTTGACATAACTACCAGAAGAACTCTCTTTTGTCGTATGCTCATATATTTCTCTTCATGTCGTTGTATTAGGCATATCGATGGAATGTCACGACAAATGTTATCGTTAGGTGAGCGTAAAGACCCTGAATATTACCTTACCACTTGCATCTATTAGTGGAATATCACGACAAACGATACTGCTAGATTATTGAAAACGCTCGGAATCTTGAGTTATTGCTTGCATGCCGATGGATTGACACAACGAATATCGATGGAATGTCACGACAAATGTTACCGTTAGATGAGTTGAAACATGTTGCAACGCCACTTGTCGCGGCCTTGTAAGCCTAAAAAACATTTTAAATTAATAACCATGCATTATTTTATTTTATTTTTTACTCATTATGAGTGTGTTTGATGTCATGCAGATTATTGCCCATGGAGTGGTCGTGGTTACGGTGGTTGTCTCGTACTCTTCCGTCTCCTCCCACATAAATAATGCCGCGCGCAGCGCCGCCACGAGCGCCGTGGAGGTTTCGCTGGCGCACGTCGCCGCCGGCATGCAGTCTCTTATGGAAGCCAACCACTCCGCCGCCGCCGTCGCGTACTCTTTGCAGATCCCCAGCAACAAATCATCTCATTTCCGACACGTAATTTATCGAGCACCCCTGTGGTTTAACTGTGCCCTTTTTTTTTTGCAATCGTAACTAATTTCAGCACGTATGTGCACTTGCTTTTTTGAACCACGATTACTTTCTTACTTTGAATAACAGTCTTTAATGACCACCCAGGCCGACATGGTAACTGGTTAATACGTATGATCTTATTTGATTTGCCGTATAAATGTGCGCATTGATATGTATATATACGCATGCACATACACAAGCAAATATCTTTTTGCATGCATATTAATTCTCTGTATATGGGAGAAATATGACACGTCCAAATACATTCAATTTCACCACTGAATTACTCATGTACATATATGTTTTTGTGTTGACCTGACAGGTGGGACCACATCTGTTCATGGCGTTGGCCATGCAGCCGCAGGTGGCCGAGATGTCATACACCAGCGTGAACGGCACCACGTTGACATACTACCGCGCCGAGGACGGTCAGCAGACAGCGAAGCTCGTGAGCCAACGCGGCAAATGGTACACCGAGCAGGCGGTTGATCCGGTGACCGGCCGTCTCACCGGCCGCCCCGTCCCAGCGACGAGGCCGGAGCACCTGCCCAACGCGACACAGCTCCTCGCCGCCGCCAACAGCGGCTCGCCAGCGGCGCTCCGGGCCGGGTGGGTCCACTCCAGCGTCCAGGTGATGGTCTTCTCCGCGCCGGTAGGCCAGACGACCGTGGTCTCCGCCGCTGTCCCCGTCGACGTCCTAACGATCACTAGCCTGGGCACCGCGGCCGATCCGGCTGCGGACACTTACTACGCGATCACCGACAAGCGCAGCGGCGCGGCGACGGTTTATAAGCCTTTGGTCGGTGGGAGGCCCGGCCACGACGTGGAGCTGATGAAGACCTTGTTCTCGGATACCAACTGCACCGTGTCCGCCATTGACAAGCCCGATATCATGCTCCACAGCGTCGGGTCGGACCAAGTTGCGTGCACGAGCTTCGACCTCTCCGGCGTGAACCTGGTAACGTGTCCATCTAGCATCGATCACAAGCCATCCATACATGCTTATCTAACATAATTGCTTTGCATTTTTGTGAAGAACTAATCTCCGCATGCAATATACCCTTCATGTTTGCTGTTTAGGAGCGCGCCAAGATCGTACTAACAGTAATCTACGGGTGTATTTCTTCTTGTTCTCTAGGGAGTCTGGCTAGTGCTCAGCAAGTGGAGCGGGGCAACCAAGGTCCGACAGATCGGGGTCGCCGTCATGTGCATCGTGTGTGCAATCACGATAGTGGCGACGGTGGTATGCTTTCTCATGGCGCGGGTGTTGTGGAGGGTCAGGGCACGGGAGGTCGCGCTGGAGGCCAACCTAGTGCAACAGAAGGAAGCGCTCCAGCAAACGGAGCGCAAGAGCGTGAACAAGAGCAACGCCTTCGCCCGCGCTAGCCATGACATCCGCTCCTCGCTCACTGCTGTCACCGGACTCATCGAGATCTCCTGGTCGGAGGCCCGCGGCAACACCAACCTCATCTATAACCTCAACCAGATGGATGTCGGCACCAACAAGCTCTTCGGTTAGTCCGCAACTGTGGCCCTACTTACCATGTACACATATCATTCCCATGTATAGTAGGTGCTACGTACCATTTAGTACTAGATCCTGACCATAGCATTATAATTTTGCATATCGTAAAAGCGAAGTTTCCTCAAATAATTTGTTTGCAATTTTAGGTGTAGAAGTGTGCAAGAACTCAGTTCTACGTTTTCAATATAAAATTTCTTATAATTTCTAGAATATTCAAGAAATCATTCTCTGTTTGGTAAATGATTAATATTTTGTTTCTAAAAACTATTAGAATATAGGATAGTTGAAATGGAGTTATCACATATCACTATGTTAGCGGCCAGTAAACACACCATGTTCTAATACTTTTTTTATTGTCTATTTTGTGGTTAGGAAAATATTTTGCCACATTTACATACCATGTTTATTGTGCCTTATGTCTATGCATAAGCGACAAATTTATTATTCCGGAAAAATGAACTTTACACCATCTATGTGTTTTCAGCTGAGCATATGTTGACTCATCATCCATATATATTTATACATGTCTATGTTACTTTCAGATATACTTAACACAATACTGGACATGGGCAAGTTGGAGTCCGGGAAGATACAGCTAGAAGAGGTAGAGTTCAGGATGGCAGATGTCCTCGAGGAATCCATGGACCTGGCGAACGTCGTTGGAATGTCAAGAGGTGTCGAGGTGATCTGGGACCCTTGCGACTTCTCCGTGCTCCGGTGCACCGCCACGGTAGGTGACTGTAAGCGTGTCAAGCAGATCCTCGACAACCTTCTCGGCAATGCCATCAAGTTCACGCACGAAGGTCATGTCATGCTCCGGGCATGGGCCTACCGCCCCATCATAAGGGGCTCCATGATTAGCACCCCGTCGAGGTTCGCCCCATGCCGTCGCACCGGTGGGATCTTCCGTCGGCTACTTGGAAGGAGTGAGAATTGTGCCGAAAAGAATGGCGGCTTGTCCTTGAAAATTGATCCCGATTCGGTTGAGTTTTATTTTGAGGTGGTTGACACTGGTAAGATAATAGACACTCTAAAGAAGCACTGGACACTCTAAAGAAGTTCTTGACTCTCTATCTTTGAAAACTACTATATTGTTTACTCATGTTGCCGTTTTTTCTTATTTACTTATGATTTTGTTTCTTCGTTTTTGTTGGTATATATAGGTTCGTCTGATGGGTGGGGAGATAAGCATCAAGGACAAGGAGCCAGAACAAGCGGGAACGTGCTTCGGCTTCAACGTGTTCCTGAAGGCCAGCGAGAGTCCAGAGGTTGAAGAGGACGGCGAGCAAGGGAGGGCGGCACCGTCTCTGTTCAGGGAGCCCGCTTGCTTCAAGGGAGCACACTGTATCCTCCTCGTCCACGGCGACGAAACCCGCCGAATCCTGCACACATGGATGGAGAGCGTCGGGATGAAGGTCTGGCCCGTCTCGTGCGCTGAGCTCCTCGCCTCGACCATCGACAAGGTGTGCTCCACCCTCAGCGCCTCGCCGTCAAGGCCGGCATCGATGTCGTCGCTGCACAGCGCAGGAGGCGTCGCCACGGATCACTGCTTCAGCTCCAAGGAGATAGTCAGCGACCTGCGGAACAGCAGCGGCATGGCCGGCAACCACGCCGGGCACCTCCACGCCTTCAGCCTGCTCGTCGTCGTCGACGTCTCCGCTGGAAGGCTCCACGAGGTCGCCCGCGAGGCGGCGAGCTTGGCGAGGACCAAGCTCCAGGCGCCGTGCAAGGTCGTCTGCCTGACGGACCTCAAGACCCCCTCCGAGGAACTGGGGAGGTTTAAGGAGGCGAGCAGCTGCGACCTCGAGCTGCGCAAGCCCATCCACGGCTCCCGGCTGCACAAACTCCTCCAGGTCATGAGGGACCTCCAGGCATCCCATTTCCAGCACCTGCACCCATTTCAGTTCGAGGTGCCGGCGGCAGATCAGACCACTGCGTCGACGTCCGAGATCACGCCCGCAGTGCCCGAGGGACCAGCCAATGTTGGAGACGGCAAGCCGCTGGTGGGGATGCGCGTGCTGCTGGTGGACGACACCATGCTTCTGCAGAAAATCCACGGGCAGATGCTGAGCGATCTCGGAGCAGCCGTGGAGATTGCAGGCGATGGCTCCGTGGCTGTGAGGATGTTCACAGAAGCTCTTCACAATGCTTTGCCCTATGACGTGGTCCTCATGGATTGCCAGGTACGAGTACATTTCTCCAGCAACACCATGCCAAGCATCGGTTAATTTGTTTCAGATGATGGGATTTAATAATCTCTGACATTGCTGGCAATTCGATTTTCTTTGTTCCAGATGCCGGTGATGAATGGCTATGAGGCGACGCGGCGCATCCGCGAGGAAGAAAGCCGCTACGGCGTCCGCACCCCGATCATCGCGCTGACTGCGAATTCGGCGGAGGAGGGGCTGCGGGAGGCCGTCGAAGCTGGGATGGATCTTCACCTGACAAAGCCGATACCCAAGCCGAAGATCGCAGGGGTTGTTCTTGAGCTCTGCAAACAAGACAAGAACTGACGTTGTTCTGTTCTCTCGAGGATATTTATCACCCATGCAATGCATGTGGGAATACTGTCAGAAATCAAGATCTCGCTCCTGCTATTTTAGCTGCTGCTGTAGGCGGTGTTGTCAATAGACAGACAGCTCAGCAGCCCAGCAAAAGGTTAGGCAATAACGGCATGCCAAAATTACATTGTGTGAAATGGTTTATGTTACGCGACTTTGTGATTGCTTTTTCTGGTTAAACAAAAGAGTTGTCACAGAATTACAAATATAAACAATTCAAAGCAAAAATTCCAATCCTGAAATACAAACAATAAATGAGCTAACATCACATAGTCGGACCAGCAACAATGGTGACCGCCACACACATAGAAGTTAAATCCTATTCCAAGTCTGAAGAGACCCCTATATGCGACCCATGTTGGTTTTTTCTGTTTCTTTTTCTTTTTCTTTCTTTCTTTCTTTTAGTTTGGTTTTTCTTATCTTTTTTAATTCGTATGTCTCTCTTCTTTCTTTCAGATTTTCAAAATCTTCATTGATGTTTATTTTAAAAAACATACTTATTTTTCCCTTATTTCTATAGCAAATAGAAGAACCATTTGTAAGTATACGAACATATATCTAGTTGCACGAAAAACTTCTTAAAATACTTGAATCTTGTTTCGAGGTAAAACATGAACATTTTTTCCTAAAATCTATGAACTTTTTTCCAAATATAAAGACATAAACTTTTTAATACATAAATATATGTATGTATGTATGTATGTATTACAGAAAAAAAATCAAATCTGAGATGAAGATTATTTTTAATGCCTACAATAATTTCTATTTTGCATGTGAACATTTTTTATTTTTCTCACTTTCCTATTATTTTAATCATTTATTCAAGAACTTAAAACTTGTTAATAAAAACTATATTCCCCAAAATATATATTAAGAAAATGAGTTAAAGGCCGTGCCACTGGGCCGGCCCATATAGAGGCCTCTTCTGCCGTTATAGCCATTTTTTCTAAATGATATGACCTTATTCATTAACTAAATAAATTACACAAGATCAAAGAAACCGGATTGCACATTGCATATGAACGCACACACGCACATCCTACCCCCATCAGCACCTCCGAGAGACTGAGCCGGCATATCATCTTGAGATTTTACGAAGTCACCGTAGGGGCCTCGTAGTCAACGCGAACGTCTCCTTCCACTGAACACACATCGACAGAAATCCTGAAATAAATCCAGGATAAATGCGAGCACCAGGATTTGAACCCTGTTGGGCTGGGGATACCACTCTTCTCCTAACCATCCAACCACAGGTTATTGATAATAGTCCACATGAGGTGTGATACAATTCGAATCATGGGGATTGACCAACCAAACGTGGCTTCCTGGACCGAGAGTAAGAGAGTGCTTAGCTAAACTATGGGCCTTGCCGTTGATGACTCGCCCTTCAAAAATGAAATTACATCTAAAACTAATAGCTCCAAGTTTTATCTATGTGATGATGGATCAGTATCGGCCCTGGTTTCCATTCCTTATGTCATCAACCACCTGCTTGCAGTCCGAGGAAATAATGAAGTCGTGCACTAGGAGGCCCTCCGCCAAAGCCATCGCTTCCCTGCACGTAATTCCTCAAGCGTCGCTGGATCAACTTGGCCATCAATCACCAGGGAGGAGCTCCCAAGGTAGTTGTCAGCTTCGTCACGACACACAACTGCGGCAGATACCTGTACTTTGTACTATACCCCATATCAATACAATCAAAAGCAGGACGTAGGGTATTATCTCTTCGAGAGAGCCTGAAACTGGGTAAAATCTTTGTGTCCATATTACCATCGCTCCAAGGTGAGGACCCCTACCTCCAGATTTGCCAGAATTGACTCTGACACCAACAACCGCTAAACCCGCTACAACTAGTAATGATCTAGTATCAGGATGAACTCTTCGACGGTGCTTTCAAGAAGGAAAGAGACGCCCGTGGATGACTTCGCCGGCGGCATGGATCCCTTTCAGCCAAAGCATGTGCCCGGAGCCCAGAGACCTTCCTTCTCGACAAGCCTCTTGGGAGGAGGTTCAGCCACCAACACACTCCAAACAAGTTGAAGCACGACTAAAGTGGCAATGGCATACAACGCAAACTAGAACAGAGAGCCAGTCACCACCTGACACCTCTTCACTGCACCACAAGTGCCACAACACCAAGGAGACTAACCTCTCTAGCACGACGCAACGCACTGCCGTCGCCACCACCACCGTGCCGCCAACACCGACCTACCGCATCTACAAGACATGGGCACAGATCATGTTCACAAACCCACCGCGCCCCCGCGCCACAACCACCACCACTGCTGACCACCCCAATCGTGATGCGACCAGCTGACAGACCGCCACGCCCGCAGATCGACGACACCAACATAGACCACTAACCACCAAAGAGGACGCAACCAGATCTAGGCATCAAGCCCCCACGCAAGCAGCCGCCACGGACAACAAAAGCACCCCAAGCACCATAAGCGACTACCTTACCAACATCAACCACACAACCACTAACTGTCAAATCTGTTCGGATCTCCGCCGCCACGCAGGGGTAGTAGGCCCGCGCGGTCGGGCCTGCCCCGCGCCAACTGCCTCCACGAGCATCCCTGCTCGTGAGAGATGTCGCCCACCACAGCAAGAACAGGCCTCGCCGCCGCTGGATCCATACCGGCTTTGCCCGGTTGGAGGTACTGGCGACGGTGAGGGGGGGAAGGGAAGGGGTAGGAGGTCGCCGCTGTTGGGTCGCCTTCCGAGTCACCCTGGGAGAGAGCGACACAGGGTCTGATTAGGTGTCTTTCATTATCTTTTTATGTTCATTTTCTATTTGTTTAGTCGGATGGTGTTTTCGTGAATACGCAAAGCTTGCGTATCTTTCATTGATAGGAGAAGAATGAGTACAAAAGGGGGTACAACACATGACACGGACGCAGGTAGGCGTGAACATGGTGTCCGGAGCAGAGAGAAGGGGATGCTCGGCCTGAACGGAGGATACATCACAGCTAGACCTACCAAACCCGAACCAAGCGGTAATGCCGAACCAACACAAGAATTCTAACATCAATCAAGGCAGAACCAAGGACATCGCGAACTCGCAAGATAGCACCTTAAAGAAGGAAGACGACACTGGGAGGCCGTCGCTATCCGGTCCGGAGGAGTCGGACCTGGGGTTTCCCCTGAGCTCGAAGAGGGGCGCAGCTGAAGGCCTTGGCAGCACCTCCAAGAAGGAAGCGACACCCACGGGCGCTGCCACTGCCAGCACCGGCAAGCCGAGCAGGGATCTCTCTCTGGCCTGAAGCTGAGCAATCCCATAGCCGCCGAGTCTGGAATCAAAGATGAGGAAGCCAAAGTTGGTCGGAACCGCCATGCTGAGAGGGGGTTGGCGGGGCTGCACTTGCCGTTGGAGGGTGGCACCGCCTTCGAACCCACGAGCACTGGATCTGGCAAAAGGTGGAGGCCTTGATGCGTACAGGGTAGGGCTAGCGATGAAGCAAAACTTCGCAGGTGGATCTGGGGCGGCGGCGTCCAGCAACACCGGTGAACTAGGACTAGAAGGACACAGATTCGAGCTACTGTGGCCTTAGCCGCCATGAGGTCAACGAGCCGAGTGAGCTGGAGGGGACGCAGCTGCACGGTCGCCGAGGCCGGAGCTGCACGTCAGAGGACACTGGAAATAGGGGACACCGGAGAGACGCGGGCCCGAGGCCGCCGGGACTAGAACAACACCAGCAATGATTCGCCACGAGGAGCCCCGTGTCAGCCACACCATAGAAGCATCTCCATCTCCGCGCGAGAGCTATCACCATGGCTTGGGGGCGAGGGAGGGCCACCGGAGACAAGGGAGCCACCTACACGGAAGGCAGGCCGCGGACGCCCCCGCCTCCACCCATAGGCCCCACGCCCGGAAACAAACACCAGCAGGGCTGGGTCACGCCGTCGGGGAGGGGGAGGCTGCAAGGGAGCGCCCATGGCAACTCCAGGAACGCTGGATCCGCCGCCGGCCGGCAAGTCTGGGCAGCAGCTGGTGGGGGACACCCGAGAGACACCAGGAGGGATCTCGGGGACGCGTGGGCGCGGGCGGAGATAAGGAGGCGCGCAAGGGGAGGAGGCGTCCGCTTCGTCCAAGGGCGGGGCAGGGGGAGGCTGGCCGGAGCCTCGTGGGGCAGGCCGTCGGGGGACCTTAGCCGGCGTCGTCGGGCCAGTAGAAGGTAGCCGTCAGGAGGGGGAGGCGCGGGGTGGTGGGTGGAGGGGGGATTGGGGCGTGAGGAGCCAGATCCACCCCACCGCAACCTTCCTCGGGTCCGGCGCGGCTTCGTCGCCTGGCCCTCCAGCGGCAGCGACGCGGGGGTGAGGGCAGGGAGGGACCTCGCTGGTGGTGGCTAGGGTTCCCCCCGTGTCGCCAGAGCTGGGCAACGCCAGTCGGATGGTGTGTGTCGTGAGCTACTGGGAAAGGTCCCCCTCCTATACCCCATTGATGGCAACAAAATGTAATGGCAGGCTCTCATTCCGTTTCAAAAAATAAAATAAAATTAAACAAGTTTGAATAAAAGGCAATGATAATATATAGCAACCCATGGGACCATCCCATCCCCATAGTAGGAAACAACACAAAGCTTCCCCTTGTTTTTGGAAAGTGACCAACCCGATGGCTCATCCCATGAACCCTCGCTTCACCTTCTTGGATGTTCTCCTCAACTTCCAACTTTATTCTATAAAGGGGCATACATGGTGACTAGCAGTGATGAGTGCAAAGCCTTTGGAGCCTATGAACAACTTTCAGCTATATACACACCTTTCATGAAGGGAAAATCATATTTGTAATTGAACTTCAATGGTATTCATAAACTTTCATTGACTGTACGCCATTTCCAACCAAAACCCACAAATTCTTTAAAATGTTCAATAGGTTCTAACCAAAATCTGCAAATTTTGACAAATCATACAAATTTCAACTAGCTTCAAACAAAATATTCAATCACTTCCAACTCAAAACTGTCACAAATAAGCATCAAACTCAAGAAAATTAAACTAAAAAACCTCTCAGATTTGGCCAATCATACCTTAGAGGCAACTTTAGCAAGACATGTTCATGATAACGTGGGCAAGAAGAGCTTCCAAAGGGTCGATAAAGAATATGTTGAAATTATGATTGCCACTAGATCCAGGTGGCAAACCATCTCCTCATAAGATCCCCATATTGAGAGAGAGAGAGAGAGAGATTTGGGAGATATGGTGTGTCGGTGACGTAGATGTGGCCGACACAAATATGTGAGATGTTCGACACGAGGGAATTCATAAGGCAAAGGGGGGAAGGGTAAGGCACAAGAAATTTGGTGGGTCAAGGTGTTAGATTTGGTCGGGTATGCAGTGCCCGTTTCTATTGTCACCTGTAAGTGGTTTTTAAAAATACAAACCAATTTCACATGTTCCATCTTAATTAAAAGTTGTGGTAGGCAATCGTTCAACTGAAGTTCCATTATTCTCCTAAAAAGACAAACAATGGCAACGATGCCTCCATCAAGTGACGCAACCCTCTAGTCATATCCAATCAATGCTCCCCTATGTCCTCAGACGTCACTCATGTGCCATGAGACAGGGGGAGGGGATCCCCATCTCTTGTGCGATGTGTAGGAAAAGTTCTTTGGTTAGGTTTTGGTGATGGCGGCCCTTTCTCAAATAGAAGTTCTCCAACTGCAATACTGTCTCCGTGGTGCTTGATCTAGCGTTGTCAAGGAGCCTCTGAATTTTTTTTGTTCCTATCAGCCTTTTTACAATACGTTTCGATTCTTGTTGCTATATTTTGGTGAGCCATCGTTGTCGGCGGTACCATATTCTCCAACAACTCCTTCATTTGAGTCTTCACGAGCAAGACGAATGGCCTAGTTTGGCAATACAGGTGTAACCATTCAACAAGATTTGGTCATCTAGAGGTCTTCAATGACTAAGATTTCTCGATGTGGTTCTTCGCCATCGAGAACTAGATGGGGCAAGAAGGATGAGTTTGGTTGTGGTTTTGCCAAGAACTTTGAGGCCTATAGGCTTGGTTATAATTTTCCAATTTGTTCATGGTTATTTTTGTGCCTATGGGTTTAGTTACCTGATTATCTGGTTGTATCCGCTATTCTTTTAGCAAGATCCCATTTGGAAAGAAACGGTGCTCGTCATAATGAGTCTATTTATTTAGGCTACATGCCCATATCAAAATCAATCTGATAGATCCACTAACTACAATATGCACCCAAGAACTATGTATGCCTCTTGTCTTGTATTCTCATCAGAGTATAGGTGACATGGTGTATGCTCTCACATGAACCGTCCTACATACTTATTGCACTCGACACACAAGAGGAACACACGATGTCACATGTGTGCGGACAAAATAATGGGATATCCCCATTCCGTGCTTGGAGACTTCCAGCTAATGATCCACTAATGAGTTGAGTTTGAACTAGCAAGACCTGTTTATTTGTATTCACTTTTTTAGGGAAAGGACCTAGTTCATCATTTTTTTTCCTTGGGGAAAGACCTGGTTCATGTCATCTGTCCTGGACTCCCGGTAACGGAGCCAGTTCAACATAAGTCGAGCCTGTGCTCTATATTTAGCATCAAACGTAACAAAGAGTTCCCCTGCAAAAAAAAAAACATAACAAAGAGTTACCTTAACAAAACTAATAATGCTAGTACTATCTAAGACAGGAAGCTAATTGCTCCTTGTACACTTGCACAAAGGATGGCGATCGTGCGGCTGGCAACACTGCTCCCGTGCAAGGCTGTGCCTCACGCCCGCCCGAACTATTCAAACGGGAGGGAAATATAATTTATTTAGCCCTGATTTGGCAATTGATTGCCAGATCGCATAGTAAACTTTTTTCTATCACAGCGTTTGTCTATACCGGGCCACGCATTGATATTAGATAGGAAAGGTAAATACCCATATTTTAAATAATAAATACCGATTTTTTATTGTGGTGCAGGAAAAAATATAGCTTTTTTCTGCTGTGCAGGAACAAAATGCCACTATACATGGTAAATAAACCGTGACGGTGGATTTGGAAAACCAGCCGCGCTCTAAGCCCACAAGTGTATTCCCCCGAGCATCTATAAAAGGCCGCCGGCCATAGAAAGAATTATTCACCGGCACCTAAGAGAGATTTCCTTCCTGTAGAATACTTTACAATACTTTCAGGATGGCTGGAGAGGTTGGCAAGTGGGTTAGTTTCTTCAAAAATTCTTGGGTTTTAATCCCACTGGTATGAAACACCACTTCATGTACATGGCTTCTTTTTATGAAACTCATGGCTAATATTGTTATTCTACATAAACTCAATGGCTGTTTTTATTTCTTCATTGTTTTCCCTTGCATATCCACTGGCTTACCGGACTGACAAGTAGATCCATATGATTTATATGCTTGCACATCGATAGATTTGTGTGCCATGCTCAAAAGCAAATCTACTAATTTTTTATCTTGTAATTAAACTGCGGTTCCGTACATTATAGATACCTTCCTAAATTTGTAAAGTAGGCATAGACTTGAAAAGTAGATCTAACCGGTTCTCATCTTTGATGCTTCAGTTCGTATAATACATATATCCTCGCACACGTGTTAGACGTACGCTATCTCTTTCCTTAGATAGTGATGAAAACTAGATCTATAAGTTTTCATCTTGTAATTAAGATTGCTCTCCGTACAGTACGGATATCTCCCACATGTGTTTTAGGCATCGAATCAAAAAGTATATAGTTTTCTTCTTGTGATTAGGAATCTGTTCCGTACAATATAGATATCCGTGTGTAAGGCGTGGACTCCAATGTAGTTCTACATAGTTTTCATCATTACATAGTTATACTTATGCTCTGTACAACACGGATATCCCCACATGTGTGAGGCAAAGCCCACTCTTGACATAACTACCAGAAGAACTCTCTTTTGTCGTATGCTCATATATCGCTCTTCATGTCATTGTATTAGACATATGGATGGAATGTCACGACAGATGTTGTCATTAGGTGAGCGTAAAGACCCCGAATATTACCTTACCACTTGCATCTATTAGTGGAATATCACGACAAACGATACTGCTAGATTATTGAAAACGCTCGGAATCTTGAGTTATTGCTTGCATGCCAATGGATTGACACAACGAATATCGATGGAATGTCACGACAAATGTTACCGTTAGATGAGTTGAAACATGTTGCAACGCCGCTTGTCACGGCCTTGTAAGCCTAAAAATCATTTTAAATTAATAACTATGCATTATTTTATTTTATTTTTTACTCATTGTGAGTGTGTTTGATGTCACGCAGATTATTGCCCATGGAGTGGTCGTGGTTACGGTGGTTGTCGCGTACACTTCCGTCTCCTCCCACATAAATAATGCCGCGCGCAGCGCCGCCACGAGCGTCGTGGAGGTGTCGCTGGCGCACGTCGCCGCCGGCATGCAGTCTCTCATGGAAGCCAACCACCCCGCCGCCGTCGTCGTGCACTCTTTGCAGATCCCCAGCAACAAATCATCTCATTTCCGACACGTAATTTACCGAGCATCCCTGTGGTTTAACTGTGCCTTCTTTTTTTTTGCTATCGTAACTAATTTCAGCACGTATGTGCACTTCCTTTTTTGAACCACAATTACTTTCTTACTTTAAATAACAATCTTTAATGACCACCCAGGCCGACGTGGTAACTGGTTATTACGTATGATCTTATTTGATTTGCTGTATAAATGTGCGCATTGATATGTATATATACGCATGCATATACACAGACAAATAAGTATCATTTTGCATGTATATTAATTCTATGTATATGGGAGAAATATGACACGTCCCAATACATTCAATTTCACCATTGAATTACTCATGTACATATATGTTTTTGTGTTGACCTGACAGGTGGGACCACATCTGTTCATGGCGTTGGCCATGCAGCCGCAGCTGGCCGAGATGTCATACACCAGCGTGAACGGCACCACGTTGACATACTACCGCGCCGAGGACGGTCAGCAGACAGCGAAGCTCGTGAGCCAACGCGGCAAATGGTACACCGAGCAGGCGGTTGATCCGGTGACCGGCCGTCTCACCGGTCGCCCCGTCCCAGCGACGAGGCCGTAGCACCTGCCCAACGCGACACAGCTCCTCGCCGCCGCCAACAGCGGCTCGCCAGCGGCAACCAAGGTCCGACGGATCGGGGTCGCCGTCATGTGCATCGTGTGTGCAGTCACGATAGTGGCAACGGTGGTGTGCTTCCTCATGGCGCGGGTGTTGTGGAGGGTCGGGGCGCGGGAGGTCGCGCTAGAGGCCGACCTAGTGCAACAGAAGGAAGCACTCCAGCAAACGGAGCGCAACAGCATGCACAAGAGCAATGCCGGACCCGCGCTAGACACGACATCCGCTCCTCGCTCGCTGCTGTCGCCGGACTCATCGAGATCTCCCGGTCGGAGGCCCGCGGCAACACCAACCTCATCTATAACCTCAACCAAATGGATGTCGGCACCAACAAGCTCTTTGGTTAGTCCATACTCCATAACCATGGCCCTACTTACCATGCACACATATCATTCCCATGTATAGTAGGCGCTATGTACCATTTAGTACTAGATCCTCACCATAGCATTATAACTTTGCATATAGTAAAAGCGAAATTTCCTCAAATAATTTGTTTACAATTTTAGGTGTAGAAGTGTGCAAGAACTCAGTTCTACGTTTTAAATATTACATTTTCTTATAATTTCTAGAATATTCACGAAATCATTCTCTGTTTGCTAAAGGATTAATATTTTGTTTGTAAAAAATATTAAAATATAGGATAGTTGAAATGGAGTTATCACATATCACTATGTTAGCGGCCAGTAAACACACCATGTTCTAATACTTTTTTTATTGTCTATTTTGTGGTTAGGAAAATATTTTGCCACATTTACATACCATGTTTATTGTGCCTTTTGTTTACGCATAAGCGACAAATTTATTATTCCGGAAAAATGAACTTTACACCATCTATGTGTTTTCAGCTGAGCATATGTTGACTCATCATCCATATATATTTATACATGTCTATGTTACTTTCAGATATACTTAACACAATACTGGACATGGGCAAGTTGGAGTCCGGGAAGACACAGCTAGAAGAGGTAGAGTTCGGGATGGCAGATGTCCTCGAGGAATCCATGGACCTGGCGAACGTCGTTGGAATGTCAAGAGGTGTCGAGGTGATCTGGGACCCTTGCGACTTCTCCGTGCTCCGGTGCACCACCACCGTCGGTGACTGTAAGCGTGTCAAGCAGATCCTCGACAACCTTCTCGGCAATGCCATCAAGTTCACGCACGAAGGCCATGTCATGCTCCGGGTGTGGGCCAACCGCCCCATCATAAGGGGCTCCATGATTAGCACCCCGTCGAGGTTCGCCCCCCGCTGCCGGACCGGTGGGGTCTTCCGTCGGCTGCTTGGAAGGAGTGAGAATTGTGCCGAACAGAATGGCGGCATGTCCTTGAAAATTGATCCCGATTCGATTGAGTTTTATTTTGAGGTGGTTGACACTGGCGTGGGGATACCCGAAGAGAAGAGGGAGTCTGTGTTTGAGAACTACATTCAAGTGAAGGATGGGCATGGTGGCACCGGGCTCGGACTTGGAATTGTGCAATCCTTTGTAAGTGATCTCATCTTTTTCCGTGCATGTTAAAATGCTCTCAAGTGCATGAATGATTTTTTTTACGCTTTTGAATTATCACTTCCTAAAATTTTATCTAAATTTACACGCTCCAAAGTCTAAAATTGTATCGGTGGGAGGTTACATATAAATTATAAGAGTGACTTGAGATGAACATGGCTATATGTTAATCCATGCGTAGAAATTTGATTGGATTTCAAAGAAATTTGTAGCACTTGACTCTCTATCTTTGAAAACGACAGTATATTGTTTACTCATGTTGCCGTTATTTCTTATTTACTTATGATTTTGTTTGTTCGTTTCTGTTGGTATATAACTATATATAGGTTCGTCTGATGGGAGGGGAGATAAGCATCAAGGACAAGGAGCCAGGAGAATCGGGAACGTGCTTCGGCTTCAACGTGTTCCTGAAGGCCAGCGAGAGTCCAGAGCTTGAAGAGGACCGCGAGCAAGGGAGGGCGGCGCCGTCTCTGTTCAGGGAGCCCGCTTGCTTCAAGAGCGCACACTGTATCCTCCTCGTCCACGGCGACGAAACCTGCCGAATCCTGCACACATGGATGGAGAGCGTCGGGATGAAGGTCTGGCCCATCTCGTGCGCCGAGCTGCTCGCCCCGACCATCGACAAGGTGTGCTCCACCTTCAGCGCCTCGCCGTCAAGGCCGGCGTCGATGTCGCCGCTGCACAGCGCAGGAGGCGGCGCCACGGATCACTGCTTCAGCTCCAAGGAGATAGTCAGCGACCTGCGGAACAGCAGCGGCATGGCCGGCAACCACGCCGGGCACCTTGTGACGACCCCGGCTTAATCGTGCACTAATCATACACGCAAATGCGCACGATCAAGCCTAAGGACTCACTTGAAGATATCACAACACAACTCTAAAACATAAAATAAAGTCATACAAGCTTAATATTACAAGCCAGGGCCTCGAGGGCTCGAATACATAGCTCGATGGCATACAAGCGTCAGCGGAAGCATTAGATATCTGGGTACAGATATATTACATAGAGAGAATTAGGCCTTCACAGAGGCGGGGTAAAATAAAATACTACGATCGAAAGGCGTAGGCCTCCTGCCCTGGACCCTCCGATCCTACTCCTGGTCGTCGAACGGCTCCTCGTAGTAGTAGTACTCGCCAGGCGGATAGTAGTACTGGTCGTCGGCTGGGGCTTCTGGCTCAGGGGCTCCGTCGTCTGGTGGCATCAAATGGAAAATGGGGGAAAAAGAAAATAAAGCAAACGTGAGTACTCATCCGAAGTACTCAGCAAGCAAGGATCTACACTACATATGCATCATTGTCAAAGGAATGGCTGTATATGTGGACTGGGCTGCAGAAATGCCAGAGTAGAGGGGGAAAGCCTAGTCCTATCGAAGACTAGCATCTTCAACAATCTTCGACAGTCTTGCAGCATCAGAAGAGAGCAGATGAACATAATGTAAAGTAGTAGTAGTAATATCATCAACCTCGACCTGAGATCCTTTCTCGACTCCCTGCGAGAAAGCAATCCCAGAGCCGTACTATCCAGTTCTCACCACATGTTCTAGTTGTACCGATCGGGATACAACTCCGAGTGTCCGTTACCGTAGGACAGGCTATCGATAGAAGTTTCTTCCCTGCAGGGGTGCACCAACTTACCCACCACGCTCGCTTAACTCTGGCCGGACACACTTTTCTGGGTCATGCCCGGCCCCGGCTAAGCAACACGCCGCAACCCGACCTAGGCTTATAAGAGAGGTCAGCACGCCGGACTAAACCTATGCCCCCAGGGGTCTTGGGCCATCGCCCCGGGAACTCCTGCACGTTACGGGGCCACCGAGAGCAGACCTAGCAACCCCTTATACAAGCGCGGTTGCGTTACCAGTCCAACTCGGCGTGCGCCGCTCCTTACTGACGTCAAACAAGCTTCGGCTGATGTGTACGACGCAGAACGCCCATACTATGCCCACGTGATGGTTAGTGCTATCGGGCCAGAGGCCCCTCGGATCAAATATCCAAACCGTAGTGGATTAGGAGCGCGCGGAAACGAGCAGAGACTCACGATCGATGTGACCCCGTCGCCCCGTCTCGAGGACTTGCGGCAAGGGCTAAGAATGCCCGGCCACGCCTCGTAGTTATCTCGCGGGCACCATCCAGGTCAACCCGACTCCACATCACTTCGCGTTAAGCTCGCACGGGTACCCCTCAGGGCCGACCCGTCTTTAGTATCGGGGTTCATAGTCAAGTCATAATATCCAAGGTAACTGTGTGTCTGACACCGAAGGGAACCATGAGGAATCACCCTCGATGGAACCCCACCTGATGGTATCATCAAGGTGAACGAAGGAGGAATCACCCTCGAGGTCCACACTTGAGGAGTTGCGCGACGACGTCGTTATCGGGGATGGTGTAGGAGGAATCACCCTCACTTACCACGACCGAGTAACTAACCTACAAGGTTAACATCAGAAGTGCTGACGAGGTATCACCCTCGGCACTCGACGGTAACCTAGCAGTGTCGGCAACTAAGGGGAAGTGATGTGCGGTGCCATGGTCTAGTCTTCAATCCCGATGATCGGGTCTTCTGATGTCCAGCAGGGCAGTCGGGATCAAGTGGGGGTCTCTGTCGTGTCTCTACCCACCTTATACTAAGCAGTCTAGGATAACCATTAAGGTAACAAAGCAGGGTACAATAATCAGGCTATGCAGCAGATATAGGAAAACAGTAGCAGTAGCAGTTCTAATGCAAGCATAAGAGAGAAGAGAATAGGCGATATAGGCATGCTCAAAATGGGGGTGCTTGCCTGTTTGCTCGGGGGCAAGGGCAAGGTCTTCAGTGGTATCGTCGGGGACGTAGTCGTACTCCTGTGCGGCGTCTGCCTCGGGAGCTACGTCAACGTCGGGGTCTACCGAGAGAGAAGAGGGGGAAGAAACAGGTAAACATAATGCAAACAAATGCAACACGGTGCGTGTGATGCTATGATGCAGTGCAGGGTTGCCTATTTATGCATCTAAGTCATTTTAGTTATTTTTAGAATTATTCTGGGATTTAATATCCGACGTATGTGCACTATTCATCTGCCGGATTCGGGTCCGGAGTTACGAGTTCTTCTACGTAGGAGGTTCCGATGGAGAAACAGACGGCACGATCAGACTCGTCTCGTCGTTCTGAGCAACTTTCATGTTTTAACCTTTTCGATCCGAGCTACGGTTTAAAAGTTATTAATTTTTAAAGATTATTTGAATTTCTGGAATTAATTTTTATTTACAGAAAATGAATTATGACGTCAGCATGGCGTGCTGCTGACGTCAGCAAGTCAACAGTCGGCTGACTAAGTCAAATATGACATGTGGGTCCAGTGGGACCCACATGTCAGCCTCTGTTTAGGCTAATCAGTGGATTAATTTAATTACCAGGGTTAATTAGGGGGTGGACCCCACATGTCAGTGAGACATTAGGTTAATCTAATTAGTTTCTAATTAATTAAATCTTTAATTAGTCTAATTATCGAACGGGACCCACGTGTCAGCTACAGGGGTGAACAGTGCCCGCGTTGACTCGGGTCAACGCGGTCAACTGGGCCCGTGGGACCCACTGGCAGTGACCCAGGGGTGTCCCACGTGGCAGCCACGTCGGCGGCCGGCGCCGGAGTTGCGCCGGCGACCGATTCCGCGGCGGAAGATCGCCGGAGTGCTCGGAAATCGCCCACAGGGCTCGGTTCGAGCTGCGGTTGGGTGCGTTCGAAAGCCAGTGAACTCGCGCGTCGAGTGGTGGCACTTGCCGGACCAGGGGATGGCCGGAATCACGCCGGCGTTGAGGTTTGGCGGAAGCCGAAACCCGGCGGACTCGCGCGTGGTGATGCAGAGGTCAAAACGGGATGCGCTCTACTCCTTCGGCATCTACTTGACGCCACGAACGCGACGGCGAGCCCGGTGGGTCGTGACGGCCACTGCTGCAACGGCCTCGAGCTCAACGGCGGAGCTCGGTTCGGGCGGCCATGGCGCGGCGGCTACGGAGGCGCAGAAGGCTAGGGGAGCGCGAGGGAAGGATGAAGGGCTGCTCACCGAGAGGCTACGTAAAGCCGTTGGAAGCTTAGGAGTGCAGAACGTCGGCGAATCGTCGGGGCTCGCCGGCGTCAGAGAAGAAAGGGGGCGGAGTACTCCGGCTTCATCAGGGCCTCCCCGCCTCCACTCGCGGTCGGAGTCGAAGGAGTCGAGGACGGCGGAGCTCGCAGGCGTGTTGGCTGAGCTCGGGGACGACGGTGGCCGCGTCTACGGCAAGGCCACGGCGACGGAGGCGCTCGGTTTCGGTGGATCTGGAGGAGGAGGAAGGAGGGAGAGGGCAAGCGAGCGAGGGGGAAGTGGATAGGGACGGAGAGGAGGCAGAGGGAGCTCCTCCTTATCCTCTCGCCTGGCCTGCGGCGTCGGGGTGTTGGCGCCGGAGCGGCGAGCGCGCGCTCGGCCAGGGAGGAGGCGACAGCGCGAAGGAGAGAGAGAGACTGGGCCAGATGGGCCGGCTGTCGGGGCACTGTGCACTTAGGCCCAGTGCACAGTGCCTCGTTGTATTTTTTTCTGTTTTTGTTTTACCTTTTTCTTTATTCTTTTCTGTTCCAAAATAGCTAGCACACTTTAGCACTTTTGTAAAATGTGAGAGTTGACCCAAATATTACATTGCATTATTATCTTTCACCAAAATTTGGTTTGGGGCAGATTTGGAGTTCATTTGTATTTTGAAATGATTTAAAATGGATTTAAATATCCTGTTTTGGTGCTGTTTCATCTTGGTTGAGTCATGCAGCTAACTCAAGTGGCATTGGATATAATTTTGTGAGTGCTTCTGGATTATTTGCCAATTAATGAACATTTTTCCAACAGGGTTTGAACAACTTTATATTTCACTTTTGAATTTGAGTTGATTTTCAGATGTGGATTTGAATTGGATCATTAACCCTTATGACTTGGCACTGCAAATGATCATGACTTGGCAGTTTTAACAGAGTGTCATAGAGCTTATTACTAGGGGGTGTTACAAGTTCTCCTCCTCTAAAAGAAATTCTCGTCCCGAGAATTTTAGGAGGTAGAAGGGAAAAGTCCGGGATATTCTTCCCGAAGATGATCCTCGCGTTCCCAAGTGGCTTCATCTTCAGTATGATTCGACCATTGCACTTTTAGGAACTTGGTCGTCTTCTGACGAGTACGACGCTCAGCTTCGTCGAGGATGCGGATCGGATGCTCCTTATAGGAAAGATCATCTTGTAGCTCGAGCATCTCATGATCCACTGCACGGTGCGGGGATTCTTTGAAGCACTTACGGAGTTGCGACACGTGGAAGACATCATGAATATGGGAGAATTGCGGTGGCAACTCCAATTGATATGCCACCTGTCCACGTCTGGCCACGATGCGGAAAGGACCAATATAGCGAGGAGCTAGCTTGCCCTTGATTCCGAAACGACGGGTGCCCTTCATTGGAGTGACACGAAGGTAAGCTTGATCACCAGGTTGATAGATCACACCCCATCGCTTGCGATCATAATTACTCTTCTGACGGTCTTGAGCTGCTTTGAGATTCTCCCGGACAATTCGGACTTGTTCTTCGGCATGCTGAATAATGTCCGGTCCAACAAGAGGTCGTTCCCCAGTTTCTGACCAATTCAGAGGGGTTCGACATTTACGTCCATAAAGAACCTCAAAGGGGGCCATTTTTAAGCTGGCTTGATAGCTGTTGTTATAGGAGAACTCGGCATACGGAAGAGATTCCTCCCATTTCTTACCGAAGGATATAACACAGGCTCGAAGCATGTCTTCAAGCACTTGATTAACGCGCTCAACTTGGCCTTGGGATTGGGGATGATAAGCTGAACTCCAGGTAATATGAGTTCCCATTGCTTTCTGGAAACTTTCCCAGAAATGGCCAGTGAAAATACTGCCACGGTCTGAACTGATTTCCTTGGGAATACCATGGAGTGAAACAATTCTGGAGATATATAGCTCTGCTAACTGACTAGCAGTAATAGTCTCCTTAACTGGTAGAAAGTGTGCAACCTTGGAAAGTTGGTCAACGACGACAAGAATAGCATCGTGACCCTTCTGAGACTTGGGAAGACCAGTGATGAAGTCCATTTGCACTTTATCCCACTTCCATAGAGGAATAGGGAGCGGTTGCAGAATTCCAGCAGGTTTTTGATGTTCTGCCTTCACGCGACGACAAACGTCACACTCGGCAACATAACGAGCAATATCTTGCTTCATTCTAGACCACCAGTACCTTTGACGAAGATCTCGATACATTTTGGTACTACCCGGATGGATAGATAGCGGTGTATCATGGGCCTCCTTCATGACTTTGTCAGTCATCAGCTCGAAGCGAGGTACTACAATGCGGTCTCGGAAGTACAAGGTTCCATCTTCAGCAATCGAGAAACCCCTGTACTTTTGGAGGTGAAGCTCTTTCTTCATTAGATCAATTTCAGCATCCTTATATTGCGCAATCTTGACAGCTTTCTCAAGATCTGACTGTATCACAAGGTTACTAAGAGAACCTTGCGGAATAATGTAGAGATTCAGCTTGCGCAATTCTTCATATAGCTGGGGTTGAGCTTGCTTTACCATGAGGTTGCTACAGTATGACTTGCGGCTCAAAGCATCAGCCATCACATTAGCTTTGCCGGGAGTGTATGAAATTCCACAGTCATAATCGGTGATTGTTTCCAACCAACGCTGCTGACGAAGATTAAGTTCCGGTTGAGTGAACAAGTACTTCAAGCTCTGATGATCGGTGTAAATCTCACACCGATTACCAAGGAGGTAATGACGCCACTGCTTCAAAGCATAAATGACAGCAGCAAGTTCGATGTCATGCACTGGGTAATTCTCTTCATGTGGACGCAGTTGTCGCGAAGCATAAGCAATAACTCTTCGCTCTTGCATTAGGACACAACCTAGTCCTTGGCGAGAGGCGTCGCAGAAGATCACAAAATCTTTGCGGGAGTCTGGAGGAGCAAGGACTGGAGCAGAAGTCAGCTTATCCTTGAGGGTCTGGAAGCTTTCCTGACATTTGTCTGTCCACTCAAACTTAACGCCTTTGTGAAGCAGATTAGTCAGGGGCTTGGCAATCTTGGAGAAATTTTCGATGAATCGGCGGCAATAACTTGCAAGCCCGAGGAAACTTCTGACTTGCTTGACATTCTTCGGAGGGGTCCAGTCAAGAATAGCCTGAACTCGCTCCGGGTTAACTGCAATACCATCCTTGGAGATGACATGTCCAAGGTAGGTTACCTCGGAAAGCCAGAATTCGCACTTAGAGTACTTGGCATATAATTGGTGCTCTCGAAGTCTCTCCAGAACTAGTCGAAGGTGCTCAGCATGTTCTTCTTTGCTCTTCGAATAAACCAGAATATCATCCAGATATACCACGACGAATTTGTCGAGGTAATCCATGAATATGTAATTCATTAGGCGGGAGAATGTAGCTGGAGCGTTTGTTAAACCAAACGACATGACTGCGTACTCGTAAGAGCCATAACGAGTAACGAATGCAGTCTTCGGAATATCCTCTTCGCGGACACGGATCTGGTGATAACCCAACCTCAAGTCGAGTTTAGAAAACACCGAAGATCCAGCGAGTTGATCATATAAATCGTTGATCCGGGGAAGTGGATATTTATTCTGAATGGTAGCCTGGTTGATAGGACGATAATCTTGGACCAACCTATTCGTCCCATCTTTCTTCTTGACGAAAAGAGACGGTGCTCCCCATGCAGAGGAACTGGGGCGAATGAAACCCTTCCTTAAGGATTTATCAATTTCCTCCTTAAGCTCGATGAGGTGGT